>OX457088.1:42216814-42541463 GCA_949752835.1 Empis stercorea
TATTTTAATGCAAAATGGAAATAATTTTATAGTGCATATTAACACATAAAACACTATACAACCTACCAGTTAAGATATTTTTTTTATATAAATAAATTTTAAATTCATAGGTGTTTGTTTTATTTTTTTTCAATTCATCGAGTTTGTTTCATAAATATAAGTATGATTACACCGAAAATAATAACAAAACAGGTACGTACCACTTAATATTGGATTGGGCGTTTTCGAATATGCAGTTTTAACTTAGTTCTAAGTAAGCAGTTCGTTCGATAATTCATAACTGCAAAACTACAAAAGCAGTGTATAAGTCTCCACTGCAAAAGCATAGTTTTCGAAAATTTCAACTGCGCTTAAAGTTTTAACGCAATTCGCTGTTTTAATTTTACAATTGCTTTCAATTAATGGCAATTTTCATCTGGTATTTTCTGTGGAACCCCTGGGGGGCTACTATGAAACTATTCGATCGCCGCGCATATCGAATATTGTGCGCAAAATAAGAATTCGATCCGCGTCGAATTACCCTACTATGAAAATTAGATATCGAACAACTTTTTTGACGCTTTATCCGAGACACATTTACAAAAAACATTGGCGCTTTACCATTTTTTATAGGCGCATTGCCATTTTTTTGGGGTATTTAGAATAAAATGATCAGCTGATTGTTTAAAAACATAATTTTTGACATTTATAAATATAAACAAGAAGTTTATTTTGGTAAATTTAAAGTTATTAATTTAATTTTGAACTAAAGAAAGTAAAAAAAAGTATAAAATGGATTTATTGCATTTTGCTTTATATCGAGGAGCATTTAAAAATTTTTTTAGCGATGTCGTCATTTTTTATTAAATAAATACTCCACTAATAACAAATTGTTTTGAATTTGTTGAAACCCGAAAATAAAAAATTGAAAAAATTTCTTACTTTTATTTAAACTACATTTATTTTTTTTTTTATTTAATATAATTTATTTACACATTAAATAAATATATTTTTTAATTTAGAAATGCTTACATTTTAAAATAACTACCGGAAATAAATATCCGTCATCAATTTTGCTATCGAATATAAATATCCGTCATCAATTTTGCTATCGAATATAAATATTCGATCGCGCATAAAATGCGCAGGCGCGGCAATTTAACGTTCATGGTAAGGCGGATCATTCGACAGACGTCGAATATTTTTATTTCATAGTAGCAAAATTCGATATTCGATAGGCGCGGCGCGCGCATTTTTTTCATAGTAGCCCCCCTGGATGGATTGGGCTGATATTTGGTAAACACATTCAAATTAGTGGTCTGGATGAAATGATGAATGGCCATATTTTCATCTGGGATTTTCTCGAGCACCCCTGGCCCCTGGGTGGATTGGGCTGATATTTGGTAAACACATTCATTATAGTGTTCTGTAGTTAAGTTATGATGAAAACGTGATTTCTCATATATGATGAAAACTTGATTTCTCATATTTTGTGGGAAATAATACTAGATGAAAATATGGCCACTCATCATTTCATCCAGACCACTATAATGAATGTGTTTACCAAATATCAGCACAATCCATCCAGGGGGGCTACTATGAAACTATTCGATCGCCGCGCATATCGAATATTATGCGCAAAATAAGAATGCGATCCGCGTCGAATTACCCTACTATGAAAATTAGATATCGAATAACTTTTTTGACGCTTTATCCGAGACACATTTACAAAAAACATTGGCGCTTTACCAATTTTTATAGGCGCATTGCCATTTTTATTGGGGTATTTAGAATAAAATGATCAGCTGATTGTTTAAAAACATAATTTTTGACATTTATAAATATAAACAAGAAGTTTATTTTGGTAAACTTAAAGTTATTAATTTAATTTTGAACTAAAGAAAGTAAAAAAAGTATAAAATGGATTTATTGCATTTTGCTTTATATCGAGGAGCATTTAAAATTTTTTTTAGCGATGTCGTCATTTTTTATTAAATAAATACTCCACTAATAACAAATTGTTTTGAATTTGTTGAAACCCGAAAATAAAAAATTAAAAAAATTTCTTACTTTTATTTAAACTACATTTATTGTTTTTTTTTATTTAATATAATTTATTTACACATTAAATAAATATATTTTTTAATTTAGAAATGCTTACATTTTAAAATAACTACCGGAAATAAATATCCGTCATCAATTTTGCTGTCGAATATAAATATTCGATCGCGCATAAAATGCGCAGGCGCGGCAATTTAACGTTCATGGTAAGGCGGATCATTCGACAGACGTCGAATATTTTTATTTCATAGTAGCAAAATTCGATATTCGATAGGCGCGGCGCGCGCATTTTTTTCATAGTAGCCCCCCAGAGGTACCAAAGAAAATCCCAGATGAAAATATGGTCATACATAATTGTAGAAAATAATTGTTTTGTAGAATAACCCCCATTAAAATAAACAGGAAATTTAGAAATGTTAGAACTTTCTTGACTTCAAAAGCAAATCTTATATGTATGACCATATTTTCATCTAAAGTTCTTATATTTCTAAGTTAAAGCTTGCAGCGCATCCTGCATTATCGAAAACGCACATTTTAATTATAAAAATTTGCCACTTGTGTAGGAAAAATAGAACGAGATAGTATACTGCATAAGCCATAAGGGAATTTTTTTTTTATAGGGAATTCAAATTACTCATTATCTCTGTACTCTGTACAGATGGTGCTGTTGAATGTCAATGGCATTTTATTTAAAAAATTAATCTTCTGTGATTGCAATCCACTATTGAATGTAGCGACTTGTTGATGGAACTCCCTATTAAATATTATTGTCAATGTTATTAATAATTATTTTAGAAGTTTCTGTCTTCCGCCTTTCTGTCTGACTAGTTCATAGAAGGTACTGATGCCGATCCAAGTTTCGATGTTTTCCGGCCATAACATTTGTATTCTTCCTACCGCTCTTCTTCCTTCCACTTTTCCTTGAATAATAACTTAATAATTCATATTTGGGGTTTCTCATCATATGGCCAAAATAGGCGAATCTTGGCTGCGGACACGATGTAGTACTTCTTCATTAGACACTCTGTCCGTCAAGATATTAGAGGACGGTACGACCACATTTCGAACGTCTCAAGCTTCCTCAATGACGATTTTTTCAGCGTCCATGATTCCATGTCGTATAATAACACTGAAAACATTAAGCGAAGGTCAAAATCCCTGTTACAGAGTAGGTACTTTTTTGGATTTATAAAATGCGCTCCCGCTCCGAGACATTTCGATTCGAGATTTTATTTCTTTTTCACATTTAACCAGCATCCGAGATATTTAAAGATTTTATTTCTTTTTCACATAACCAGCATCCGAGATATTTTATTTTGGTATTTCAACGAGTGACGTCACGACTTCTATTTTTACACCAAATAGTACATGGCTTAAGAATGAAATTTATATCCGCCAACTGTCATTTTACCCCAGCGTCGCTGTCAGATGTTGTTAAAACGAGAATTTCAGGCGCAGATTTAAATAAAGAACTCAGAAATATGATAACAAATATAAAAAAGTTTTATTTAATATTCAAATTTAATTTAATATAATAATGTAAAAAATCTTATTGAAATTATGTGTTGACGGCTTGACGTTCATATTCAGAAGGAGGTAAAATTAAATTTGTCGGCGACATGCATATGTGTATGTAGTCAGCTACATATTTGTAGCTATTGATTCGAGTTGTTAAAGCTAAAGCTGCGAACACAATATTCAACACTCCTCCTCAACTCGACATCCCCAAACATTTGCGAAGTCTCTGGAACTGTATTCGAGGCAATCCTTTGGTCAGTATATCTGCTACTTGATCTCTTGATGAAATATACAATACATTTATGTCTTTATTACGAATTACCTCTCTAATAAAAGTTGAATCTGACATGTGCTTCATCGATGTGCTTCATACGTTTGTGTTCCCTCGGCTCTTCCGCTATACTGATACAGGCTTGGTTATCTTCATAAATTGTTGTTGGTTTTACATTTTCAATTCCTAGTTCAATTAATACTTGTGCAATCCATAGGGCTTCACATGCTGCATTGGTCAGCGCCACATATTCTGCCTCAGTCGATGAAAGAGCAACAGATTTTTGCTTCCTTGAAGACCAAGATACTGTGCACCCAAAAACTTTAAAAATATAACCAGAAATAGATTTTCGATCATTGATGTCGTTTCCCCAATCTGCATCCGCATATCCGATTATTGGACTTGCTGTTTCATCGCGACTATAGACCAATTCGAAATCTGTAGTTGTTTTTAAGTATCGTAGTACTCTTTTCAGGTAATTCCAGTGTTCATCTGATGCATTACATTGAAACTGACTAAAATAATTTAAAGATGCACTTAAATCTGGTCGGCACGCTAGCATTCCATACATAAGGCATCCAATCAGTTCTCGGTACGGTTTTTCTGTTTCAGCACCACAATTTTTCATTAATTTCAGGTTAACTTCCATAGGAGTTGATATTGCTTTACAGTCTTCCATTTCAAATTTTTTAACTAAATTTTTAAAATATATAGTTTGACTCAACTTTAAAATACCTTTACTTTTGTCTCTATCTATTTTCAAACCTAGGAACTGATTCGGTTCCATCATATCTTTCATTTTAAATTCTTTAGACAAATGTTGTTTGACAGCTTCTATACTCTTCATACAATTCGCAGCCAGGATCAAATCATCTACGTACAAGAGCAGAAACACAACCTTTTCATCTTCTCTTCTAAAGTACAAGCAATAATCTGCTTTTGTTCGTTGAAAACCCAATGATACTATAACTTCATGGAATCGTTCATTCCACATTCTTGAAGCCTGCTTTAAACCATAAAGAGATTTGTTTAATTTACAAACAAGATTACCTATTTCGAATCCTTCTGGTTGCTTCATATATATTTCTTCATTGAGATTTCCATTTAGAAATGCTGATTTGACATCCATTTGGTGCAGAATTAAATTTTTGTGGTTTACTAATGCAAGCAAAATTCTTAGAGTTGTCAATTTTGCAACAGGAGAAAAAGTTTCAGTATAATCAAATTTTTTATTTTGTGCAAACCTTTTTGCTACCAATCTTGCGTTATATTTTACAGCAATACCATTTTCATCTCTTTTTATTTTAAAAACCCATTTGCAGCCTATTGCCTTTCGACCTTCAGGTAATTTTACTAATGTCCAAGTTTTTGTTTCCTTTAGGGATTCCAGCTCCTCCTGAATAGCAGCTTTCCATTCCGTCCAGTTTTCTGAACATTTGGCTTCTTTAATGTTCTGCGGCAAACTTTCCGCATACCCCTCAGCATTTAGTGCATATGCTATACACGTTAAATCAAATTCATTAAACTTACTTGGTACTTTAGTAGTTCTTTGTGGCCGTTGTGGAGTTTCAATAATGGTGTGATCTTGATCTTCATCCTCGTTATCACGGCATTCTTCAAAATTTTCATCAACTGTGCTATCTTGATCTTCTAATGTAATTTTTTCAGGTAAGTTTTTATTATTTTCAGAGTCACTTTTGTCAACCATTTCTTCATCTTCAGTAGTATTTTGAATTGTTTTTATTTGACTTGATTTATATTGTGTTTCGTCAAATATTACGTCTCTCGCAATTAAAATATTTTTACGTTGCAGATCCCAAAGGCGATACCCATTTAATGCGTATCCGACCATGATGCATTTGCGTGATTTTGGATCTAGTTTTAATCGTTGTTGTTGTGGAATGTGTGCATAAGCAATACACCCGAAAACTCTTAAATTTAATAAATCTGGTTTCTTACCAAACCACATTTCAGCTGGAGTACTATTGCTATTTTTATTTATAAAAGCTTGAGTTGGACTTCGATTGGCAAGATAAACTGATGATAAAGCTGCTTCTCCCCAAAAATTTTTACTTAATTTTGAATCTGCCAACATTGTTCTAGTTTTCTCCATTATTACACGATTAAATCTTTCAGCAACACCATTTTGCTGTGGACTATACGGAATGGTGTACTCTAAACGAATGCCTGATGAAATACAAAAATTTTTAAATTCTTTTGAAGTGTACTCACCACCATTGTCCATTCTTAATTTAGAAATTTTTTGTTGAAACTGTGCTGTAGCTAATGCTACATATTCTTTAAATTTCTGCAAGACTTCACTTTTATTTGAAAGTATATATGATATGGCAATATGTGTGTAATCATCCATAAACGTAACCATACATTTTTTGTCATCATACGTAGATGGAGTTATTGGACCTATAACATCAGTATGAATTAATTCCCATGGTCTGTTTGATCTAGCACATTTAACACTTTTAAATTGTTTTCTGCTATGTTTGCCCATAACACAGGCTTCACAAAAATTTAAATTAATATTTGTATTAATATATTTAATACGAGTAACCATTCTATTATTTGCCAACTTTATAATATCTTTGTTGTTTAGATGACCAAGGCGCTTGTACCATAACTCAAGCTCAGTTGATGATTGTGAAATTCCAGCATAATTACCACTGTGCAACAAAAGAAAAATCATTTATTTTGTTACAGTTAGAATTCGAAAGATTTGCGTTACATTGAGAATGATCACGTTTTCTGTAATTTTGAGGTTGTATTTTTACTCTACATTCTGATTTTTTGTGGCAAATTTTTCCACACCGATAGCATTTAAATTTGAACGCAGTTTTGGTATTCATGGCAATATTTTTGTGTTCACTACCACCATCGTCAATTCTAATATTTCTTTTTCTTGATTCTTCTAATATTCTAGTTTTCACAAATTCTATTGTTAATTTTTCCTGTTCCATTGTTTCCAGTGGAGTGACAAGCGGTTCAAAAGAGTTAGGTAGTGATAACAATAAATGGCACACTATGTCAGTTTTTTCTAGTGTAGCACCAGCCGACCTCAATTCTCTAATTAACTTATCAAATTCCAGCAGATGCTGATCCAAATTGTCCGCTTCATTACACTTTAATGTTAACAATTTCTTCCTGAGACACAACTGTGACGCTATACTTTTTCTTTCAAAAATGGTTCTCAAGATATCAAATATATCTTTTGCAAATTCTTTATCTTTTATATATTCCAGTTGATCATCAGCAATTCTATGAATTATCATAGATTTCACCTTTTTCTCTTTCCTTTTGAATAATTCCTTTTCATCAGCTTTAGTTGTACCAGCTAATATGGTAGCTAAGTCTTCGTTGATGTACCTTACAAGATCTTTTTCTTCCAGATCGGCTTCTAACCTGAACCTCCAATTGTTAAAATTATTTCCATAAAACACGTGCAATTTATACTTGTCTTCCTCCATATTTTATTGTTCTGGGCCCATAACCTGTTAAAACGAGAATTTCAGGCGCAGATTTAAATAAAGAACTCAGAAATATGATAACAACTATAAAAAAGTTTTATTTAATATTCAAATTTAATTTAATATAATAATGTAAAAAATCTTATTGAAATTATGTGTTGACGGCTTGACGTTCAGATTCAGAAGAAGGTAAAATTAAAATTTGTCGGCGACATGCATATGTGTATGTAGTCAGCTACATATTTGTAGCTATTGATTCGAGTTGTTAAAGCTAAAGCTGCGAACACAATATTCAGCAGTTGTCACATGTTGGAACACGAATTCTAACCTCTTAAGCCTTCTATATTATATAGTTCGTTGTATACAAGTTGTAGTTGTTCTATTTATTCTATTTACTCTCCTGAGCCAGTTGTTCTTTGCTGTGCGTATTTTACTTCTTATCATCCGCTGAATTTTATTTCATCCATCCCTATTAATACTTTCTTCAAAACTCTATTTTCGTCCATTAATTTGAAAATTTCATGTCATCCAAGTTGGTTTTCTTTTTTGGTTGTACATATCCCAGTTTTTCTTGGGCCATTTGCTTCATAATCTCTTTTGTTTCAGACCATACTCTATTTAAATCATTTACGTCTGAGTATACACCTTTCAGTTTATGATTCAATTCGAATTTACATTTTATTTTGGTATCATCATATTTAAGTTTTTCATAGTTTATTTTATTTCTGGCGACTTTATTTTGATAAGCATTAATTTTCACTTTAAAAACAGGCATTAATAGATTATGGACCCTGTTCACGTCGACATCAGGATACGTAGTAGATTTTAGTATTGATGTACTGAATCTATTGTTAATCATAATATAGTCAACCTGATTTCTCATAATTCTGTTTTGGTTATGCCGCGGAGATGTCCATGTGTAAAGTCTTCTCGGTGGTAGGTAGATCAAACCAAGTGTTCATAATCTTTACATTTTTTTCCTGACAGAATTGTATTAATCGATCCCCACTTGTATTTCTCGTGCCAAGACCAAACAATATTACCAACTCGTTGATTCCCAACTTTTGAGTTGAGATCGCCCATGACAATTGTTATCTCCTGTGGTTTGGTCAATTAAATCAATTCCGAAATTTCAGCATAAAATTCTTCAATTTCATCATCACTAGCTTCCGCTGTTGGAGCATAAGTTTGGATCAGATTTATATTAATCGGCCTTACATTTAGTTCTAGAAACATGGTTCTGTCTGATCTAGGAATAAATTCGTAAACATTTTTGACTAATTTCTTTGATATTATGAGTGCTACACTTTTCCTGTGTCTATTGTCATTATTACCAGAGTAATACAGTTGTATATCTTGCCTTTTGATAACAACATTATTTGGCCACCATGTTTCACATATACCTAAGATATCTAAATTTGTTCTTTTCATCTCATGGACAACATTCTCAAATTTACCAGCCTCATACATACTTCTCACATTATACGTGCCGAATTTAATATTTCCGTACTTGTTTTTATTTCTGTTTTTCCTACTATTCTTGTTCTTATTCTGGTTCTTATTCTTGTTACTATTTTTATTATTATTGCTGTTGTTAACAATTATTATATTATTATTGCTGTTGTTAACAATGTCATTAACCATTAACAATATTGTTATGTTACTATTTTTAATCTTATGTTTATTATTTTTAGGTTTTGTTTTACCTCCGGGGATTCTTCGCACCCTTTTAATGCCGGAGACTGAGGGCCATTGATGATTGTGTTGTTCCATAAGTTTTCAAGGGATTTATACTTCAGTGGTTTCCCGTTGCCTTCTGAATGGTTTATAGTTTCCTTCTATTGCTAATTAACCAAATATAGGTGGGTTTTCTTTTATATATTTTTCTCTATTTAAATACATGCGTTCTAGGTTGCTTATGCGTTAGTACAGTCGGAGCTAACCCAACTATGTTGAGTATCCGGCGTGTCCTAATACATCACTGCATTTCTCTATTTATGTGCCCCTACCTATTTATACTTTACAATTCCTAATTTCTTTTTTTTTATTCCATTATGATTCCGTACTTAATTCATTTAACTTAACTTAACTATTATTCTTGTAATCTAATCGATGTCCCTTTAGAGTTGCCGTTTTGTTTTATAATTATTTTATTTTAGTCTTAACGTGTCGTTTAAATCAAATCATTGGCTTTTAGAGTTACTAGTTCGTGCCATAAATTCTTCATAAATTCGTTTACCAAATATCAGCCCAATCCATCCAGGGGTGCTAGAGAAAATCCCAGATGAAAATATGGCCATTCATCATTTCATCCAGACCACTAATTTGATTGTGTTTACCAAATTTTAGCCCAATGCATCCAAGGGTGCGAGAGAACATCCCAGATGAAAATATGGGCGTACATTATTGTAGAATATATTTATTTTACATTTATTTTAAATTACGAAAAATACATAGGAAATTTAGAAAAGTCAGAACTTTTTTTAATGCAAAAACAAATCTTATATGTTGCGCAGTTGCGTAGTACTGCGCAAAAAGTTCTTATATTTCGAATTTAAAACTTGCAGCGCAGCCTGCATTATCGAAAACGCCCATTTTTTACCAATAGTCTGACCATTTTCAGTTTCTTTATTTTCTGCATCTTGAATTACCAGACTAATTGCATTTTTTTGATTCACTATAATGTTTGTATTTTTTGGTGTACCTACACTCTTTGTTCTTGGCTTTGGTTTCTTAACTTCTCTTTGCTCTATGCTAGACTTAACAAATTAGAAATATATGGAAGGAGCATAAGTAATAAAAATTGAAGGCAGCCTGGATATAGTAGTCTCTTTCTTTTCACCACCGAACTTTCAAAATTAATAAATCGCAAAGAAGAGCCGAACTAGGTTTTTTTGTAATTCGGGCAGCAGTTTTTAAGGCGATAAAATTTATTTTTTTTGAAAAATACATGTAAAGATCATCCTAAGGAATATTTTAAGTCGCGCAACGATGATTATACAAATGGAAAGTAAAATATAGCAATTTTGTTTAGCTAGTCAATATTTTTAATTTATATTGAGACTCCTAAAATTAAAAAAATAAGCCAGCCCTGTAAATCTAAAATCAGCTACTATAATATTTTTCATATTATTAATTTGACAGTTCGGTGGTGAAAAGAAAGAGAACTATCGAAATCGTGGCTTCATATACAATTTTTCAATATTATTAAAATTCTAATGTGTTAAAAGGAGAGGGAACATTTATGCTCCTTCCATATATTTCTAATTCGTTATCTAGATTCCATATTCGGGCGTGTTCTACTTCTTTTTTCAGGAATATTACATTCATTGATTTTAATAAGATCAATTGCTTAAGTCATTCCACCTTCGCTCACACTCACAATTTTATTGTTCTTAATTGTGACCTTCTGACCTTGCTCTTCAAGGACTTTGGCTACTTGGAATATTTTTTTACGTTCTTCTCTTTGTATAATTGGGAGATCAATTATATATTAGAGCTGTGTAAATACCGTCTGTACCTGGAGATTTATAAGGCTTGAAGGAGTTTACAATAATTAATAAATAATAAATTATATTTATTATTTATCATGGACGATCTGCTGAAGGAGTTAACGGATGAAGGTTACCATATCGTCTGCTATGCAGACGACTTGGCTATTCTGGTTACTGGAAAATTCGAGACAATGCTAACCTCATTAATGCAAGGTGCGATAAATCTTGTTGTACACTGGGCGACAAGAAACGGACTTAGAGTTAACCCGGAAAAAACGGAGCTTTGTCTTTTCTCCCGTAGAAGGATCACACCCAGTTTAATCCTTCCAAAAATTGATGACACCTCTTTAACCCTGGTTAACGAGGTGAAGTTTCTAGGGATCGTTCTGGATAAGAAATTGCGCTGGCGACAACACCTGGATCAAAAGGCAGGCAAAGCCATCAGAACCTTTTGGATCTGCAGGAGCGCGATAGGTAAGAGGTGGGGGCTCTCTCCAAAGATGATCCACTGGATGTATAGTAGCGTGATAAGACCCATTCTTACTCATGGTGCTGTAGTCTGGTGGAAATCTCTGGATGTGGGTACGAATTTAAAAATCCTTGAAAAGGTGCAGCGACAATGCTGCCTAGGTATTTCGGGAGCTCTGAGAAGCACACCTACCAGAGCTCTTGAGAATATTTTACTCATACAACCGATAGATATTCATGTGAAAAAATTGGCGGCAAACTGCCATACGCCTTAGTTTGAACGGTCTCCTAAATAATTTCTACCCGCAGTTGCCGCATGGTCGTATCTTAAGCCATATCAGTGAAGCTGGCGTCGATCTGGTAGGTGAATGCGATTACCAGTTGGCAACTATGGAATTTAGGAAAAGATATAGTGTTAGAATACCCATGAAGAGAGAATGGGAAAACGGAAATCCCATCCCGCGTAATGGGAAGACGATTTTCACTGACGGCTCCAAAATGGAAACGGGTTGTGGTGCAGGCATAGCATCGATAGATTTTGATTTATCGATTAGCCTGACTCTAGATAGGTATATTTCAATCTTTCAAGCGGAGGTGGCTGCCATAAACAAAGCAGCAGAAATTCTTATTGAAAGAAACATAACCGGGGAAAATATTTTCATATAGTCGGACAGTCAAGCTGACTTAAAGCATTAGATAAAAATTCGGTACATTCCAAGCTTATTAAGACATGTAAATCAAATCTTAACTTGGCAGCAAGGTACAATAGGGTCAGATTACTATGGTCTCCGGGGCATAGTATGATCGAAAGTAATCAAAGAGCGGATGAACTAGCAAGAAACGGGTCCACCCGGAACTCTCAGACTGACTATAGTATAGGTTACCCCCTGACTCTTGCAAAAAATCTTATTGCAGAGTGGGCAATAAATGAACACACACGGAGATGGCCAACTCTCCCGATTGTATACACACGAAACTTTTCTGGGGTATCTTAGACGCGAAGAGGTCCAAATCGATTATGAACATGAATAAAGCTTCGTTTAGACTTTTCACTGGAACGCTACAGGTCACATTCTGCTGAGACACCATGCCTCACGGCTTGGTCTGTCAGCGGAATCCTTCTGCAGAGGTTGCGGTGAGGAGGTGGAATCAGTGAAGCATCTGCTGTGCAGATGCCCTGCGGTGCGTTGTAAAAGATTGAAACACTTGGGGTACCATTTTCTGACTGACTTAAGGGAGGCAGGTAAAATCAAGCCGTCAAAGTTGACTTCGTTCATTAAAGAAGTAGGATGGGTCGACGTGCTGGGAAATTTAGACATTTTAAATTTTAGGTTTTTCTTTCCGCACCCCCTTTCAAACCAACCAACCAACCAACCAAAGATTTGGATTTATTTTCCTGTTTTTTTTAATTTTTCGCTTTAATAAATAAATTATTGTGGATATATATACATAAATTTCAATTTCAATTAGTATTTTTCTTTGAAATATATAGAAACAATTTTTATTGAGTTGTAGAATAAAATTTTAATTAAATTTAAATTTAATTAAATTATTAAAATTATTATTAATATTATAATAATAATATAAATTAATTATATAATTATAATTATAGAAAAATAATATTAAGACCACTAATATTATTTTATTAATAATTCAGAACTATTTTATACCGAATAGGTATAACGAAAATTATGAAGAAAGCGCATTTATAATAATTGGAAGTACGGAAAAAAATAAATTAGTCGTAGGGAAAACATACATTCCATATAACATATATTCCAGATGATGTAAAATGTGACTGGAAAGCCTCTATTTTACCAATACTTCTTGAAAATATATCTGGGGGACCAGGCTTAAACAAAAAAGAATGTGAACGATATTTGATTTCGGAGATTTACACCTTTATCACTTATGATGAAAATTATAAGGATCCGGACAAAATTCTAGATATGAAGGAGTCAAAATATATTGAAGTGTGTGTAACTAGCCCTAAAATAGATGAAAAGATTCCTATTAGCAGATCATATTCAGTCAAGTGCTTTATGAAAACTATTTTTTCCCAAGTTAAAAATATTAGATCACATAAAACAAAAATTGTCAAAGCTTTTGAAGTATTTTTAAACGATATCAAAGGCAGCAATGTTGTTTATGTACACTGATATAATAGAACCATGTTTTCTGGGTGATTCAAAGGTACGAGTTCTTAATATTATTGAAACAAAAAACTCTTTTAAATCAACAATAATCAAATATAAACGTGTACAATATCATAATGTTGAAAAAAAAGTTTTTGATAACATATCCATAAAACTAGCTGATAAATTTGGATTTGATATAAATTTTAGCAGGAGTGTAATACCTACAAAAATATTATTACATTTTACAAAAAATTAATATAAATAAAGAGAAATCGTTACACTCTAATTATTAATCAATGAACCGTCATTATATTAAATACTATTTATCTCAAACAGGGGGTAATATTGAAGAAATAGGACCCCTGTTTCCTTCGGCTGTAAAGTATCAGAGGCCGAAGATTAGGAGACGTTTTCGAAGGGTTATTTCGCTATATGAAGCCTATATTATCATCAGGTCTAAATTTTTTACAAAAACAAGCAGTTTCAAGTGGAATTGGTGTTTTATCAGATATTGCTTCAGGAGCTAATCCCACAGAAGTCTTAAAAGATAGGGGTACAGAAGCCCTGAAAAAATTAAGACGCGAAGCTGTAAATAAAATGCATTCCATGTATGGTTCTGGAAAAAGGACAGCTATAAAAAGAAGAATTCTACAAAACCGCGGCATTTACGTCTTAAATTGAAGAGATGTTAAGTTAAAAAAAGTAGTAAGAACAGAAAACGTGTATTAGACATTTTTGATTAAAGATATTGGAGTGGATGAAATCAGAGTTAGATATATTTAGTTCAACACCTATTCAATCAAGTATCTTAAAATCAGAAGAAGTTGCTTATAACCCAATTGCTTCTTTAGATAATTCTTCGACTATAGAATTTGTTTCTTTGGGTCATGGCGATACATATATAGAGATTTGTCATCAGCATATTTAAAATTAAAAATACAAATATTAAAGAAAGATGGATCAGTGTGGAATGATGATAAAGATACTTCTACACCTCCTAAATTAATATCCCAGCCGGCAATTGTTAACAATTTATTACATTCTATGATTAAACAATGCAATGTTCAGTTAAATGGTAAAAATATTACTTCATCTGACAACAATTATAATTATAGAGCTTACATCGAGTCTTTACTTAACTATGGAAATGATGCTGCCAATACCCATTTAGAATGTGCTGATTGGTCGTTAGATAAACATGATGTAGGAAAATCTGGAAATAGTGGTGCCTCAGAACGTAAAAAACAATATAATAATACTGGTGTTATTGAATTGATGGGTAAACTCCATGTTGATATGTTTAATCAACCCACATTATTAATAAATGGTGTGGATGTCAGACAAACATCGTTTTGATACACGTGCATATCATACCCTTTTTAATGGAACTGGAATTCATCGTTCGGACAGAGGCCATCAAATCACAAAATCAATGTTCAGCAAAGGTTTTTACATTCTTGCATTCGATTTAACTACAGATTTATCAGGAAATAATTCGTGTCAAAGTTTATTGAACCAAGGCACTGTTAGAATTGAAGCCAAGTTTTCCAGAGCATTAAATACGACTGTAACATGTCTTGTTTATGGAGAGTTTGATGGGAGTTTACAAATTGATAAAAATCGAAACGTACATACAAACCTATAAATAGGGTGGAATAGCACATTTAATACATTTTAAAATTGACAGTTAAATAAACAACAACAATATGGTTTATAAAAATTATGCATAAGTTGATATGAGTTTCTGCTCTAATAATAAGAATACGATATTTGTTAAATCTATTAGTATTACTGGAGTAAAAGAGTCTTGTAAAATCTTTAGTAAGGAATTTAAATATCAATATCCAACAACAGATGGAATAAATGATATAGATATAAAAGTGACAATTATGTATTTGGAAATTTTTCAAATGAACAGACAACTAATGAACTTCAAAATATATTTAAGAAAATTGATATTTTATTCACAAACGGTAAGATAAAACCGAATTGTTAAAACATTTCGTGGAAGCAGATATAAAAGTAATTGATTTTTAACTCTGGAATAATATGGATACATTTCAAATTGTTAATATACTAAGTAGTTATGGGGCCACGATGTGCAGGGAACTAAATCGGCCATATATCACCGAAGAGTTTGGGTGTGGTCAATGGGTGTCAGCTTTCATTAGGTTAAATGGTGTGGTTAATGGGTGCGGTTAATGGGTGTGGTTAATGGTGTTAAATGGAGCGGTAAATTGGTGCGTTTAAGGGTGTGGTTAATGGTGTTCAATGGTGTGGTTAATAGGTGCCATTAATGAGGCGCCATTGATTAATTACTGATTAATGGTTTTGTGTATATGCATATAGTATGCAATGAAGCTACAAAAGTAAAAGGCGATATTTTGTAATTTTGTGTATGCGATCGAAAAGATCATTGCGTACAATTTGCATAGTATTTTTTATATATGTGATTTTGTTGAATGAATAATACGACCTTGGTTTTTTTTGTGTTTTGTTTTGTAAACGATACTATACATTAAGGTATTTTTATTTAGTTTTTTTTGCAAAGAGATTTAATATATGAGTTTATATTTTTATTTAGCTTGTGGATATGCATAGGGTTTATGTACCATTATTTCTTGCATCCACAAAATATAGTATATGTATACATATATATTACTTATATTGTAAAAAAATTAACCAGGACAGTGAAAGGCAATATTTGGTAATTTTGTGTATGCAATCGAAAAGATCAATGTGTGTATATTTGGATAGTATTGTTGTATATATGAGATTTCTGTGAATGAATAATATGATTTTTTGTATTATGTATTTGTATACAAGAAAAGTAAAATTAGTATGGATATGGTGGAAAAAATACTTGTGAAATAAATATAAACAACAAAAGCACATAGTAGTTTTTATTTGCTGAGTTCTTTATGCATACAAGAAACTTGATATCTGTATATATTGTATATGGCATCATGGTCGAATAACGTGTATTTGTTTTTGTAAAATTTCAACAACAAATACGGTCAGTGGTCCGTGATCAAAAATTCTGGGTGGGCTAAAGGAAAAAGTTTTGTTATGAAAAGCAAAGATTTGAGGTTACTAAATATACAACCTTTTGAATTTTTCGTTTTAGTGAGTTAATCACATTGGCATCTAAGCTAATCATTAGTGAGTTAATCACATTGGCATCTAAATGCTTTTCATTTTCTTTACAATAAAAAAAATCATTATGCATATGCACACAAGAAAAATAAATCACATATTATACACGAAATAAATTAGACAAATGCAAAAAAATCGAGCGAAATAAACGAAACACACTCCGTACATATTTGAATAGTTATATTTGTATGCAATTGTCTTAAGTTTTATCAAGTTAGAAGAAAATTATTCTTACTTTCTGAAATTTATGATCCCCTGGTATTAAATTTGAAATTTTTGTTCGAATGTGTGCTATAATTAAATAATTTTTGTGGAAATTTAAGTTGAGCTATAAAATTATTGCGATTTTCTAGCCCATGATGATATATTTCTTCTTTTTTTTAAAGAAATATATTTATTACAAAATAAATATTTCATGCAAATTTTTAGTAATACGAATTATTCGTTCTAGGGGCTGCGATTTTCTTGCCCACGATGATATATTTCTCTTTTTTTTTAATGAAAAATATTTATATAACGAAATAAATATTTCATGCAAATTTTCAGTATAGGAATATTTCTTCTATGGAGAGAGATTTTCTATCCCATGATATATTTTTATTCGTATATCTACTTAATATATATTTTTTAATAGAAAAGTAATTTCATATAAGAGAAGGAAATAAATAACTCAACTCAACTCAATAGTGTTCATTATAAAATATGCGCGCCTGGTATTTTGGTTTAAATAATTTAAAAATTGGTATAAAAATTATTATTTTCTTCTTATGGACAGAAATTTGCTTCCTCATATAATGGAAATTTGCTAATAATTTTCTTCCATAGAAATAATTAAATTGTGAAAATCATATAGCAATTACAAATATTTCGCATTTCTATGAGGAACACGTGGTCTTCGTGGGCTAGTTTAAATTAGCCCAGCCTGATCCATACAAAATTCAACACATACGCAAAATTGTTTTATATAAAATTAGTATAATAAGGTTGGCAAATTTCAATTAGCCCCTGAAGTAAAGAGAAAAGAGTAGTTGTAGTTTTATAATGAAAAAGTTATGTAGTGTTAGTATAATATATTTGTATTTTAGCGTTCATATTCATATTTAGATTTAGATTATATTTTTATATACATACATATTATATTTCGCAGCGGTGGTGTACGAATTTTGGTGGAAAAAATTATATACACGTATATTATATGACATAAAAAAAGTAGAAATTTAGAAAAAAAATTTTAATTTTTTTTGCTCATTTTTATAATATATTTTAAATGAATATTTTGTAGAATTATCCTGCAAATTCAGGTTGGGCTTACTTGATTTTTATATTTTAAGGTTTCCTTATCAAAGTTTATTAACATTATTTTTTACATGTTAAAATTATGCAATGATAATATTGATATGTTATTAAATTTAACTTCATTTTTAATTTAAGCGCATATTATTAAAGTTTATTAACATTATTTTGTACATGTAAAAAATTATGCAATAAAATATTTTTATATATGAATTTATTTTATAGGGTAACAAACCATAATTATAAAATATTAAAAAAATCTTTAACTTGAGATAAAAATAAAATACGATAATGAAGTTTATATTTTATGCAATTTTGTAGATATACAAAAAAAGTAGTATATTCTTTTACACAAATTTGCAAATATCTTAAGTCTTTGCAAATTAAGTAATTTTATTTTTAATTTCCCATAAACTATTTTTAATATCAAGCAAAAAAAAGTTTATAATTACTGTTTGTATTTTATATCATTTTTTTTGCGCGTGTATATATTTTTTGCGCGTGAAATTATTGTACGCGTGTTTCCTGAGTATTACAATATAATATTGAATATTATATGTCTGATGGGAATATTTTTTGTAAGCTAAGGTATGCTAAAAGAATTAAATCTTATAATAAAATAATATGATATTTTATATATATATACATATATACATATTATTATGAGAATAATATAATTATATATATATATATATATATATATATATATATATATAATATTGAATTTATATTTTTTTGCACATTCAGTATAAATATAATAAATTAACTTTAATTCAATATTTGTAAAACGTGTGAAAATATATTGCAAAGGTAATCATTTATAGGGTATAAATTAGAAGTTGAAATTTATTTCTAATCACTTTAAAAATATTATTTCATTGGTAAAGTTATTTTTAATTAAAAAGCAAAAATCGAAAATGAATAAATTATATTATATAAATATAATAATATATATTTTAAAAATCATAATCATAACTTTCGGTCAGGAGACCAAAGATGTTAAAATCGAATTTCTGACAAATAACCGAAATAGCAGAATTATTTTTAATAATAATATCTGGGGTGCTGTCCAGGTAAAACATATTGGTCCCGTACCTGGATTAAATATGTCAATGGAGGAGGATGAGCTGATACCTGTAACTACAAGACGACCTAGAAGAAAGAATAGGAAACCAACAACAACTCAGGCACCACCGACGACAACAACAACAACACAGGAACCAGCATCGGAATCGTTGGAGTCGGAAGAATCAAGGTACAACATTAAAACGTCATTAATAAGCTAGTAAGTTTATATTAGAATTTTATTTATTTTCTTTTTACAGAAAATCTTGTTGTAATTGCAGACGAGGCCCTGGGGATCACGGCGAGCAGGCCGAAATGGTAAACCAGCGATACTCCAACCATAGGACAGGGCGACGGAACTAATTCAAATATTATACTATAAATATACTATTTTGTAATATATACTTTTTTAAATAAAGAATTTAATAATTTGATAAAAAAATTTGTCTGTTTTATATTTTATTTATTTTAGTTGTTTCACTTTTGAGGATTTTTTCACTTTCGTTGTTGTCTCACTTTTGATAATTTTTTCACTTTGCTTCACGTTGCTTCACTTTGGTTGCATCACTTTGGTAGTTTTTCATTTTGGTTATTTCACAAAAAATTTGTCTTTATATTTTTTCATTTTGGTTGTTTCAATTTTTGGTTTTTCATTTTGGTTATTTTTTCACTTTGGTTGTTTCGATTTTGATGATTTTTTACTTTATTTCTTTAACCAAGTTTTTAATATAAATAAATAACATTACAAAAGTACGATATATAATATAAATAAGCAGGGTTACACAATTAATTTTTGTTGCAATTAATTATACAAAAAATTGTGCATATTAGTAATCTATCGCTGAACAAAATGTTTGTCAGTTGACTATCGTACCAGTTAAGCCACCGAGTCACTTGAATTTCAAGTAATAAAATGATTATATAAATTTCATTTTTTAAATTTATATTTATTATAAAATAGCAACAGTTTCGATATTGATAAATTTAATTTATAGACTTCTATAAAAAAAAAATAACAAATACAAAAATTTATTGTTTGGTTTCCTTTGCAATAAAGTAACAATAAATAACATAAAAATAAATTAAGTGAAATCAATAAATATCAGTTTCATTTATATTTTTAAAAAATCCCATTTTTTTGCAACAAAGTAATAATAGTAATCGAAAATTTAAAATTATATATAGTTATTTTTTTTCAAAAATAATTGTTAAATGTTTTTTACATATATAACTAATCTTAATTCTAGTCCTTAGGTTTTTTAAATTTTTTTTTTGTTTGTTATTGTAAAGTCTTGCGTCCCTTACGTCACAGACTTCACGAAATCTCACTGAAAACACTAGCCGTCAGGCCGAATGTTGTGGCAACTTAGCAAAAGCCTATGTTGTTCAGTGGACTTCTTATTGCTTGGTTCAAGGTTTTATATAACTCTTAGTTTAGCGGGTAACTGATATAAGGTTATAATTAAACACTCAAAGTTTCAAGTTGAAGTGATATTTCTTTATTAAAAACCCATTTCTTTTATACCCTAAAATTACATTGATTCTTATGGCTAATGGTTATTTTGCTATTTCAGCAAAAATATATACTTATGTGGAAATATTCAATATTTAATTATTATTTATTATAAAGTTATTTACCTTTAAATTGCATATACATAAATATATATATTTACACCTGATTTCATATATATATTTATGAATATATCACGTGTTCTAATTAATTTATTATTTATATTTTGAATTATAAATATTTCCACATTTGTTTACAATATTTATAATTTAACTAACCTTACGCAATATATAAAGTATTTTTCTTTTACTTTTATGTTTACAATTATTATATATTAATAAGAATATCATTCTTATTTTATTTTATAATATACTATACTGTGGGAGATTTCTAACTCCTTCACACCACCCTTCCCAGCGGAAAAAGAGGAATCTTATGGTAAAAAGGTTCCTTCTTTTCAACTGTCTTCTAGATACAAATTCTTGTATAATTTTAATTTTTGTATTTATATATATATTTATTCAACTTTTTTCTTCTTTTAAAAATTTTATTGAATTATTTCATTGTTAAATTATTTCGCTTTATTACCTTATTCATTCTTTGTTTTATTTTATTTACTGTTTTATTTACTATCAATATGTTTAAGAAAATTTATCAAAAATTTATTTAGCTTATCTTAACTATTAGCTATATTTATTATCTATTTATTATTAGTTTTAAATTATCTAGTTTATTCTATTTATTAATTTATTATATATATATAGGTTTATAGGTTTCCAGGCGTCCCCTTCCCCCTTAATAAATTTTTAGTTTTCTAATACTATTGCTAGATATACGTAATATGGTTTTAATCTATTTTTATGTACTATCATTTTCTTATTTTCCGTTTTTATTTCGCAGTTAACTCCTGTGCTACTTATAACTTCGCATTGTCCAATGTATATTGGATCTAATTTTTTCCTATTTTCATTTCTTGATAAAACTAAACTACCTACTTCATAGTTACTATCTTTAACTCTAAAATCTTTATCATACCTAGTTTTTCTATCCTGTTTCTTTTTAAGTAATGTTTCCCTAGCATCTCTATGTGCTATTTGTAATTTATTTTTCAAATCTATTATAAAATCTTCATAATTGTACACTGGCTGAACATTTCTTAATAAGCTTGAAGGTAGTTGACATTGCTTTCCGTATATTAGTTCGTATGGTGTATATTCTGTTTCTGAATGTACTGATGTATTATAACAGAATGTGCAGTATGGCAACCATTTATCCCAATCTGTATGGTTTTCAGTTACGTATGTCCTGAGATACGCTCCTAGTACCTTATTTTCTAAAGCTCCTATACTTTCATGGTGATATGCTGTAGAGAACAGTTGTTCTATTTTTAACATTTTACACATGTCCTTAAAAACATGACTCATAAATTCCGTTCCTTGGTCGGAAACTATTTTCTTTGGAACACCATATTTTAATATGAAGTGTTCTACGAGTCCTTTTGCTACAGTATTAGCTTCTTTGTTTCTAAGAGGTATATTTTCTATAAATTTTTTTAACTCATCTTGTATTGTTAAAATATATTTATAACCCTCTGTTGATTCATCTAATGGGCCTACAAGTAAATTTTCTCAAAACTTGTTTCACTTGTTGATGTTATAATCATTGGTTGTCTTTTCATATTTATATGTTTATTTCTTTGACAAGATTCGCAATGTTTTACAAATGTTGTGATATCTTCCTGCATTCCTGTCCAGAAATATTTGGATTTTATATTTTTAATCATACGATTTATTCCTGCATGTTCACTAGTTGGTAATATATGATAATCATTAAGTAATAGTTTTTTCATCCCTGGGTCAGTAATCCTTATCAATTCTTTCATTATGTGCACTTTTATATTAGTATTTTTAAATATTCATTCAATTTTTTCTTTATATTATTAATATTATTTTGTCGACGGCCGTCTGATAATTTTCATAACTCTCCCTTCGTAATATATAATTTTTTCAATTTTAATGGACCAGTGATTTTCTGCACGTCCCTCCATAGCAATCTGCCGAATGATACGGATTGGTCTGTAGTGCTATCTTTTGGTCTAATCATTATAATACAATCCCTTTTTGGAATGTAAGCTAATATTTTATTTGGACCCAATATAATATCCTGTTGATTTTTTAATTTGCTTATTTCTTCATCAAAACTATCTACTATTTTTAACATTTTGGTATATAAACAATATTAAGTAAAAGAAAAAAAATTTAAATATATATATTTTTTTATATTTATATTTTTTTTTTATATGATTTACGTAATTTTAGGTTTTTAACCTTAATAAACTTTTACGACTTTTGTATATATATATTTGTATAATTTAATAGTGTCTAAACAACAAAAAAAAATTTTTTCCACATATATTTATCTATTCATATTTGATATCTATATATTTATTTATTTATGCATTTATTTTAGTACAATATTTTTGAATGTATTTAAAAAAAAATTGTCATATATATTTATTTATGTTTAATTTAATAACTGATACATTAATTTAATAATTGATACATATAATTTATATAATTGATAGATATTTTTATAGTTTTTTGTTCAATATATTTTTACACATTAGTTTTTTCTTTGAATTTATTTAATTTTCGTATTTACGAAATACAATAATTCTCCATCCTTCAATAATCAATACAAAGTTGTTGTTCGCGATAATCACCATTAGTAGCGGTGACAATGAATGTATTAATTGTTGCTGTTTCAATTTTCGCTGGTACACCTTGCGCCGGTATCGAAACATTTGTTAAACAGGTCGTCGCAGTTCTTTACCTGATTTCGTTTTCGTAACTTTTCTTCTTCCTGGATCTTCTTTTTCTGGTTTTCAAAATACTGCTTCTCTTCTTTTGTAACAGCTATCTTTTTTAAACGTTTTAATTCTCCTTTTTGTTGCCTTGCCTTGGCAGCCTTTCCTCCTCGTTTCTTTATTTTCATTGCTGGTGGATCGTTATTTGATGGTAATGATGCTGAAGCTGGTTTTGATGCAGATTGTCTTCTTCGATATTCCTCAATGCTTATTGGCCTTGGGCCAGCCTTTGGATCCTTCAATAATTCTTTTAAACTTTCTCCTGGCAGGATCGCCATGTAAAGTCTTGCGTCCCTTACGTCACAGACTTTACGAAATCTCACTGAAAACACTAGCCGTCAGGCCGAATGTTGTGGCAACTTAGCAAAAGCCGATGTTGTTCAGTGGACTTCTTATTGTTTGGTTCAAGGTTTTATATAACTCTTAGTTTAGCGGGTAACCGATATAAGGTTATAATTAAACACTCAAAGTTTCAAGTTGAAGTGATATTTCTTTATTAAAAACCCATTTCTTTTATACCCTAAAATTACATTGATTCTTATGGCTAATGGTTATTTTGCTATTTCAGCAACAATATACTTATGTGGAAATATTTAATATTTAATTATTATTTATTATAAAGTTATTTACCTTTAAATTGCATATACATAAATATATATATTTACACCTGATTTCATATATATATTTATGCATATAGCACGTGTTCTAATTAATTTATTATTTATATTTTGAATTATAAATATTTCCACATTTGTTTACAATATTTATAATTTAACTAACCTTACGCAATATATAAAGTATTTTTCTTTTACTTTTATGTTTACAATTATTATATATTAATAAGAATAACATTCTATAATTTTATAATATACTATAGTGTGGGAGATTTCTAACTCCTTCACATTACATTTTTATGTATTACCATTTTTCTCTTATCCTAATTTAATTTAAAAACAACATATTAACATAAAAATATTATATAAGAAAATTTAAAATAATTACAAAATAGTCAACAATAATACAATTTTTTATATTAAATTAAAGTTTTTTTTTATATCCATATGGCACTGAATCAAAATCATCTAAAAAAATTCGTTTTGTCGAGGATGATTTATATAGTTTTGTTTCAGGAACAAAAATTACTTGATGATCGTTTGTTCGCGGTATATTTCTGGAAACAATTGATATTGGCTCGATATCAGCTTCTTATTGCAGGATCATTTGTTTGATAGAATCAAAATTTATCAAAGTGGCATTTTGGTAATTTAAACAAATACCTTTTACTTTACATCTAGTATGTAAATTTTCGTTTTTTGTGCTAAATACCTGATATGCATAATTTTTGGGTCCACCACAGACAAACTCAGTTATATATAGCTTCCAATACCAAATTCCTGCTCTAATTCATCAGTCACACAACCAATAAAATCACCTGTTGGTGGATCGTATTCATCTTCGCGATTTATGTATATTACAGAGTCGGTATCATAATACAAAACTCTGATATCAACATTTCTAAATACTCATAAAGTTTAAGGCGCGCTTGTGCAGTTGTATATGAAGCAATACATACATACGTTAACAGTTGAAAGTGGTGTGCATGCCTCCTCTATATTTTCCCAGTTTACAATTCAAGTGTGTTCGTTAACAGGTAAAATGTGATTTACACTTATAGATGCATCTGTTACTAAATCATATAAAACATTAGGCTCATTAACAATTGTAGTTTTTGGCTGATTCTTTCTTTGACCGAATTTTCCCCAGAAAGAATTTAACATTAATTTGGCCAAAGATCTTAAACCAATATATTGAATTATATCGGGAAAATTTAGCTGAACATTTTCATTTTTTAAAAAATCAACAATATATTCTTCTTTTTGTTTTTGGGTTTCACACCATGTAGGAAAACCGCTGGCAGATTGTTTCATTTTTATGAATTTATTCATCATTTCTGTGAATAAGCCAGATATATTTGAAATTTTATCATACTGTGCAATTTCCTATTCCCATATTTCTATAATTTCTAAAATTTGATATCCTTTTTCTATTGCCTTCACTACCTCATCAAATATCCATGTACCAATTAAAGCTTTTTCATTGTCATTGTGGGAACAGTCTGATTGACTTAAATTTTCAGAATATGTACGACAAAGTGAAAAGATTAATTTGTTGTTCTGTTTGATTGGTAGAACAGAGTGATATAAATTTTGTGGAGGAAGTATTTTACACTTTATTAATCCATTTTTTAATCTTATATCGACCTGTTGACAGTCTTGATTAGCTATATATAATTTAGGGTGGCCAACTGGAAATTTCCCATATTTACAAACCCACGGATATAACGAACACACATCAATGTATGTAATTTTTTCTCCAAGTTTACTTTTGTAATACATTCGTGTATTACCTGTTCTTTCACCAAAAAATGAGTCACGAGGATCTAGTGGTACATTATATAAAAAGCAATGATTTTTAAGATATTCAGCCAGCTTTTTATTTTGACAAAGTTTTCTTCAAAAGACTGAAGTCTGTTTATTTTTGCCAGTGTATTTTCATATCTAAGTTCATACGTTTCAGTACATTTATCGTTTATTGGCTTATTTCTGTTGTGTTTTACACATGCTGGGTGACCATGAAAATAACAACCATGAAATTCAAAAATTTGGTTAGTCTCCCTACAATATCCATCAACCTTTACACCCTGTATAATTGCTTCTTTTTGTTTTGCTGCAAACTCTATTGTGATTTTTCTATTTTTTTCTTCTTCCAATAACCACTGCATAGCTACTTTTGACTGTCTATCACGATTTCTATATCCACTCGCAGGTATAATTCCAATTGTGTTTGGTTGTAAAAAATGTCTTCTAATAACTAAATTACACGCTGATGCTATTGTTGTCGCCTCAGTAAAAGGACATACATTACATTCCGTTAGCATTAGTTTTCTAAATTTTAAACATGCTTCTGTTAAAATATTTACATCACTTTCACAGTATTCTTCTATTTCATTCTGAATATTGAATACTATATTTTTATTATTATTATGCCATTTCAAAAATTTTTCACGTTCATCTGTCTTCATATGGTCACATCCATAATATTCTATTGTAGGCAGACTACCAATATAATCTTTATTTTCTAGGGTATTGAAAAAATGTGTAAAATACCCTTTTTTAAATGTATCTGATAAATCAAAAGCTTTGGGTAATTTAGACAAAGCCATTGGAAAATAATTTATTGAATCAATAAATTTAATATTCTGAACTTTCATCATTATAATTTTGGTTCCTTGCATAATTAAATTTGGAGTGAAGTCAGTTTTTGTAATGATGTAGTTCAATATAAACTGATGATCAAAAGATTTTCCATTATGCGCAATTACAATTATATTTTTAAATTTTTTCCTCATTGTTAAAATATTTTTAAAGAAAAGATCTATTACATTTTCCCTGTATATAATTTGTCTAAAGCCACAATTTTGACAAAATACTAAATTATTTATTTCAATACATATATCACAGCGTTTATTAAATACACCTAAGTTTGGTTCGTGTAATTTAACAACTGTATTTTCTTCAAATATTTTCTCCTGTCGAGTTTCCAAATCGTAAAAAATAAATAATTTATTTTTAAAATCCGGTGTATTTGTGTTTTGTTGAATAAAAAACAATTGTTCTTGCAATACATATTTCTGACAGGTTGTGCAAAAAAATTCACCACAAATGTGAATTCTGTCGGTACGAGTGGTTTTCAGACAACTAAGACACTTTTTGATGTATGCACAAATACTAATTTTTCCAGATCCTGTAGCCAGATGATTGTTATAACAAGACTGGCCTCTAAATTTTCTATTACAATTTGTACATAGTATTTCGGGAAAAACTTTTTCACAAATTGATAATTTTTGACAACAAGGACATTGTCCATTACAGTGATGAGAATTTTTGTTATTATACGGTATATGGCAAATTAAAATTTTTCCATCCCTTTTGCCTTCGTATATTATAGATCTACCGTTATATCCGTATTCATATACAACTATATTATAATTTGTAAGATGATGTTGAAATTGCTGAATTTCTGAAATACCAGCCCCTTCTGATGGTATATTAATTTTCGCCTCATTAAGTAAATTCATGGCTTTTAATGTTTGAACCTTATGAGTATCTTTAAGTATATGTTTATTTTTATATTCTATATCATTTTCTACTACAGCTATAGCTACAACCAAGGCTCGAGGTAAACAAATATAATCATTATTTTTAATAGTAATTATTCCTTTCCGCTTAGCGCTTTCTTCATCAAAAGAATTATAGTTTTTACCTCGTCCTTTACCTTGGGGTAATGATGTTACCTGCAGACAGAACGTACTTAGTCCAATAGAATTACTTTGAAAAATTTTAGATATAAGATTGCATATTTCGTCTAAATTTATTTCTGATGCTTCCTTAAAATTTATCCAGCCAGGACCACGCTCATAAAAATTATTATCACATAATGTTATACCTACTAAATCGGTTGGTAAAAGTCTATCTGATACATGTTGAATTACTTCTTGAACACCTTGTTTAATCCAACTAATCAGCTCCTCATTTTCAGGCACTTTTTTGTAGCAAATTCTACGCGATGTCCGCGTAAATTAAAACGCTTAACAAAGCATGATGTCTCACTTACAATATTAAACCGATTCATCTTTAAAAGTTAATTGAAAACTAAAAAATAGTTAACAGATTTGCTACTTATATTGTAAAATTTACAATAAAATAATGCAATTAAGACAGGTTTATAAAATATCTTTTTTATTAATCCAAGAATTGTGTATCATTAAGCCATTTAACAAAAACTTTGTCACCTTTTCGTTGTATTATTTTTTCTATAAGAGTTTGAGTTTTTTGTAATTCATATTCATAAAATCCGCCCATTATTGGTTGTTCTTTATAATCAATTAGAGAATATGTTATGGAGTTTGTCAAATTAACTTTTGAAATTTTAAAAATTACAGTAGACCAATTTGGTTCATATCCCTTTTCAAAAGTTCCTTTGGATTTACTAATGCGTACAAAATCATTTACCTTAAATTAAGCTTTATTATATAACTTAGGCTTATTGTAGATTGTTGTTAGTAAATGTTTTTCAGTTTTATTTGTTACTTGATATGGTTTCATTTTTATTGTATGATTGTATTTATAAATTAAATCATCTAAAATTGAAACCCATTTATAACATCCTTGTAAACTAAATTCCTTCCACATATTATTTTTTAATGTTCGATTGAAACGTTCACAAATAGAAGCCTTAAGTTTTGTGTATGTGTGATAATGGTTTATATTATGTTTTTTCATTAAAATTTGGAAATTACTATAAAAAATTCTTTTCCTTGATCAGAATGAATATTTTTTCGAATTTGTTTGCTTTTAGTTAAAATTATGTTCATGGCGTTCGTTACATCAACTTTTTGATTTAACTGGTTCTGCATAAGCATATTTTGAAAAAATATCAATAATCGTAAGAAGATATTTATAGCCTTTGTTGAATTTTGCAAATTGAATCATTTATACTAAATCGATCTGCCAGGTATCATGTAATCCTTTCTGTTTAACGTGACGTCTTTTAAAATTTTTATTGACTGTTCATAATATAATAAATATTTATAATTTATAAATATAATTTATAAATACGGATATAAATATTTGAATTCGTAATGTACTATTTTATTTGATTCTTCGATTCCGGCAATGGTAATTTTATGTCCGAAACGTATAAATTTATCAAGGACGTATGAAACGTCCACCAAGGCATATGACGGTACTCTGTTGTTATTAGATGACATTTTTATGTAGTATCACGTAACACATGCGAATGTGTAATAAGAATTATTATTATTTGTAGCAATATTTATAAGTTTGTGTAAACATTTCTATTCCTGTCAATTTCTAATGACGCATCAAACTCTCCATAAACAATACATGTTAATGTTGACGTTAGTGCGGAACTTAATTTTGCCTCAAGTCTTATAATACCTTGATTTAACAGGTTTTGACATGTTTCGTTACCCGATCCATCAGCTGATAAATCGAAAGCTAATACTGTGTAGCCTTTTCCAAAATATTCTCTTGTAATTTGATGACCTTTATCGGCATGATTTATTCCTGTACCTTTGAGTAATGATAAATATGCTCTGGTATTACAATATATCTCAGGCAAATTTGTTTCAATTGGAGAATTAGGGACTTGTACACCGTTTACATATAGTTGAAATTTTGTTAAATTATTGTGATCAAAATGATATGAATTTTTTGATCGTTTTCCATTAAAGTTTTCATTATTTACCATACAAAAAAATAATGTATTTGGTAACTGACCAATAAATACATTATCCAATGAAATGTTTGAAGTATTTGCTGGTATTGTAAACGTTTTTAATTCACCTCTTTTGTAGTGGTATTTTGCATTGGCTTTTGCAAGAATACTGTTATGAGCTAATAAAATATTAGGATTAACTGTTACATGCTTCATGTATAGTGTTGTTTCATGAATTTTTAAATAGCTGTCGTCCGTATCAGAGCAAAATAAGTAAAATTCCGGTTTTTCCAATGTTAATGCAATTCTCACATCAACATTATTTAAAAGCAAAGCAGGTGTGTTAAAAAAATCTACATGTAGTTTGCCCATTAGCTCAACAGTAGAAGAGTTATTGTATTGTTTTTGTCTTAGTTTAGAACCGCCATTATTAATATCATGAACACTTGGTTTATCTAACTCCCATCCAGAGCCCTCCAGATGTGTTGTGCTAGCATCTTTTCCGTAGCTTACCAGAGAAATTAAATAGCTTTTATAATTATAAAAAGAATCGGATGGTGTTACATTTTTTCCATTTAATGTTACATTTACTTGTTTTATTATTGAATGTAACAAATTGTTTACTACACTAGGTTGCGGTATATACTTTTTATCAGCACCTGCCCCTGTTGAATCATTATTCCATTTTGATCCATCTTGTTTTAATATCTGAACTTTAGATTTGATATATGTTGAAGCTAAATCTCTATATGTATCTCCATGACCAAGTGAAACAAATTCTATCGTAGAAGGCAAGGCTTCTAATGAAGCTAATGGATTATAGACTACTTCTTCGGTACGTAAAATACTAGTTTGTATTGGTGGTGTCGTAAAAAGATCCAGCTCTGACTTCATGCATTCTACTATAGTCATTTTTAATTAAAAATATCCAGAATGCGTGACGTTTTTTTTTTCTTTCCTACTTGTCTACTTTTTCTACCAATTGAATAAAGTTTCGGTTTTACACGTCTTTCTATAGTTTTTCGTTTACTTCTTTTTATATGAATTATTTTGTTACTACTTCTCTTTCTCTTTCTGCCACTACCATATATCGAATGCAATTGGTTTACTGCTGAAGTTCTTAAATTTTTAATGCCTGCTTTAGCTTGTTCTTCAAATACCTGTTTTCAAAACCTCGTCTTTTATCAAATTTAAGCCAGTAAATAATGATGGTTTTAGAAAACGAAAAGAACTTCCAAGTAAATTTACTAGACCACGCCCTCTTTGAATTGTTGGATAGGCCTGTAATAATTGTCCAATTTCATTTATATTACCACCAGCTTGTGATGAATAATATTTAATGTATTCGCGATGCATGTTAAAGTAAAACGCCAAAGCTTCAAGAAATGGTTTTATTTATATACTTTTTTTAAAAAATTAAAATCTCTTAAAATGTAATACAATTTTTGTCGGAAAGTAGTTTGGTACAAAATCAATTTTTTTACCATACTGATCGGAAATATTAATAGAAATGGTTTCAAAAATCTTTTTTTCTAATGGAACGTATTGTATATTTGTAAATTCTATATTATTTTGTCTTCTACAGTTGCCAATATTTATTGCACTCAACGCTCTTATATTATTATTCCAAAAATTTCTTGCTGTATAATATCACCATATACTAGTAGCATACCACTTTTTTCATCTATAATGCGATTAAACGTAGTTTGAAATAATTCCAATATTTTTTTTTTTGTCTTTAATAATATCCTTTTTTTGCTGAAAGATCTCTTTTATAAATTCTGGTACAGTATATAAAGTACCTGGTTTTAAATAGAAACTGTCTTGATTAAAAGATTTTGATATACGTATAAATTTTAGGCTATCTAGATCTGAAACAGTTTTGTACTCAACCTTATAGGTCTCATCATTGGTTAGAGTGCTTAACAGCTCATTATAAAACTTTTGTAATACTTCGGTACGTGTGCACCCCTCAGATGGTGTTATATTGTTATTGAGTGTAGGTAAAAGATTTCGTTTCCAATCATCGTGCATAAATTTCGCATTATCTTCATGGTAAAATGTATATCCTAGACGTTTTTTAACATTTAATTTATTTCTACCTACTAAAACTTCATGTACCCCCAATGAAATAGTAATAGATTTTTGTTTTTCATATTGGTCAGTTTGTAGCTAGTCGTTAACAAAAATTTCCGAAAGACCAACCTTCCAATCAGCTTTAGTTAAATCTAAATGTGTTGGTATTCTATTTTCAAAAGTTGATAAAGTATTTTTGGGGAAAAAATTTGTTGAATAATTACTAAATAAGGTAATATGTATAGAAATCATCTCGTGAATTCACAATTGTAATTGGTAAATTTAACCTGTTAACGCTTATTTATAACTTTCCCAGTGAGGCGGTGTATTATATGGTTTATATTGTTTTGGTGGTGATTTGTGAATTGTTGTTTGTTTCCTTTTATATTTGTTCTCTTTAGGATATCTTGACAAAATACTCTGCCTTAATAATGAACCACTTGCTTGTGCATGTTGTCTTGTATTTATAGGTGACAAAATATTTTGGTTAAAAAATGAACTATCTGAATTTGTACGTTGCCTTGTAGGCGACTTTTCAGGTAATGCTAATGTGATAATACCACCTGTATCTGTATTATACATTTTTATATTGGAATTAGAAAACAATCTTCCAGTTAAACGCTCATCCGGTACTGTCTTCTCCAAGGCAATCTCAGCAGCGTCATCATCATCAAAATCCATATTTATATCGTCCTCATCACTATCATTATTATGCTCTCTATATTGCGATCGTTGCTTTTGTTCTTATTGTTCTTTTTCAGGGTCAAAACCAAAAACATCATCTTCATAAAATTCTTGTTGTTTAATATTTGTAAAATCAGGTGCGTATTGCGTTTCCTGATTTTTGGTAAAATAATATTTTGTTTGTGTTGAGGCATTTTCTGTATCCTGTTTAACATTATTTCTTTTTTCATACTTTGTAGGTAACTCTGCAGCTGTTCGCTTTTGGTTAGAATATTTTATTCAATTCTGTCTTAACATATACCATTTCTGCGTGGGATTTATTTTTTTATTATTTAAAAGAATTTCAATATTATGATTTAAAATATTTAAACTCTTTTCACTTTCTATTAACTTTTTGAATTTTGTAAAAACTTCAGGCGGTATAACAATCATACGCTGCATATTACTCATTGTTTGCCTGATAATCTCCTATTAATTTGCCAATAATGCCTGATAAAACTGTTCCAATTAAAACGGGTAAGAAGCCATCTTTTTGTATAAGCATACGACGTTTTGCTTTCAAACTACTTTTAGTACTGACTAAACACCTTAATACTTTTTTATGTGTTTTTAAAAATTTTAACTTTTTTTTTTATATTTTATTATTGCCATTTAAAGTATTAATTGCGATTTCGACCAAAGTCTTTATAACATCATCATCACATGACTTTAATATACTATTACGTAGATTTTTATTCGGATTTTTTAACAACCGTAATATATGATGGTTTTTCTGCAATCGTTTCATATTTGTCACAGTAAATTCTGTTATTTAAATCATTTGAGGTACAATAACAAATGCAATAATTTTTTCCAAATATATTATAACGTATACGGTACAATTCATTGATGTTTTGTGTTAAGTCTAACACAATATAACCGTGAGGACGCGATGTGACCTCATTATATACTCTTGTTTTTTCTGGAAAAATTTGACGTGCCAAAGGTGTAATCTGTGATTTGTCGCGGGGGTTCTTAAATAAAACAAGATATTTAGCATTCAATGAAATATGTCGACAAAATTTACCCTGATGAAAAATATTTTGTATTAACAAAATAATTGACAGATTTTTGTGATGTGAACCTTTTGTAAACAATTCACATACTTGTTTATTATAAGTCTCAAGCATTAAATCATCCAATACTACTAATATGTTGTCATTACATTCATTATTTATTTCCTCAGGTATATTAGCTAGAAACTCAATATTTTTAAAAGGTAAATTTTTAGGTACAGCCGACAGCTCAGGATTGCACCAAATTATTTTGGTTATGTTTGGTTTGATTACATCTGCATGTTGGTAAATTATATTACAAACAAAAGTTGTTTTTCCACACCCAGAAGGGCCTGCTATTATCATAGTAAATGGGTGTATGTATGGTAACATATTTACAATTTTAATTCATCAATTTTTCTTACTAAATATTCGTAATTATTTTTAAAATCTTTTATCACCTTTAAAGCGTCTATGTATATGTTATTGATATACAAACATATGTATCAGGCCCCAATGTTGCATTATTATTTGCCCAAATACAATTACTATAATGTTCACCGAATGGCGACTTTTTCACACCATTTTCAACTAGTAACTTTAATGTCTCAACAAGATTTTCTAATTTTGTTATATGATACTCGGACAAAAAAGGTTTATATTCGCTTAAAAAAGTAGAAATTACTACTATATCAGACTTAGTCAGTGACATTTTATAGACTGATCAGAATATTATAATTTAACAATATATATATATATATATATATATATATATATATATATATATATATATATATATATATTATTAAGTTTAACAAAATTATCAAAATTGAACACCATTTAACACCATTGAACACCATTTAACACCATTAACCACTCATATATACAACAATACTATCATACACAAAATTACCAAATATTGCCTTTCACATTTGTGGCAAAAATTTTACAATATATGTAATATATGTATATATATGTATATACTATATTTTGTGGATGCAAGAAAACCTCTTTGCATATACCAAAAAAAGCAAGTTGTCAACGAAGAAAAATTAAATAAAAAATATCTTAATGCATAGTATCGTTTACAAAACAAAATACAAAAAAAAACAAGGTCATATTATTCATTCAACGAAATCTCATATATAAAAAATACTATGCAAATTGTACGCAATGATCTTTTCGATCGCATACACAAAATTACAAAATATCGCCTTTCACTTTTGTAGCTCCATTGCATACTATATGCATATACACAAAACCATTAATCAGTAATTAATCAATGGCGCCTCATTAATGGCACTTATTAATTATTTTTTTTTTTTTTTTATTTATTTATTTATTTCAATTCCAATTCATACTTTTCTTAGTATTTAATTCATTCTTATTGAATAATAGCAAATAGGTAACAAAATGGTAACATTCTGTTTTCTACGAAAAGTGTTGAATGACCAATAAGTTGAATTAACTATAATTATTAATATTTTGCTTCATATATTGAAAATATATGAAGCTTTGTGGCGCGGTCTAAATTTCGAAAATTTTTTTTTTTGAATAGTTTCCCTGCAACCCCCCCTAGCGGAGCGTTGAAAATGCACAATTTTGTGCACTTCAAAAAAATACCCCTAAATATAGTCGGATCTTTACATTGTTTCACAGATATATGTATAGACGCCATATAAGGAAGATTGCCCTAGGTCCTTGCCCCCCTTTTTTATAGTAATATTAAAACAAAAATTTTGAAATTTGAAATGGCTATAAAACCGGTTTGATTTTATATAAAACATTGTTACTTCTAACATAGATGCAGAAGGTAAGTGCATTTCGATTTCATATAACAAATTTACCCCCCACCTTCTTTAAGTAGGTGAGGGGGCTTATATATGAAAAAAGCTACACCCCTTGAGCGGGGAAATGAATTGAAAAAATGAGAAATTATATTCTTAAATATACTATGTTACACATTCTGCAGAAAAATTAGCCTCGTACCTTTACCCCCCTTCATTTTACAGGTGAAAGAATTTGTATGGGACTATTAAAATTGAATTTTTGGTATTTAAAATGACTATAAAATAAGCCGCATTTCAGATAGGGTCTTATATCTTGTAGGTTTCGTATAATAGATTGGTGTCTTTCCAAACCATTCAAAAATTTTACCCCTTTCCCTTTTATTATGGGCGAGGGGGTAAGTTTATGAAAGAGGCTGCAGCACCTCAGTGGGGGACTAGATTGAAAAAATGAGAAATTATTTTCTTAAAAATTCTATCTTACAACTTGTGCCAAAAATTTATTTCCCTACCTGCAACCCCCTCTAAGCTACATCACTTAGAAATGTTACATTTCAAAATTTATTATATAGTTTATGAAAATTGAATATTTGGAACTTAAAATGACTATAAAAAAAGCCGCATTTCAGATAGGGTCTTATATCTTGTAGGTTTCGTATAATAGAGTGGTGTCTTTCCAAACCATTCAAAAATTTTACCCCTTTCCCTTTTATTATGGGCGAGGGGGTAAGTTTATGAAAGAGGCTGCAGCACCTCAGTGGGGGACTAGATTGAAAAAATGAGAAATTATTTTCTTAAAAATTCTATCTTACAACTTGTGCCAAAAATTTATTTCCCTACCTGCAACCCCCTCTAAGCTACATCACTTAGAAATGTTACATTTCAAAATTTATTATATAGTTTATGAAAATTGAATATTTGGAACTTAAAATGACTATAAAAAAAGCCGCATTTCAGATAGGGTCTTATATCTTGTAAGTTAGGTATAATAGGTTGGTATCTTTCGAAACCATTAAAAATTTTTACCCCTTTCCCGTTTATTATGGGTGAGGGGGTAATTTTATGAAAGAGGCTGCAGCACATGAGCGGGGGACTAGATTGAAAAAATGAGAAATTATTTTCTTAAAAATTCTATCTTACAACTTGTGCCAAAAATTTATTTCCCTACCTGCAACCCCCTCTAAGTTACATCAGTTATAAATGTTACATTTCAAAATTTATTATATAGTTTTTGAAAATTGAATATTTGGAACTTAAAATGACTAAAAAAAAAGCCGCATTTCAGATAGGGTCTTATATCTTGTAAGCTTGGTATAATAGATTGGTATCTTTCGAAACCATTCGAAATTTTTCCCCCTTTCCCTTCTATTATGGGTGAGGGGATAAGTTTATGAAAGAGGCTGCAGCACCTCAGCGGGGGACTGGATTGAAAAAATGAGAAATTTTTTTCTCAAAAATACACACCTACACCTTCTATACAAAATTGAGACACGTACCTTCAACCCTCTTCATTTTACAGGGGCTAAAAGTTCGAAATTTATAGAATAAAAACATAATTATGTATATTACATTTCGAGTATTTAGTATATATACATATATAGTACATATTACAAATTCAAGTACTTATTTATAAAACCTTGATTGTAATTTTAAATTGTACCACACTGGGAGTTTTGTAAAAATCATAATTTTTATTTAATTCTTCGTTTTCACTAAATCCTAGGTAGATCAAAAGGGTATATGAAGCACTCTTCCAAATTGGCAGCTTTTTTTTTTATTTTTGTGGGGTACAAAATAAAAAATTGCTAGATAAATTTTTAAATTTAGAGTAAAGTTTAAAAAAAAATCAAAAATGTTGTCAAGTGCCTACCAATAATTTATAAAGGTAATAAAAAAACACCAGTAATTTAGATCAATCAAGAACATGATTAATTTGGTCATGATCAAATGAAAATAAAAATTCTTTGACCTTAATTAAGAAAATTTTTAAAGTACTTAATGATCGGATGTTGGTTGGCAATTTGTTAAATATTCTTGGAGCAATTTTTGAAGTTGGTTTTGTAATGTCTTGGTTCTGTTGTTAAACCACTTAAATTAACTCTTAAATTATATGCTTCTGTGAATCTAACATATAGAAATGTTTTTTTTTTGAAAAATATTTTTAGAATTTTTTGATAATATAAATGCTTAATTGGAAGTACATTTAAAAATCTAAATAAATTCAAACTGTTTTCAAATCTACCACTATGACAAATTATCCTAATAATTTTCTTTTGTACAATCAGTAAAGGATAAATTTTATTTATATATGTTCTGCCCCAACAAGCTATACCATATCGAATTTTTGAATGAAACAAACCATAATAAATCATCAACAAAACTTTTGATGAGCATACTCGACGAAGATGAAAAAAGTTTCTAACACAAGAAAGCAAATATTTTTTAATATAGAGAGAATGATCAAGCCAGCTTAAATTTTTATCAAAAACTACACCTAAGTATTTAAATGACTCTACATTTTCTATTTTGAAACAATGCGAAGAACAATCAACATTACTTTTAAATGTAATACCAGTATTAGTGGAGGTGTGTGCAGGACATGTCTTTCTATCAATAATAAATTTACAACAATCAGATGAGTGAAAGATGAAATTATAATCAGTTGGAAAGGATTTAGATTGACTGAAAAACATAACTTTTGTTTTAGTACTTATTAGGAGCTTATGTGCTTCAAACCAACATATTAGAATATGCAAATCATTATTGATATCTTCATACAACTTGAAAATATTATCACTTTTATAAGCACAGGCCAAGTCATCAGCAAATGCAGTTTGCTTACCAACGAAATTTTGTTTAAAAATAGAATTGATATATATTAGAAAAAGTATTGGTCCAAGAACTGAGCCTTGAGGTACCCCAATTTTTACTTCTTTAGAACTACTAAACAACCTTTTGTATTTCACTTTTTGCGTTCTATCAGAAAGATATGATGTAAACCAATCAAACAAAAAACCTCTACAGCCTGAATTATATAATTTTTTCAATAGCAAGTTATGATTGGCCAGCTGTTTTTTATTATAATTTATCCCCTCATAAATCGTGTTACAGAAATTAAGAAGAGCATCTTCAGTAGACAAACCTTCCCTAAATCCAAATTGACTATTACCAAAAAATTTAGATTTATTTAGAAATTGAACTAGTCTTTTTTTTACTAGTTTTTCGAATATTTTAGAACACGATGGTAATATTGATATTGGCCTATAATTATTCATATCTGTTTTATTGCCTTTTTTAAATAAAGGAATAACTTCTGCTGATTTTAAAGCAGTTGGAAATATTCCTGCATAGACACTTTTATTAAAAATATAACATAAAATATCAACTATATTAAATCTAATTTTCTTTAGTACTGTATTCGATATACCATCAACAGTGCTAGAATTTGAATTTTTTAAAGTATTCAAAAGGTTCAAAAAGCATGCTCTGTGGTTCAAAATTTTCTTCTAATAACTCTAAATTTTTAGTACAATCACATTCAGAACTATTAGATTCTGGTAATAAGTTTTCAGAAATTCCTACGAAAAAAGTATTTAAAGCATTTGCTACATTCATCATCATAAATGGCTCGACGATCCATAACGAATCTTGGCCTCCCGTAAGAAATTTCTCCAATGTTCCCTGTTCCTGGCTATCATTCTCCAATTTCTTGCATTTATGGCTGCTGCATTATTATCTATATTATCTAGCCACCTTATTTTTGGACGACCTACGTCTCTTCTTCCTTCTGGATTATTTTAAAATACTTCGTAAGTGGCTCTTTCTTGGTTCATTCTCATGATATGTCCGGCCCATTTAAATTGATGAATTTTTATTTTTTTACTTAAAGGTGGTTCCTTAAGTTCATCCAGGCATTCACTATTATAGCGTAATCTATAAGAGCCATCATCTTCACATATAGGACCAAGAATTCGTCTGAGAACTTTACGTTCAAAAACGTCTATTTTATTTTCATCTTGCTTCCTAATGGACCATGTTTCTGAACCATACATTAAAACTGGGATGATAAGTGTTTTATATAATCTGATTTTTGATGTTTTTGTCAGTAAGTTTGAGCCGAACACTTTGTACAGTGAAGCAAACATTCTATTCGCAGCCTTTAAACGTTCATTAATTTCAAGGTTACAGTCGTTTGATTTATTTACAATTGATCCAAGATATTTAAAATGGTTCACTGCTTCAAAATTATAATTTTCAATCGTAATATTTTGTCTATTAGCAATTCTGACATTACTCATATATTTAGTTTTCGCTTCATTGATGTTTAAACCAATGCCTTTTGCTGATTGCTACATTAGATGGTTCAGAAATAATTGTATTATTGATATTGACTTCTATTAATCTTTCTTTTTCAACTTCTCTTCCTAACATTTGATTAACTACATTCCATTCTGCCTTTACATTATTTTTTGCATTACTAAATTGATTGGAAAAAAAGCTATCACGGACAATTTTTACTTCTTCATTTACTTGCTTACATAAATTTTTGTAGTAGTTTTTTATTCTATTATTATCAGGGTGTTTATATAATTTTTTCCTAATATTATTTTTTAAGTTTATTTTGTTTAATAAAGTATGATTCATCCAAGGTTTCAGAGGCTTGTATTTTGATGATCTAGATAAAATTGTGGTACAATTTTCAATTTGTTTTGTTAAAATAGAAATAAAAAGGTCATAACACTTTGATGGACCAGATTCAGAATATACATCATTCCACAAAGAAATTATTTTCTTAAAAATTCTATCTTACAACTTGTGCCAAAAATTTATTTCCCTACCTGCAACCCCCTCTAAGCTACATCACTTAGAAATGTTACATTTCAAAATTTATTATATAGTTTATGAAAATTGAATATTTGGAACTTAAAATGACTATAAAAAAAGCCGCATTTCAGATAGGGTCTTATATCTTGTAGGTTTCGTATAATAGATTGGTGTCTTTCCAAACCATTCAAAAATTTTACCCCTTTCCCTTTTATTATGGGCGAGGGGGTAAGTTTATGAAAGAGGCTGCAGCACCTCAGTGGGGGACTAGATTGAAAAAATGAGAAATTATTTTCTTAAAAATTCTATCTTACAACTTGTGCCAAAAATTTATTTCCCTACCTGCAACCCCCTCTAAGCTACATCACTTAGAAATGTTACATTTCAAAATTTATTATATAGTTTATGAAAATTGAATATTTGGAACTTAAAATGACTATAAAAAAAGCCGCATTTCAGATAGGGTCTTATATCTTGTAAGTTAGGTATAATAGGTTGGTATCTTTCGAAACCATTAAAAATTTTTACCCCTTTCCCGTTTATTATGGGTGAGGGGGTAATTTTATGAAAGAGGCTGCAGCACATGAGCGGGGGACTAGATTGAAAAAATGAGAAATTATTTTCTTAAAAATTCTATCTTACAACTTGTGCCAAAAATTTATTTCCCTACCTGCAACCCCCTCTAAGTTACATCAGTTATAAATGTTACATTTCAAAATTTATTATATAGTTTTTGAAAATTGAATATTTGGAACTTAAAATGACTATAAAAAAAGCCGCATTTCAGATAGGGTCTTATATCTTGTAAGCTTGGTATAATAGATTGGTATCTTTCGAAACCATTCGAAATTTTTCCCCCTTTCCCTTCTATTATGGGTGAGGGGATAAGTTTATGAAAGAGGCTGCAGCACCTCAGCGGGGGACTGGATTGAAAAAATGAGAAATTTTTTTCTCAAAAATACACACCTACACCTTCTATACAAAATTGAGACACGTACCTTCAACCCTCTTCATTTTACAGGGGCTAAAAGTTCGAAATTTATAGAATAAAAACATAATTATGTATATTACATTTCGAGTATTTAGTATATATACATATATAGTACATATTACAAATTCAAGTACTTATTTATAAAACCTTGATTGTAATTTTAAATTGTACCACACTGGGAGTTTTGTAAAAATCATAATTTTTATTTAATTCTTCGTTTTCACTAAATCCTAGGTAGATCAAAAGGGTATATGAAGCACTCTTCCAAATTGGCAGCTTTTTTTTTTATTTTTGTGGGGTACAAAATAAAAAATTGCTAGATAAATTTTTAAATTTAGAGTAAAGTTTAAAAAAAAATCAAAAATGTTGTCAAGTGCCTACCAATAATTTATAAAGGTAATAAAAAAACACCAGTAATTTAGATCAATCAAGAACATGATTAATTTGGTCATGATCAAATGAAAATAAAAATTCTTTGACCTTAATTAAGAAAATTTTTAAAGTACTTAATGATCGGATGTTGGTTGGCAATTTGTTAAATATTCTTGGAGCAATTTTTGAAGTTGGTTTTGTAATGTCTTGGTTCTGTTGTTAAACCACTTAAATTAACTCTTAAATTATATGCTTCTGTGAATCTAACATATAGAAATGTTTTTTTTTTGAAAAATATTTTTAGAATTTTTTGATAATATAAATGCTTAATTGGAAGTACATTTAAAAATCTAAATAAATTCAAACTGTTTTCAAATCTACCACTATGACAAATTATCCTAATAATTTTCTTTTGTACAATCAGTAAAGGATAAATTTTATTTATATATGTTCTGCCCCAACAAGCTATACCATATCGAATTTTTGAATGAAACAAACCATAATAAATCATCAACAAAACTTTTGATGAGCATACTCGACGAAGATGAAAAAAGTTTCTAACACAAGAAAGCAAATATTTTTTAATATAGAGAGAATGATCAAGCCAGCTTAAATTTTTATCAAAAACTACACCTAAGTATTTAAATGACTCTACATTTTCTATTTTGAAACAATGCGAAGAACAATCAACATTACTTTTAAATGTAATACCAGTATTAGTGGAGGTGTGTGCAGGACATGTCTTTCTATCAATAATAAATTTACAACAATCAGATGAGTGAAAGATGAAATTATAATCAGTTGGAAAGGATTTAGATTGACTGAAAAACATAACTTTTGTTTTAGTACTTATTAGGAGCTTATGTGCTTCAAACCAACATATTAGAATATGCAAATCATTATTGATATCTTCATACAACTTGAAAATATTATCACTTTTATAAGCACAGGCCAAGTCATCAGCAAATGCAGTTTGCTTACCAACGAAATTTTGTTTAAAAATAGAATTGATATATATTAGAAAAAGTATTGGTCCAAGAACTGAGCCTTGAGGTACCCCAATTTTTACTTCTTTAGAACTACTAAACAACCTTTTGTATTTCACTTTTTGCGTTCTATCAGAAAGATATGATGTAAACCAATCAAACAAAAAACCTCTACAGCCTGAATTATATAATTTTTTCAATAGCAAGTTATGATTGGCCAGCTGTTTTTTATTATAATTTATCCCCTCATAAATCGTGTTACAGAAATTAAGAAGAGCATCTTCAGTAGACAAACCTTCCCTAAATCCAAATTGACTATTACCAAAAAATTTAGATTTATTTAGAAATTGAACTAGTCTTTTTTTTACTAGTTTTTCGAATATTTTAGAACACGATGGTAATATTGATATTGGCCTATAATTATTCATATCTGTTTTATTGCCTTTTTTAAATAAAGGAATAACTTCTGCTGATTTTAAAGCAGTTGGAAATATTCCTGCATAGACACTTTTATTAAAAATATAACATAAAATATCAACTATATTAAATCTAATTTTCTTTAGTACTGTATTCGATATACCATCAACAGTGCTAGAATTTGAATTTTTTAAAGTATTCAAAAGGTTCAAAAAGCATGCTCTGTGGTTCAAAATTTTCTTCTAATAACTCTAAATTTTTAGTACAATCACATTCAGAACTATTAGATTCTGGTAATAAGTTTTCAGAAATTCCTACGAAAAAAGTATTTAAAGCATTTGCTACATTCATCATCATAAATGGCTCGACGATCCATAACGAATCTTGGCCTCCCGTAAGAAATTTCTCCAATGTTCCCTGTTCCTGGCTATCATTCTCCAATTTCTTGCATTTATGGCTGCTGCATTATTATCTATATTATCTAGCCACCTTATTTTTGGACGACCTACGTCTCTTCTTCCTTCTGGATTATTTTAAAATACTTCGTAAGTGGCTCTTTCTTGGTTCATTCTCATGATATGTCCGGCCCATTTAAATTGATGAATTTTTATTTTTTTACTTAAAGGTGGTTCCTTAAGTTCATCCAGGCATTCACTATTATAGCGTAATCTATAAGAGCCATCATCTTCACATATAGGACCAAGAATTCGTCTGAGAACTTTACGTTCAAAAACGTCTATTTTATTTTCATCTTGCTTCCTAATGGACCATGTTTCTGAACCATACATTAAAACTGGGATGATAAGTGTTTTATATAATCTGATTTTTGATGTTTTTGTCAGTAAGTTTGAGCCGAACACTTTGTACAGTGAAGCAAACATTCTATTCGCAGCCTTTAAACGTTCATTAATTTCAAGGTTACAGTCGTTTGATTTATTTACAATTGATCCAAGATATTTAAAATGGTTCACTGCTTCAAAATTATAATTTTCAATCGTAATATTTTGTCTATTAGCAATTCTGACATTACTCATATATTTAGTTTTCGCTTCATTGATGTTTAAACCAATGCCTTTTGCTGATTGCTACATTAGATGGTTCAGAAATAATTGTATTATTGATATTGACTTCTATTAATCTTTCTTTTTCAACTTCTCTTCCTAACATTTGATTAACTACATTCCATTCTGCCTTTACATTATTTTTTGCATTACTAAATTGATTGGAAAAAAAGCTATCACGGACAATTTTTACTTCTTCATTTACTTGCTTACATAAATTTTTGTAGTAGTTTTTTATTCTATTATTATCAGGGTGTTTATATAATTTTTTCCTAATATTATTTTTTAAGTTTATTTTGTTTAATAAAGTATGATTCATCCAAGGTTTCAGAGGCTTGTATTTTGATGATCTAGATAAAATTGTGGTACAATTTTCAATTTGTTTTGTTAAAATAGAAATAAAAAGGTCATAACACTTTGATGGACCAGATTCAGAATATACATCATTCCACAATTCAAAATTTAGCTCATTATTTAATTTATTGAAATCAACTTTTTTGTTTTCAAAAGACTCAAAAGTTTTATTATTTTTTTCTTTGGACAAATTTTTAAACACCATGCTAGTCATGCAATGATCAGATATTTTAAGATCAAGAACTTCACTTTCACATTTATCTAGTAAATTATTTTTACAATTTAATCGAACAAATATGTGATCAATACATGATTTAGACAACTGTGTTATTCTTGTTGGTTCATTTATAAGACATTCCATACCATTAGAAGCCATCAGTAGCATATAATTATCTATATCAGAATTTTTTACTAAAATATCAATGTTTAAGTCACCAAGAATTATTAAATTTTTAGCTTTTTCATTGCCAAGAAATGAATCAAGTTCTTCAAAAAAATATTTCTTAAATTATTAAAACGATATATACACAAGAAAGTAAATTTCTCATTATTAATTTCACAAATAATTTTTAAGACATCAGCACTTGTCCAATTATATGAAAAAAACTCACAATTATATATATTTTTGAAAAAAGCACAAACACCACCCGAAGCATACGAGTTATTGCAACAAGCATAAAAATCATAACCAGGCAATTTAAAATTATTAATTTCATGATCAAAAATTCATGTTTCCGACAAAAACAAAAAATCTGGGGAATTATTAAATGTTTCTATATGAGCTAGTAAAACATCAAAATTTTTCCTAATACTTCTGATGTTTTGATGCAAAACATAAATGTTATTCAAGTATTTTAAGTTATTAAGGCCCATTTGCTGATTCACATCATAAATCTACATCTTAGCTATGTTGAACATACAATTTATGATTAGGTTAAGTTATTTCCATTTGCACCATAAAATTTATGTCTATCATAGTAAAGTTTTAGCAAGGACACAAAAAAAATATAAAACAGCCAACTACATTCCTAAAATCATCGAAATGTCACACAAAATCAAAATTTTTTTTTTTTTATTTGGTTAATGTCATGAATATGAAAATTTTTTATTTAATTTTAATTTTTTTACTCCATAATAATAAAAATTTTGTTTGGCTTTTAATTTTTTTTTTCCAGAAAAATAATAATTTTAATTGCCAGAAAAATAATAATTTTTATAGATTACTATGTTACTTCAACTTCAAAATAACCTATAAGCTCATCATAAATTACTTATGATCTACTAAATCCTCCACTTAAGTTATGTGAAACATAACGAGATTTATGTTCTACTTTTACGTTGGTTCAAACCGGTAAGCACAACTTAGACATTTAAGTTGAACATAAATATTTATGATGTGAATCAGCAAATGGGCCTAAGAAAAGCACTTGTAAATGAATTATTAGAATTGTCATTAATTTCAAAACTACTATTTAAATCAGAAAAATTACTATTATTAATTTGAGGAAAATTATTATTATTATTTAAAGAATTCATAGAAAATATGCTTAACTAATTGTTATAACAATTAATTACATTAAGATTTAGATCCTCAAATGATTTAACCACAAATAATTTTTCTTCTTTTTCTTTTCTCAATAAAACTGAACCATTTCTACACCATGCATATTTGAAATTATTTTCTATTTTAAACTTTTTTGCAGCTGACAACAATTCACGTGTGTATGTTGTAAGACTCTCATTTATATAGATGTTGTTGTTAAAATTTTCAGACTCTTCATTAAAAATTACCTTTGTGTGCAATTTATTTTTACATTTTGATTTTTTCTCAATTACCCGTTGTTTAACAATTTTAGTAGAAAATTTGACGCAAATTATATTAGTCGTAACAGAAGATGTTGTCGTCTTTATTTTCTTTACAAAACAATTTTGAATTTCTTCACTAGAGATGTTTTCGTTTAAACCTTTGTTAATTACTTTAAGCGCAATCTCAATTGCATTCGAGTTATCAACTTTTAGTGCTCCAACAATTTCAATGCATTTCCTTTTTTTATTTTGCTCCAAGAGATTAACTTTATTTTCAAGAGCTGTAATTTTTTTACGCATGACGATTTTTTCAGCTTGAAGAGTCTCAATTTGTAATAAAGCATTTGTATTTAAAGATTTTAACTCAATAATCTCTTGATAAATTTTTTGTAATGATATTGAAGAATTGAGATTTGGTTGTCTTTCTAAACTAGTTAACATAGATGTAGTTGTGTTTAGTGAAGGTGTGATTAATTTATTATTATTATTATTTTTATTAACTTTAGTTTCAATAATTTTTTTTGTATCAAAATGCTGAGATTTTCTCCGTTTTAATTGACATTGTTCGCAATTGAACTGTTTATTTTTTTTTTTAAAAGATCAATGTCCGCTTCCACCATATTACAACATTTTGCATGAAAATAAAAACTGCACGTTTGGCATTTAACTTTTAAATCATGCCGATCTACTTTGTTATTGCAAATGCACGGCATTTCACGAAATTTTTATTGCAATTACTCAATTAGACAAATTTTAAATTTTGAAAACTTAAAATCTAGAGATGATGATATTAATTTTATTCTATAATACAATTCTTAATTCTTAATTCTTAATTTTTTTTATGAATTATGCTGATGGTTTCTTAATGAAACAGAAGGTTTTCTTAATAAAATTCTTCATGAAAAAAGAGGGATTTTCCTTAAGAAAAAATAAAGCAACTCTTTAAGAAAAAAGGGAATTATTTTTAAGGAATTCTAATGGTTTTTCTTGTAGAACTAAATAAGAAATTCATAAATAAAACTACATATTTCCATAGTAAATAAAAATTATTATTTTATTTTATACATTATACAACATTTTTTTATTTTGTTGTGCTACTAATTTTGGAAGATTTATTTAAACGCCCCTTGGTGTTATAAAATACTTTTTTGATATTCCGATCAATTTCTTCAATTGTCGCAGTTTGAAATTTAAGAGTTGCAGCATCTAAAAAAGTAAAAACATTATAAATATAAAATAATATGATTTTTCCAAAAATATATACCTTTAAAAATAGTTATCAACTGAAAATGCTTGATAGCAATATTACCTCCTAATCCTAGCCAGGTAAATGATTTTGCAACGTCGTCAATTAATAATTTTTTAAAATTTAATTTCACAAAATTAGCCAAATCTGCACACTGAATATTCATAAAGTGTTGTTTCTAAAATAAATAAATAATATATTACATATTAAATATAGCTTACAAAATATACAAAATATAGTTTACCAAAATGTTTTTCTCGTCGTTTTCATTTTTTATTAATTTTTTTTCAAATTCGAGAAAATCTTTTAATATAAATGGCAACGGTGGCAACAATTTATGAATTATTAATTAAAGCAATAAAATTAAAATTAATAATTTTGGATATAAACTTACCACAACAATTACCACTTTACCAAGTTTAATAAGCTTATAAATTTACAATTACCAAGTTTAATAAGCTTATAAATTTCTATAATAATTTAACAATTTTCCACGTGTATGTCCTTCAACGATAAATGACAACTATAGAATGAATGAGCGTCCCCAGTGTGCATATGTGCTCATCTTCGCAATTGGAAAGAAAGAATTCCTAAAGAATTTTTATAAATATTCCTTAAGAATTTTTAAAAATATTCCGAAAGAATTCTTAAACTTTTTCTTTACAGAATTCTATAACAATTCATAATTTACCAAATGTTATTTTCCATCTCCCTCTCGTTCGCTTTTTTCTCGCTCGCACACCTTCGGAATTGGTAAGAAAAAATTCTCAAACTCCGAATTATGCACACTGGGCACCCTTAAACGCACCAATTAACCGCTCCATTTAACACCATTAACCACACCCATTAACCGCACCCATTAACCACACCATTTAACCTAATGAAACCTGACACCCATTGACACCCAAACTCTTTGGTGATATATGGCCGATTTAGTTCCCTGCACATCGTGGCCCCATAACTACTGTACTAAAATGCAACAAATATACTAGAAAATATTTTAAAAGAGTTTTTGCCATAAATAAAATTCCGAAATTTATTAAAAGACCTGCAATAATTGTTGTAAATACAGTTATATTGTAAACGGCCGAAGGTTACAGAGTTCATTTTTCGGATGTATGCGGTCATTATTGTTGTGTTTATTTATGGTACAGATATAATCATATAATGGCAAAAGCATGCAACGTTTTTTAAATAGTTTTGATAGATATAATTTTGAAAAAAACGATAAACATATTTTAATAGAGTTTAAAAAATTTTTTAAACATACAAACAAACATAATAATAAAAAATACAAAAACAAATTGCAAATGTGCAGATCTGGAAATGTATAAATGCGTGTACATTTTAACAAAAGTTTTCATTTTCTACTAAAATGAGTGCTGCAAAGGAGACCCGAAAACGAAATTCTTCAGAAGGAATTAAAACAACAGAAAAGGAGGTCCGTCAAAAGTCAAGCAATATACCAAAAAATTTATTATTGGCTTATACTTACTTCCTAAATGTAAGTATATTGGCTTATACTTACTTCCTAAATGTAAGTACAGCATACCTGTAAAGTTGTTATTGGATTCTGCGCTGATACGTTTGAGGCAGAAATTATATTTCATCGTGTAAAGGAAATTCCTATATATATTTCTTTTAAAGAGTGGGAAAATTATTTGAATAATTTCAAAAAATTAGAAGAAAAAGTTTCTACAAATCATCTCGAATTTTTAGACGCTCTTCTAGAAAATATTGATGCAAAAAATACAACAAAATCAATATTAAACTTTACTTGGGACAACGAAAATAATAACAACAAAAAAATTGTTGCATTGTTTAAAAAAGAATATAACCAATATTTAAATATAGTCGACTTTTTAAATATTGTTATGAGTTACAACAACAATGCTACATGCAACATAAAAAAATATTTCAACAAATATTTGGAAAAATGTAAAGCCAAAGCTGTATTTCAATTATCATATGATGACTATTACATTCCAATGGAACTTTCACATGTACACTGCAACTATTCCCGATTATTTTTCGAAATACCAATATACTGTTCCAGTAAATTATTTGAAAATCTTATAAAAATTAATTTTAATATTAAAATGTAAATTTTTTTTTTTTAAATTAATAAAAAATATATAAAATTTAATAATCTATTTTATTATTTTGTAACATGTACATATACATATTCATACAATTTTGAACAGCACATCTATTATTTTTATTTTTGTTGTAGTGGATTTCACAATAAACCTCATATGTTCTTAAAGAGTTTAATTTAGGTATATCATTTTCAAGCTCTATAATCTCTGTTGATGTTTGTAAGTATTGACGTAAAAAAAACTTTTTTCTGCAATTCTTTAACAAAAATTTTATGGTTGGCATAAGTATTCAAAATATTTGGAAGTTCGTTGTAAGAAATTAAACCATCATTCCACTGCAAATTGTTGATATTGTTATATATGTAAAGGCCTTGTTGTGTAGTTTCATCATTAAGTTCTTCTTGAGGAAAGGGTGGTTTGAAAGAAAATAGTGTTGGAACTAGAGAGCCTTGTTGAAGTACGGCCATTTCCTTAACAAAATGGTGACGTCCGTTTCCTAGTACAAACTGAAGATCAACATATTAGTTTTCGCATTATTTTTTATTATTGTTATTGTGCAGTTAACAAGCAAACGCTCTTTGTGAAATGTAAAATGCAAATAAATAAAAAACACATATTTTTTATATTTAATATATTTTTTTTCTAAGAAAAAAAAAGTTTCTTTATTACAAATATCAATACATTATAATTTTATGATTATTACATTTAACATTTTATTATTACGGTAGTTACATTTTAATTTATATTTTTTAAATTTTCGTTATTACATTTAATTTTAGAATTGATATCCATATGCGATTGTCGCAAAATCGTCTCCACACTCTTTTGGTAAAAGTAAATCTAAATTTTTTGCTCTCACTTTCTGTAACGACAACAAAATTCTTTTTTCTTTTTATTTTTTTGGCATCGTGTATTGTGTATGAACCAGTTTCGATGGATCCATAATTAATTTTTTTAAATTATTGAAATTTAAAATTTTTTTGTTGTTTATACTGCATGTTACCCCCTTACATTTCGCAAATTCCCCTGTTTTTTGGTTTCTGGATTAAAGTATTTGTAGGCATAACATTTAGGACCTGTTGTAACGAATTCAGTAATAAATGTTCTTGGGCCATAATCTGCTAATTCGTCAGAAATTCTCCCAAGAAGTTACCTGTGGTAGGTTTATATGAGGAATTTTTATTTTCAACAAAGATAATAGAATCTGTATCACAATACAGAACATTCTTTCCTATCTTATACAATTCCTCATACAATTTTAATCGAGCATGTGCCGTTGTAAATATACCTACAGTTAGGGAAACATGTTTAAGCGGTGGGGCACACTCAATGTGTGTATATTTCTACTTAACCCATATTTGTTCTTTTCCAGCTATATACAAATCTTCAATTTCTACACCGGGCGAATGCAAAAGTTTATGGAATTCATCAACTGAAGATATTACGCTGGTTTGATTCATTTCGTTTTTCTGAATTAGTTTCCCCCAAAGCGAATTAAGGCATAACTTTGCGGTGTTTCGATAAGATGGGTTTGGATTCATTTTGAATTTATCCAATAGAACATTTTCAGTATTAAAATATTTTTTAATATATTCATTCTGCTCCTCTAGAGTGTTACATTCTCTTGGAAAACCTGTTGCTTCCTGTTTGAGTTTTATGAAACTATCATGTACTCTGCAAATAAACCTCCTGTTTTGGTAATAGGATCATATATAGTTGTTTGGTATTCCCATACTTCAAACAATTCCAAAATTGTATAACCTTTATCTAAACTTATATTAATTTCTATAGAAGCCCATGTACCAATTAAACTCCGTTCGTCCGTATTGTGTGTACAATTTTCTAGTACATTTTCGGTCTCACCGCACGTCCTGCACAGTACAAAAAGTAATTTATTGTTTATTCTTGAAGGTAAAACAGGTATAAACAAATCTTTTGGAGGTAAGATGCTACATTTTATTATACCGTCAATATTAGTTATATCGGCGATATTCTTACATTCCTCTCTATTATAAATTTCAGGATGCCCAATAGGATATTTACAATTCTTATTTACAAAAGGGTATAAAGAAATAAAATCCAAATATTGAATTTTGTCACCAGGTTTTATTTTATGATGTAGCTTGAATACTTCAGTACGCCCTCCAAATATTGCATCACGAGGTTGTAAAGAACTATACAAAATTAACGGATTTGTGTCCAGTAGATCACTTTCCTTAGGGTTTTCTTTTAAATATTTTTTGAAATCACATTCCCATATGGTTTTTACAATAAAATTTTTATTTTTTAAATAATCTAGTCTATAAGAAAGATTATTGTATTTATCATCAAATGTAACTTCATGGTGTAATGCAAATCTATTATAAAAGCATTTAGGACAACCATGATAAAAACACCACAAAAACTCATATACCGTATTTGTATGGGAATTATAGCCATCGACTTGGATATTACCACAATTTGGTAACATTACTTCATATTTTATTTGCCCATTACATTTTTCATTCTCGTATACTAACCATTTCAAACCTATAAATGATTGATTTTGTTTTGAAGAATAATTATTAGTAGGTACAATACCCATTGTATTCTTTTTAAGGAATTTTTTTTCTATAAACAAGCATTACAGCTTGAGCTATAGTAAAGCTTTCTAGGAAAGGGTTTACATCCATTAATAATATAAAATCAGTCATAAATTTAATACAACCTTTCCTAAGTATATTAACATCCCCTTGGCAATATTTTATTAACTCCTGTCGGTTATTATAAACATAACCAGAACTTTTTAAATCTTGCCACCACTTTTTAAAATTTTCTAATTCGACTAAATTTAAAGCCTGCGTAGCAAACATATTTTGATCAGGAATTTCTCCTATATATGTATAATTTTTATCAGTATTGGAGTAATGAGGGTAATCCCCTTTGCTAATTGCTTGCAAACCAAATGTTTTAGGAAATTTTGACAATGGCATTGACAAAAAATTTAATGAATCAATAACTGGAATTTGAGTATTAAAAGTTATTTTGAAAACCTCCCATAATTGGTTTAATAGATTTATTTCTTTTTAATAGCTCTGATACTATAAACATCCCATCGTAACTTTTTAAATTATGGGCTATACAACAAACTTTGTGTTTTTCGCTACTGTCAATAGTTAACAAAAAATCTATAAATTTTTTTATACAATTGCCCTCTGAAGTATTTTCAAAGACGTGCAGTCTCTTTTTACAGTTTTAGCATTGAAAGTCATCTTCATCATTCGAACAACAATGATGACACTCTGTTTGCTACGCATAAGTTAGGAATATGTTGAAAACTATTTGAATTTATTATGCTCTGATCCTGAGTACATTCAATGTCATAAAAAATTAAAGTATACTTTTCAGGCCTTTTTGTTGTGTACAAATCCACAAAACATTCATGGCTCTTCTCCACTAATTTTTTACAAATATCACAATATTTTTCATCACAAGAATGTGGTTTATAGTTTCTTTTACGCAAATCATAAAATTTGAAACATTTTTCACATACTTTGATCATATCGCAAATAGAACCCCTACCATATTTTTCTTTTTATGATTCTCGAAACATTGAGTACCCCTAAAAGTCCTTAGACAAGTGTTGCATATACATGCAGTAGTGACAAAGTCACATGGAGGGTTTGTCCGACAATACTTGCATAGTTCCTGACAATTGTGTATATTTGAATACAAAATATTGCAAAAGCTACATTGGTATTTTTTTCCAAAAAATTATTTAACATTTTTCAAAGTGACGTAGTGCTTCGATTTTTCAAAATAGAACAAATTTATATCCTTTATACCATTTTCTTGAATTTGTACGACTTTAGTAAAATCGTTTTTATCAATATAAACTATAATATTAAAATCAGGCAAAACTTTTTGGAATTTAAAAATATCCTCGATATTAAAGCATCTGCTAACTTTAGCTTTTTTTATCAGTTTTTCAACTTCCTGTCGTAATAATTTTGAATTTTTACGCACACATTTTTTCAATGCTACGTTATTATTACTTGCAAAAAATTTACCTATAATAATTGATTTAGGTAAACAATTATTATTAGATTCACGACCGACATCTTGTTTTACGTTTCAAAATTTGTGCTTCTCTCATGTTGATCAAATTTAAACGTCCGTTACCGCTATGTACTCGTATTACTTTTACTGAAATCTCAATCAAATCAGTTGAATGAAAAGCTTCATTTGATTGAATAACAGCACCTAACAAATCCGTGATCAAAAATAAAAAATTGTTTTGTTTTCAAAATTAATTTATTGTATTTTATTCAAAAAAAAATATACAAAAAATTATGAAAAATATATTTTTGTTGTCTTCTGCTGTAGTATTTTTTCTTTTAATTTCACTATTGGGATTCTAATTCTAAACTCGAAAAAATAATGAAACATTTTCTATAAATTTTTCTACAAAAATAAAGTTTATTCCTTAACTTTTATTATATTATTTGTCATCCCAAATGTTTCACTTTGATAACCGGAAAAAAATATTTGTGTTATTCTATTGTTTTTTTTTCTGATTACAATCAAAGTTTACTTACCCTCAATACAGAAAATATATACATATATAATATGAAGCACGGAAGAAAAATTTAAAAATAATTTACATATTCATATCACTGCTAAGTGACGAACAATATTTATAATAAAAGAACCTATTTTATATATGCTATCAATTATTTATTATGTATAAATTAATTAATTATAGTGTGATAAAATCGAAAAACATTTGAATTTGTATAATCAAATTAAACATAAAGCTTTTATTTGACCTTGTAATTAAATATTAGTATTAATCTGAAAAAAATATAATATCAAGTTTATATTATTAAGTAATCTGAATAGAAATCTTCATTTTTTTTGTTGACAAACAATAGGTTATTCAACTCAATAATATATTTTACATTTGCAATACAGATTTTCCATATTGTTGTGGAACAAATGTTTCCAAACATTTATCCCGCAACATAATGAAAAGTATATAATCAATATTATATGTACTTTTGATTATATATAAAAAAAAACCTATAATAAATTCTTATATACTAATTCATAAATATTCTGTTATATTGGAAATGCTGAAAATGCATAAAAATCAATAAATAAAAAACAATTGATTTTTTACAGGTAGAATATTTATATAGGCCAAATTTAATATTTATATTAATATTAAAGAAAAAAAGTGCTAGTGTGGGCATTTTTCGGCTAATATAATAATTAAATAAAACCAATACCGATATTATGTTATTAGTAATATTATTCAAATAAATAATATTGATAATAACATTTTTAATTGTATTTGTGCCGGAAAATGCACCAAAAATCGTATAAATTAGCTCGATTTTGGGCAAATATGGTCATTAAATTTTGATCAGTCAGACGTATTATTCTAAAATATTAAGCTACGCTTTCGCTATATAGCTCTTATTTTAGATATTAAAAGTTAAACTGAGAATAAATATTATATCAAAAAAGTAAATTATCGACTTTTATAAAACTGAGGAAATCAAACAGAATAAAAAAAGGAATCAAACGAAACCTGGTTAACTAGATAACCAAACATTGGACAAAAACAGGAAAAAAATGTAAAAGGTAAATATTTATGTCTGTATAAAATATTATACAACATATGGCGCAGCCGGTGACCAAGAGATTACTATCTCTTGTCGACGAACTACGTGCTCTTTTCTTTTATAAGAAAAATAAACGCCCAACTGTAGGCTTAAGCCAAGGGTAGAAATTTATTGCAGTAATGCAACAAAGTTTATTTTTTTTATAGAAAAAGAAAAATACATCAAAAGACAAAACAACAAATAAATGGAAGAAATAAAAAAATTAATAAAGAAGGATGACAACATAGGCCCTAAACCCATAACAATAGAGGAATATAAAGAAAGACAACGAGCCAACAACAGAAGAAATCAAGAAACAACAAAAACCGGCTAAAACGAGAGGAGGAGTACAGCTCAGGATAAAACAAGAAATAAGGGAGCTGTACAAACAAAAGACAATAGCAACATCAACTGAACAAAGAATAGCCATCGTAAATAAAATTAAAGGCTTAAAGAAACAACAAAACAGCAGAAGAAAACAGAAAAAATTTGAACAACTGTTCAATAAATGCGTAGAAACAGCGGAAAACGCGATAAAAAAATTAGAGGAGATAGAAAATAAATAAAAATAAATAAAACTAAATCAAAATAAAAAATATATAAACTAGAAAATTATGGGGATTGTTAAAAATTATAAGATGATAAATAAAATTTTTTTCAATTATAAGATAAAAAACAAAAAACAGTAGAATATTATTTTTTAGAACATTTTTTTTTTTGAAAAGAAAAAGTAGAATTTTTTTTATTAAAAAAGAATAAAATTTAAAAAAAAAAAAAAAAACTTCCGAAAATTCCTTTTTTTTATATATCCATTTCTTTTCTCTCTTCTCAAGTTGGAATTATTTCAATTGGATTTTTTTTGTTTTTTTTTGGTTCTTACAGTATATAATTTTTTTTTAACAGTTAAAGTAGATTAAATTTTTATTTTGTCGTAAAATAAATTCTGATAGGTAGCATTACTATAGTAAAGAAGCATTTTTTTTTCTACATTTCTAAAAAAAAAAGAAAAAGGGGTAGTAAAACGTTTTTTTTGTACATGCCAGTGGTACTTAGGACAGTAGGGGAAATCTTTAATACTGAGCACGGCCCAGTATGCGGAAATTGTATAAATAACTGGAGAACTGCCCGTGTACCAAAAAGGGAGAAAAAAGACAATAGATGTATAATTTGCGATAGAATCCTTATGTGGCTTAAAGAATAATTATTATGTAAAAAGAAATAAAAAAAAAAAAAAATAAATAAAAAAAAAAAAAACAATTTTCTTTTTATATATATATAAAATATCCACTTGATAGCTAAGTTAATGTCGGAAATTAAGTCAAAATTTTACAAATTTATAGATTCTTTTTCTTTTGACAACGTAAGCCCAGAAATTTCGAAAAGTTCTGAAGAAAGTCAGATCATCGAAATTACAAACCCTATATCATCCACACCACAAGTACCGAGTGCTAGTGGTGCAATAAGAAAAAAACGAGTAACATTTGGCGAAACGGAAACAACGGACCCTAAGAAAACCCATATAGGGAAATTTTTTAGTAAAACATAATTATAATACGAGAAGCAAAGGACTTGAAATTAATTTGGTAGGAAAAGGTACACCAGAATTAACAATGGCGGAAGGAGGCGAGGCAGCAGCACCAACAACAACGGAAGTTACCCCAGTAACTACAGTAAGACCCAATTCGGAACAAAATAATAACGAAAATAATAATAAAAAAGATGACCCAATATATGACTTAATAGACGATGGATTTAGCGACAGAGAATCAGCAAAATATCAACGACTGGCAACAAATCTTACACGTAGAACATACATGAATACGGATAATTCATACAATTTTAGTACACGTAACATAACATTGCCATTGAGTACAACGTTCTCATTATATTTGAATGGAGTTCCAACATATACGGGGGAAGGAAACAGAACCGTATTAGAACTCCAGAGTTTTTTAGATTTAGCCCACGAGGCTTACTTTAAAACAGACATTATTGATCGGGAATCTGTATTAAAACAGTTATTAAGGGGAAAATTGAGAGGAAGAGCTGCGGAGCTATTCCAAGACAGAAATATAACTACGTACGAAGAATTTAAAGAAATTTTAGAAGAAAATTTCATTCCCAAAAAAAGCATAGCGCAGTTGAAGGCAGAATTGGAAGAGTGCTTCCAATCCATAGATGAATCAATTAACACATTTGGAAACAGAATAAAAAGAAAATGCTATTGCCTAAAAATGGGAATAAAAAAGAAATACGTCAGGGAAGCAGGTGCTATGCTTCAGGATGCTGAAGAAACAGCACAAAGAGTGTTCATCAGAGGATTACGGTCCGAATCCGTAAAACATTACGTTCTAGGACAAGACTATCAAGAACTAGATGACTTATTAAAAGGTTAAAAGGAGCCAGACTGTTCGCGGAACAGTTCGATTCGATTGCAGTCAGGAAAACACCAAATATATCAGAGAATACAAATCTAGAGCAAATGCTTTCCAAATATTTGTCAGCATTTGACCAAGTAAAAATTACCAATGATAACTCCAGACAACACCCAGTATCGAGTACCATAAATAGGAATCGCTTCGATCAAAATGCGATCAACAGCAGGAACCCCAACAGCAGGAATCCAAACTTCTATAATAACAACTTTAATAATAATGAACACTTTAATAGAAATAATAATAACATACATAATAATAACAATAATAGGGGTTTCAATAACAAAAATAATTTCAATGGAAATTATAATAATAATGGAAATTATAATAATAACATTAGAAATAATAATAGAAATAATTTTGAAGATAATTTTCAAGGAAATGCCAACAATAGAGGAAATTTTAAACCAAATAACAACAGTCCACATAGAAATAATAATTTTAGGAATAATAATGACATGAATGGTAATTCTACCAATAATTTCCGTAACAATCAAAGAAATACAAACCAGGATGGAACACCTAGCCGGACAATAGTATGCTACAAATGCAACTAACCGGGACATATTAGTAGAGATTGCAGAATAGAGGTAACAAGGCCAATTAAACAAGAAATAAAATGCCGAATATGTGGTCAGGAAGGACATTATGCTGCAAATTGTAACGTAAAAAGAATACCTACAGTTAATATAACAATAACAAACTGTTGCAACTGGTGTGGAAATCCAACCCATTTAGAAATCAACTGTCCAGAAAGACAAATATATCAAGCTAGAGAACAATTTGAGTCGGAAAACGAAGGAGGAATGACACAAAACCCCTCCTGTCATTCCTAAATCAACAAAAAGACGAGGTGGGTCCAAAAAGATACGAAATTGGACCAGATGCAATTGTAACGCTACCATTAGATATTAGCAAAAAGAAAGAAGTACAACTAATAGTGGATACGGGTGCCCAAATCAGCCTATTAAATAAGGATAGCGTTGCGGACATGAGCAAAATTAACAAAAACAATAAAATTAACATACAAACACTAAATAGCCAAAGTACTACAATGGGCGCATGCAGAGGAAATTTATTAACACCAAATAAGTTGGATTGTCATTTCCAAATTATAACCAATCATAATTTGCCAGTGGATGGAATTCTAGGAAATGATTTTTTATCAAAGAATTGTGATATACTAGGTCCAGAGAAAAAATTACGATTTCCAGTAACACAAGATAACTCGAGCGAATTTTCGATACCTTTTAACGAATCAGGAGAAATAATGAAGGAAGATAAGAATAGTATAGAAGTAAATAAAATAAGAGTTAAAATTGAAGAAAAAATTGAAAATAAAATTGAGGATAAAATTGAAGAAAAAGTTGAAAGTGAAAAAACGAAAGAAAAAATTGAAGATAAAATTGAAGAAAAATTGAAAATGAAGTTAAAATAGAAATTGAAGAGAAAATTAAAGAAAATACAGAAGAAGAAATGGAGGATATAGAAGAACAAGAAATTAAGTTAGAAATATTGAATAAAGAAAATGAAGTTTTAAAGGACGAATACGAATTAAAAAAGAAAGAATTAAAAGAGGAATTCAAAATAGGAAGGGATAAAAAGGATAATTTTGTTGAAGAAGAAAACGATTATGAAGAAGAAATGAAAAAGTTAAGAAATATTGAGTTACAGGAGGACGATAGAAAAGAAAAAAGGGAGATTTTGAAGGACGAAAAACAAATTACGTTAAATGGAAGATGCGAACAATTTATTAAGGTATCAAGTACAAAGAATGGAGAATTCTTATGCAAAAAAATGGAAATTGCACCAGGAGTATATATTGGAAATGGAATCGTAAAAGCTGAAAAAGGACATATATATTGTAGTATACTAAATATAAATCACGAAAAAATTAAGATAATGGAACCAAAACTGGAATTAGAACCACTAGACGGCTATAAAATAATGGAAATAAACACAGAAGAAAAACATATGAAAAGGAAACACACAAAAATAAAAAACGAACAACAAAAGGACGAAAAATTGGCGAGCGTTAGAAACATATTCACTAAAACTAAGAACGAAGCAGTAACAAATCACAGGACTAAAATAATAAAAGAAAAACTAGAATTGGATGAAAATTGGAATCCGGAAGAAAAAGGAGCTGTTGACGAAATTTGTGAAGAATTTAATGACATATTTCACTTACCAGGTGACAAAGTAAGTTGCACCACAGCAATAGGCCATAAAATTCGAACGCCAGAAAATAATCCAGCAATAGCACAAGCTAATTACAGACTACCGGAAAGCCATCGCAAAGAAATACACGAACAAGTAGAAAAAATGTTGCACGACGATATAATACAACCAAGCAGAAGTGCATGGAACGCACCCCTGCTAGTAGTACCAAAAAAGGCGGGTCCTGATGGAAAAAGACGATTCAGAGTGGTAATAGATTACAGAAAATTGAACGCTATCACAATAAAGGATGCTTTTCCATTACCCAGAATAGAGGATATTCTACAACAATTGGGAAACTCGAGATATTTTACCACATTGGATTTAGCAAGTGGCTAACATCAAGTACTAATAGAAGAAACAGATAGAGAGAAGACAGCATTTAGTACTATATTTGGATATTATGAATTTAAAAGGATGCCATTTGGATTAACAGGAGCGCCCGCTACTTTCCAAAGACTTATGAATTACATGTTGTCAGGACTACAAGGACTAAAATGTTTTGTGTACTTGGACGATATTGTCATATACGGACGAACGTTAGAGGATCATCAAACAAAACTATAAGCAGTTTTAGAAAGGTTACGTGAAAACAATTTAAAGTTACTACCCGACAAATGCAAATTTTTAAGAAAGGAAGTAATATATTTAGGACATAAATGTACGGAAACAGGAGTACTTCCAGACCCAGAAAAAATAAAATGTGTAAAGGAATTTCCAATTCCAAAAAGTACGACCAAACTACAGTCATTTTTAGGATTGGTAAATTATTATAGATCAAGTACACCACATTTGGCAAAAATAGGGGAACCATTATATAAATTGGCTACGAAATCAAAAAAGTTCAACTGGAGTGAAATTTGTCAAAAAGCGTTTGAAGAAATTAAGGAGGTATTGACAAACCCACCATTACTACAATATCCTGATTTCAACAAGAAATTTATTTTAACTACGGATGCTTGTAACACAGCATTAGGAGCCGTACTATCACAAGGGGAAATAGACCAAGATCTTCCAATTGCATATGCAAGTAGGGTATTAAATTCAGCAGAACGAAACTATAGTACAATAGAGAAAGAAATGTTAGCCATATATTGGGCTATAAAGAACTATAGATGTTACCTATTTGGACGAGATTTTGTAGTATACACCGACCATAAGCCATTAATAAGTGAATTTAACAGGCGAAATCCTGAAGGAAGGCTAAACCGATGGAAGATGAGATTATCCGAGTATACTTATGAAATAAAATATAAACCGGGTAAACGCAACTCAAACGCGGACGCACTTAGTAGGATACCTTACGAGGACATGGAAAATGCCGAAAATAATAAAAAACAAATAGAACTTTACGGCGCAGTACATGTAGTAACGAGAGCGAGTGCAAGAGCAGCAGAAGAAGAAGAAGAAATGGAGGAAGATTTGGATGATGAAAACAAACCAACGGAGCAACATAAGGACAAGGTAACATTGACAAATCCGGAAGAAATAAAACTTATATTAAAAGAGTATCATGACACCCCGCTTGGAGGTCACCTAGGAGTGAACCGAACATACAAAAGAATTAGCAGATTTTACTACTGGAAGAAAATGTTACAAACAATAACAAAGTACATCAAGGCTTGTCCACAATGTCAAAAAACAAAAAGAGGAAAAGTTACGAAAATGACTATGACAATAACGGACACTGCGCAAAAGCCATTTTTCAAGGTCTATTTAGACATAGTTGGACCTTTTCCAGTTACGCATAACGGAAATAAATACATTCTAACATTTCAAGACGACTTAACCACAATATTAGACTGTATTCCGCTTCAAGATATGGCAGCCAAAACGGTCGCGGAGCATTTTTATAAGAAAATTATCTTAAAATATTCAGTAATTCCAAGAAAGTTAATAACCGATCAAGGAACGAACTTCACAAGTGAATTGTTTAATAAACTATGTAAATTATTGGGAATTAAGAAAATTCAAACCACCGCGTACCATCCACAATCCAACGGATCATTGGAAAGACGACATGGGCCACTGGTGGAATATTTAAAAATGGTCACAAATAAGAATTCGCAAACATGGGATGACTGGTTGGAAGAAGTAGCTTTTTCCCATAACCACAACCCACATTCAGGTACGAAATATTCACCTATTTTCGCACTATACGGATTTTGCGATCCGTTACCAAGTCGTTTAGAACGGAAAGCCGACCATGTATATAATTTCGACGATTTATGCGCACAGGTAAAATTCAAATTACAATCTATACATCAGATTGCCAGACAAAACTTACAAAGTAGTAAGATAAAATCAAAAGAAAACTACGATATAAATTCAACGACTGAAAATTGGAATCCGGAAGAAAAAGGAGCTGTTGACGAAATTTGTGAAGAATTTAATGACATATTTCACTTACCAGGTGACAAAGTAAGTTGCACCACAGCAATAGGCCATAAAATTCGAACGCCAGAAAATAATCCAGCAATAGCACAAGCTAATTACAGACTACCGGAAAGCCATCGCAAAGAAATACACGAACAAGTAGAAAAAATGTTGCACGACGATATAATACAACCAAGCAGAAGTGCATGGAACGCACCCCTGCTAGTAGTACCAAAAAAGGCGGGTCCTGATGGAAAAAGACGATTCAGAGTGGTAATAGATTACAGAAAATTGAACGCTATCACAATAAAGGATGCTTTTCCATTACCCAGAATAGAGGATATTCTACAACAATTGGGAAACTCGAGATATTTTACCACATTGGATTTAGCAAGTGGCTAACATCAAGTACTAATAGAAGAAACAGATAGAGAGAAGACAGCATTTAGTACTATATTTGGATATTATGAATTTAAAAGGATGCCATTTGGATTAACAGGAGCGCCCGCTACTTTCCAAAGACTTATGAATTACATGTTGTCAGGACTACAAGGACTAAAATGTTTTGTGTACTTGGACGATATTGTCATATACGGACGAACGTTAGAGGATCATCAAACAAAACTATAAGCAGTTTTAGAAAGGTTACGTGAAAACAATTTAAAGTTACTACCCGACAAATGCAAATTTTTAAGAAAGAAAGTAATATATTTAGGACATAAATGTACGGAAACAGGAGTACTTCCAGACCCAGAAAAAATAAAATGTGTAAAGGAATTTCCAATTCCAAAAAGTACGACCAAACTACAGTCATTTTTAGGATTGGTAAATTATTATAGATCAAGTACACCACATTTGGCAAAAATAGGGGAACCATTATATAAATTGGCTACGAAATCAAAAAAGTTCAACTGGAGTGAAATTTGTCAAAAAGCGTTTGAAGAAATTAAGGAGGTATTGACAAACCCACCATTACTACAATATCCTGATTTCAACAAGAAATTTATTTTAACTACGGATGCTTGTAACACAGCATTAGGAGCCGTACTATCACAAGGGGAAATAGACCAAGATCTTCCAATTGCATATGCAAGTAGGGTATTAAATTCAGCAGAACGAAACTATAGTACAATAGAGAAAGAAATGTTAGCCATATATTGGGCTATAAAGAACTATAGATGTTACCTATTTGGACGAGATTTTGTAGTATACACCGACCATAAGCCATTAATAAGTGAATTTAACAAGCGAAATCCTGAAGGAAGGCTAAACCGATGGAAGATGAGATTATCCGAGTATACTTATGAAATAAAATATAAACCGGGTAAACGCAACTCAAACGCGGACGCACTTAGTAGGATACCTTACGAGGACATGGAAAATGCCGAAAATAATAAAAAACAAATAGAACTTTACGGCGCAGTACATGTAGTAACGAGAGCGAGTGCAAGAGCAGCAGAAGAAGAAGAAGAAGAAATGGAGGAAGATTTGGATGATGAAAACAAACCAACGGAGCAACATAAGGACAAGGTAACATTGACAAATCCGGAAGAAATAAAACTTATATTAAAAGAGTATCATGACACCCCGCTTGGAGGTCACCTAGGAGTGAACCGAACATACAAAAGAATTAGCAGATTTTACTACTGGAAGAAAATGTTACAAACAATAACAAAGTACATCAAGGCTTGTCCACAATGTCAAAAAACAAAAAGAGGAAAAGTTACGAAAATGACTATGACAATAACGGACACTGCGCAAAAGCCATTTTTCAAGGTCTATTTAGACATAGTTGGACCTTTTCCAGTTACGCATAACGGAAATAAATACATTCTAACATTTCAAGACGACTTAACCAAAATATTAGACTGTATTCCGCTTCAAGATATGGCAGCCAAAACGGTCGCGGAGCATTTTTATAAGAAAATTATCTTAAAATATTCAGTAATTCCAAGAAAGTTAATAACCGATCAAGGAACGAACTTCACAAGTGAATTGTTTAATAAACTATGTAAATTATTGGGAATTAAGAAAATTCAAACCACCGCGTACCATCCACAATCCAACGGATCATTGGAAAGACGACATGGGCCACTGGTGGAATATTTAAAAATGGTCACAAATAAGAATTCGCAAACATGGGATGACTGGTTGGAAGAAGTAGCTTTTTCCCATAACCACAACCCACATTCAGGTACGAAATATTCACCTATTTTCGCACTATACGGATTTTGCGATCCGTTACCAAGTCGTTTAGAACGGAAAGCCGACCATGTATATAATTTCGACGATTTATGCGCACAGGTAAAATTCAAATTACAATCTATACATCAGATTGCCAGACAAAACTTACAAAGTAGTAAGATAAAATCAAAAGAAAACTACGATATAAATTCAACGACTGAAAATTGGAATCCGGAAGAAAAAGGAGCTGTTGACGAAATTTGTGAAGAATTTAATGACATATTTCACTTACCAGGTGACAAAGTAAGTTGCACCACAGCAATAGGCCATAAAATTCGAACGCCAGAAAATAATCCAGCAATAGCACAAGCTAATTACAGACTACCGGAAAGCCATCGCAAAGAAATACACGAACAAGTAGAAAAAATGTTGCACGACGATATAATACAACCAAGCAGAAGTGCATGGAACGCACCCCTGCTAGTAGTACCAAAAAAGGCGGGTCCTGATGGAAAAAGACGATTCAGAGTGGTAATAGATTACAGAAAATTGAACGCTATCACAATAAAGGATGCTTTTCCATTACCCAGAATAGAGGATATTCTACAACAATTGGGAAACTCGAGATATTTTACCACATTGGATTTAGCAAGTGGCTAACATCAAGTACTAATAGAAGAAACAGATAGAGAGAAGACAGCATTTAGTACTATATTTGGATATTATGAATTTAAAAGGATGCCATTTGGATTAACAGGAGCGCCCGCTACTTTCCAAAGACTTATGAATTACATGTTGTCAGGACTACAAGGACTAAAATGTTTTGTGTACTTGGACGATATTGTCATATACGGACGAACGTTAGAGGATCATCAAACAAAACTATAAGCAGTTTTAGAAAGGTTACGTGAAAACAATTTAAAGTTACTACCCGACAAATGCAAATTTTTAAGAAAGGAAGTAATATATTTAGGACATAAATGTACGGAAACAGGAGTACTTCCAGACCCAGAAAAAATAAAATGTGTAAAGGAATTTCCAATTCCAAAAAGTACGACCAAACTACAGTCATTTTTAGGATTGGTAAATTATTATAGATCAAGTACACCACATTTGGCAAAAATAGGGGAACCATTATATAAATTGGCTACGAAATCAAAAAAGTTCAACTGGAGTGAAATTTGTCAAAAAGCGTTTGAAGAAATTAAGGAGGTATTGACAAACCCACCATTACTACAATATCCTGATTTCAACAAGAAATTTATTTTAACTACGGATGCTTGTAACACAGCATTAGGAGCCGTACTATCACAAGGGGAAATAGACCAAGATCTTCCAATTGCATATGCAAGTAGGGTATTAAATTCAGCAGAACGAAACTATAGTACAATAGAGAAAGAAATGTTAGCCATATATTGGGCTATAAAGAACTATAGATGTTACCTATTTGGACGAGATTTTGTAGTATACACCGACCATAAGCCATTAATAAGTGAATTTAACAAGCGAAATCCTGAAGGAAGGCTAAACCGATGGAAGATGAGATTATCCGAGTATACTTATGAAATAAAATATAAACCGGGTAAACGCAACTCAAACGCGGACGCACTTAGTAGGATACCTTACGAGGACATGGAAAATGCCGAAAATAATAAAAAACAAATAGAACTTTACGGCGCAGTACATGTAGTAACGAGAGCGAGTGCAAGAGCAGCAGAAGAAGAAGAAGAAGAAATGGAGGAAGATTTGGATGATGAAAACAAACCAACGGAGCAACATAAGGACAAGGTAACATTGACAAATCCGGAAGAAATAAAACTTATATTAAAAGAGTATCATGACACCCCGCTTGGAGGTCACCTAGGAGTGAACCGAACATACAAAAGAATTAGCAGATTTTACTACTGGAAGAAAATGTTACAAACAATAACAAAGTACATCAAGGCTTGTCCACAATGTCAAAAAACAAAAAGAGGAAAAGTTACGAAAATGACTATGACAATAACGGACACTGCGCAAAAGCCATTTTTCAAGGTCTATTTAGACATAGTTGGACCTTTTCCAGTTACGCATAACGGAAATAAATACATTCTAACATTTCAAGACGACTTAACCAAAATATTAGACTGTATTCCGTTCAAGATATGGCAGCCAAAACGGTCGCGGAGCATTTTTATAAGAAAATTATCTTAAAATATTCAGTAATTCCAAGAAAGCTAATAACCGATCAAGGAACGAACTTCACAAGTGAATTGTTTAATAAACTATGTAAATTATTGGGAATTAAGAAAATTCAAACCACCGCGTACCATCCACAATCCAACGGATCATTGGAAAGACGACATGGGCCACTGGTGGAATATTTAAAAATGGTCACAAATAAGAATTCGCAAACATGGGATGACTGGTTGGAAGAAGTAGCTTTTTCCCATAACCACAACCCACATTCAGGTACGAAATATTCACCTATTTTCGCACTATACGGATTTTGCGATCCGTTACCAAGTCGTTTAGAACGGAAAGCCGACCATGTATATAATTTCGACGATTTATGCGCACAGGTAAAATTCAAATTACAATCTATACATCAGATTGCCAGACAAAACTTACAAAGTAGTAAGATAAAATCAAAAGAAAACTACGATATAAATTCAACGACTGAAAAATATAAAGTTGGGGATAAAGTATTGTTAATAAAACCCACTAAACTCTATAAGCTTAGTAGCAATTGGACAGGACCGTATCAGGTAATCGAAGTACCCAATATGAATAATACAGTTATAAAAATAGGGAAGAAAAATAGAAGGGTTCATAATAATCGAATTAAAAAATGGACAGAATAATAACTTAATAATGATACTTTAACAAAAGCTGAAGGACTCTTTAGTAAGTTATAATAAAGGATCCACACAAGATTATGTAAATATTCATATATAAATACAATTTTATTAATAATTTTATTTTTTTTTCAGGGTTCTCTTCTTTTTCTCTAAATTTTCTCAAATATGCTTGAGAAGTGTAACCATTGCTAAGCAGCAATAAAAAACTCTGTAAGAAGGAAAACCCTTAGAGATTTTTTTTCTCTATTACTTATGTTTAAATTAATTTTTTGGGACTTTCCGAAATTCCACTTTAACAAATACTTTACGTTAACTTTAACAAATACTTTACGTTAATTTTTTTTGGACTTCTAAAAAAGATCCACTTTAGCAACGCAATTTTCTCAAATTTTGTTCTTAAACAAAAGAGAGGTAACCGAAAAAACATACATATAGTGACAGTACAATAATTATTAAGTAGAAGTATCATTATCAGGACTGTGAACCACAAATGATACTAGGATAGAAAGTAAGTATGAAAATTAGTAAAAAAACCTAACATGTTACGAAATATTAGGTTTGCAGATAAAACTTTACCGTAAGCAGATTGAATACTTCAAGTTTATTATACCGAGGATACCGTGCATAATACAAAAAAAGTTTACATCATAAGCTACGTTAAATGCTACGGTATTAACTACTTTAATTACAATTTTTAAACAACAAACTCGGTTTATTTTTAGGTGTTTATTTATTTTATTTAATTAAGAAAAAAGAAGTAGGAAATCAGAAAAACAAAATTGACTCACAAATAAAACTGTCCCACGTTGTTAATTTATATTTTTTATATTTAAGATCTGATAATTTATATTGAAGATCTCTGAAGAGGATCCCACGATGCAAAGTTACCTAAAAAATCACAATTTTATTAGAAAAAATTTTGAATAAAGAAAATATAATAATATAAAATATTTTGTATTTTAACAAAAATTAATCCAACAAACTTAGTTAAAGAATTTTCTGGGAAAATGGTAAAACCCAAAAAACAAAAAAGTATACCTAAAAAGAAAAAAAAAACACAAAGAATCTTGTCAATAAAATGGAATAAAATACTTATCTGAATTTTTATTTTCAAATATTAATATTAGGCGCTCATACTACCACGTTATAGAACTATAGTTATTTTTAGGAAAAGTCAACTTTGCAAATGAGTTTTTAAAATATTTTTAATATAACTTTTCAAATGAGTTTTTAAAATATTATTAAATTAATGAGTTTTAATATATTTTCCTTTAAATATATATCTTAATTCTTATGTTGTAATAATTTTTACCTGAAAAAAAAAAATTTTTACAAAAAATTTTTAATACAATTAGTTATAAAATATAATATTTCTTACGTCATCAATTCAGTGATGTATACATTACCGTTATATCAATAATCGAAAAACATAAGAATATTAGCTTCAAACTAAAAAATCTGAAAACATCAAAAAAAATTTTGGTATCAAAATCTGAAAAATCTGAAAACATGAAAAAAAAAAAAAAAAAAAAAATCTAAAGCTATTTTTAGACAACAATATTTTAAAAATATAAGAATATAAGTAACAATATTTTGAAAATATAAGAAAAATATAACTCAATAATCAAAAAAAAAATAAGTAACACAACAACAACAAAAATAGTCAACCAGAAATATCCTTTTTAGATTTTTTTTTAAGTATACAATTTCATTTATTACAATTTCAAAAATTATTATTCTTCAACATTATAACTGAAAGATAAATTACAAAGAAAGTATATACAGTAAAGAGTAAAAAGTGAACAACAAGAAAAAATTGTATCTATAAGAATGGTTGAATCTTCTTTTTCCATTGAATTTTTTTTCTATATAAATTTTATTGTCCTCATAAAATAGACAACAATAATTTTTAACATTATATACAAATTTTTATACTTGAAAATAGGAAAAGGATAAGTTGAGTAAACTATACAAGGAAAAACAGAAACTTTTTTAAAAAAAAATCTTTCATACTTAGTTTAGTTTTACAAAATATGAAAAAATTATTATTATTGTAAAATTGGGATAAAAATATTGTTTTGAAAATGCATATACAAAGAAAATGTAAAAAGTAAAAATAAATTTTTCATTTTATTTGCAGTTTTTGCTATAGTAATTTTGCGTATATACAAAAATAAAATAATGAAATAAGGAAATTACATTATAATTTTTATATCCAACAACATAGAAGTAGTTTAAGTAGTAAAAATTATTTAATTTTATATCTATAATTGAAATCGGTTTTTAAACTTTATTTTATTGTTCGCCTATATAAGACTGAAACATAGACAAAAAAGGAGTTAAACATAAAAATAATAATATATATAATAATTGTTGTTATATTGATTTTAATAGAATTTTTTTTATAATTTTGGGATTATATGATAATTTTACATAAATAATTTGACTTTTATTTTGGCAAAAACAACAAATTTAAACCAAGAATTTTATTTCTGTTTAGCAACATTGTTGCTATATAAAAAAAAAAAAAACAAACAACATAAAAGGTTTAACAATATTATGAAAATATTGTTTAGCAACATTGTTGTTGAAAGAGAAAGAAAAAAAAAACAACCAAATGTTTAAACAAACTGCAAAAATTTTGCACGTAAATGAAAATTTTTCCTAATTAAAGGATTAAAGGAAAAAACTCTATACAAAAAACACCCGAATGAATTAATTTATTATGATCGGTCCAATCATAAAACCACCAAGGTATCTTCTTGGGTATGGTGGTCGTTGTGAAGAAGTAGAAGGGTGAATTAGATAGAAATTTTAGAAAACTATAGTACAATAGAGAAAGAAATGTTAGCCATATATTGGGCTATAAAGAACTATAGATGTTACCTATTTGGACGAGATTTTGTAGTATACACCGACCATAAGCCATTAATAAGTGAATTTAACAAGCGAAATCCTGAAGGAAGGCTAAACCGATGGAAGATGAGATTATCCGAGTATACTTATGAAATAAAATATAAACCGGGTAAACGCAACTCAAACGCGGACGCACTTAGTAGGATACCTTACGAGGACATGGAAAATGCCGAAAATAATAAAAAACAAATAGAACTTTACGGCGCAGTACATGTAGTAACGAGAGCGAGTGCAAGAGCAGCAGAAGAAGAAGAAGAAGAAATGGAGGAAGATTTGGATGATGAAAACAAACCAACTGAGCAACATAAGGACAAGGTAACATTGACAAATCCGGAAGAAATAAAACTTATATTAAAAGAGTATCATGACACCCCGCTTGGAGGTCACCTAGGAGTGAACCGAACATACAAAAGAATTAGCAGATTTTACTACTGGAAGAAAATGTTACAAACAATAACAAAGTACATCAAGGCTTGCCCACAATGTCAAAAAACAAAAAGAGGAAAAGTTACGAAAATGACTATGACAATAACGGACACTGCGCAAAAGCCATTTTTCAAGGTCTATTTAGACATAGTTGGACCTTTTCCAGTTACGCATAACGGAAATAAATACATTCTAACATTTCAAGACGACTTAACCAAAATATTAGACTGTATTCCGCTTCAAGATATGGCAGCCAAAACGGTCGCGGAGCATTTTTATAAGAAAATTATCTTAAAATATTCAGTAATTCCAAGAAAGTTAATAACCGATCAAGGAACGAACTTCACAAGTGAATTGTTTAATAAACTATGTAAATTATTGGGAATTAAGAAAATTCAAACCACCGCGTACCATCCACAATCCAACGGATCATTGGAAAGACGACATGGGCCACTGGTGGAATATTTAAAAATGGTCACAAATAAGAATTCGCAAACATGGGATGACTGGTTGGAAGAAGCAGCTTTTTCCCATAACTACAACCCACATTCAGGTACGAAATATTCACCTATTTTCGCACTATACGGATTTTGCGATCCGTTACCAAGTCGTTTAGAACGGAAAGCCGACCATGTATATAATTTCGACGATTTATGCGCACAGGTAAAATTCAAATTACAATCTATACATCAGATTGCCAGACAAAACTTACAAAGTAGTAAGATAAAATCAAAAGAAAACTACGATATAAATTCAACGACTGAAAAATATAAAGTTGGGGATAAAGTATTGTTAATAAATCCCACTAAACTCTATAAGCTTAGTAGTAATTGGACAGGACCGTATCAGGTAATCGAAGTACCCAATATGAATGATACAGTTATAAAAATAGGGAAGAAAAATAGAAGGGTTCATAATAATCGAATTAAAAAATGGACAGAATAATAACTTAATAATGATACTTTAACAAAAGCTGAAGGACTCTTTAGTAAGTTACAATAAAGGATCCACACAAGATTATGTAAATATTCATATATAAATACAATTTTATTAATAATTTTATTTTTTTTTCAGGGTTCTCTTCTTACGCACAGAGCCTAACTCGAAAGAGTAGGTAAATTTTCTCAAATATGCTTGAGAAGTGTAACCATTGCTAAGCAGCAATAAAAAACTCTGTAAGAAGGAAAACCCTTAGAGATTTTTTTTCTCTATTACTTATGTTTAAATTAATTTTTTGGGACTTTCCGAAATTCCACTTTAACAAATACTTTACGTTAACTTTAAAAAATACTTTACGTTAATTTTTTTTGGACTTCTAAAAAAGATCCACTTTAGCAACGCAATTTTCTCAAATTTTGTTCTTAAACAAAAGAGAGGTAACCGAAAAAACATACATATAGTGACAGTACAATAATTATTAAGTAGAAGTATCATTATCAGGACTGTGAACCACAAATGATACTAGGATAGAAAGTAAGTATGAAAATTAGTAAAAAAACCTAACATGTTACGAAATATTAGGTTTGCAGATAAAACCTAATACTTCAAGTTTATTATACCGAGGATACCGTGCATAATACAAAAAAAGTTTACATCATAAGCTACGTTAAATGCTACGGTATTAACTACTTTAATTACAATTTTTAAACAACAAACTCGGTTTATTTTTAGGTGTTTATTTATTTTATTTAATTAAGAAAAAAGAAGTAGGAAATCAGAAAAACAAAATTGACTCACAAATAAAACTGTCCCACGTTGTTAATTTATATTTTTTATATTTAAGATCTGATAATTTATATTGAAGATCTCTGAAGAGGATCCCACGATGCAAAGTTACCTAAAAAATCACAATTTTATTAGAAAAAATTTTGAATAAAGAAAATATAATAATATAAAATATTTTGTATTTTAACAAAAATTAATCCAACAAACTTAGTTAAAGAATTTTCTGGGAAAATGGTAAAACCCAAAAAACAAAAAAGTATACCTAAAAAGAAAAAAAAAACACAAAGAATCTTGTCAATAAAATGGAATAAAATACTTATCTGAATTTTTATTTTCAAATATTAATATTAGGCGCTCATACTACCACGTTATAGAACTATAGTTATTTTTAGGAAAAGTGAACTTTGCAAATGAGTTTTTAAAATATTTTTAATATAACTTTTCAAATGAGTTTTTAAAATATTATTAAATTAATGAGTTTTAATATATTTTCCTTTAAATATATATCTTAATTCTTATGTTGTAATAATTTTTACCTGAAAAAAAAAAAAATTTTTTACAAAAAAATTTTTAATACAATTAGTTATAAAATATAATATTTCTTACGTCATCAATTCAGTGATGTATACATTACCGTTATATCAACAATCGAAAAACATAAGAATATTAGCTTCAAACTAAAAAATCTGAAAACATCAAAAATATTAGCTTCAAACTAAAAAATCTGAAAACAACTGAAAACATGAAAAAAAAAAAAAAAAAAATCTAAAGCTATTTTTAGACAACAATATTTTTTTTGGTATCAAAATCTGAAAAATCTGAAAACATGAAAAAAAAAAAAAAAAAAAAATCTAAAGCTATTTTTAGACAACAATATTTTAAAAATATAAGAATATAAGTAACAATATTTCGAAAATATAAGAAAAATATAACTCAATAATCAAAAAAAAAAATAAGTAACACAACAACAACAAAAATAGTCAACCAGAAATATCCTTTTTAGATTTTTTTTAAGTATATACAATTTCATTTATTACAATTTCAAAAATTATTATTCTTCAACATTATAACTGAAAGATAAATCACAAAGAAAGTATATACAGTAAAGAGTAAAAAGTGAACAACAAGAAAAAATTGTATCTATAAGAATGGTTGAATCTTCTTTTTCCATTGAATTTTTTTTCTATATAAATTTTATTGTGCTCATAAAATAGACAACAATAATTTTTAACATTATATACAATATTTTTTATACTTGAAAATAGGAAAAGGATAAGTTGAGTAAACTATACAAGGAAAAACAGAAACTTTTTTAAAAAAAAATCTTTCATACTTAGTTTAGTTTTACAAAATATGAAAAAATTATTATTATTGTAAAATTGGGATAAAAATATTGTTTTGAAAATGCATATACAAAGAAAATGTAAAAAGTAAAAATAAATTTTTCATTTTATTTGCAGTTTTTGCTATAGTAATTTTGCGTATATACAAAAATAAAATAATGAAATAAGGAAATTACATTATAATTTTTATATCCAACAACATAGAAGTAGTTTAAGTAGTAAACATTATTTCATTTTATATCTATAATTGAAATCGGTTTTTAAACTTTATTTTATTGTTCGCCTATATAAGACTGAAACATAGACAAAAAAGGAGTTAAACATAAAAATAATAATATGTATAATAATTGTTGTTATATTGATTTTAATAGAATTTTTTTTATAATTTTGGGATTATATGATAATTTTACATAAATAATTTGACTTTTATTTTGGCAAAAAAAACAAATTTAAACCAAGAATTTTATTTCTGTTTAGCAACATTGTTGCTATATAAAAAAAAAAAAAAAACAAACAACATAAAAGGTTTCACAATATTATGAAAATATTGTTTAGCAACATTGTTGTTGAAAGAGAAAGAAAAAAAAAACAACCAAATGTTTAAACAAACTGCAAAAATTTTGCACTTAAATGAAAATTTTTCCTAATTAAAGGATTAAAGTAAAAAACTCTATACAAAAAACACCCGAATGAATTAATTTATTATGATCGGTCCAATCATAAAACCACCAAGGTATCTTCTTGGGTATGGTGGTCGTTGTGAAGAAGTAGAAGGGTGAATTAGATAGAATTTTTAGAAAACTTTGTTAAAAATTTAACAAAAAAAAAATCAGGATAGGGAAGATAAATAAAGAATTTATCTATTAATAATAACATAGAAGTTATTATTAGAAAAAAAAATTGAATTTTTTGCATAGCCAGTCACACCCCGTGGCTATGCGAAATAAATAATAAATAAATGAAAAATGGTGACGAAACGTCAATAAATTTTTAGTGTAACCATCATAGAAAAAAAACCAAAAGGTTAACACATAAAAAGTAAAAAGAGGAATGAAGTTTTTTTTCCAAAAGAGGGGGTTAATTAAATAATCTTAAAAAATTATTATTTTTAATTTTTTTAAATAAAACAAAACTTACCTTGATTTTCAGCATGGTATACCACTACACATTATGCAACATATTTTTTATTATACAACATATATAATATACAATTTATACCACATTATATTAAATAACACAAACTTTGATTTTTTAAGCATGTTTCACTAAATTTCATGTTCAAAATATTTTTTTTCATTTTATACGTACAACATATAAAAGATTTTTTTGCACTAGAATTTTTCATTTTACACTAGAATTTCTCATATAAAAAGATTTTTTGCACTAGAATTTTGCTAAACATTATACACTTTATACATTAGAATTTATCATATCACTATAACTTATTGTGTTTTTTTTATGAAAACAACACAGAAAACCAGCATGAATTCACTAACTAAACAACAATATATTTTATAGTTTTCAATTATTATTATTAATACTAGATCAAAATTAATAATATTATTATTATGTCCGACATAATAATGGCGCGCAACTAATTTCGAGTATGACATAACAATCCGGACAACCCATCAGTTAAAAATTCGAGTTGCGAGAAAAAATTTTGTTCGGAAATCCCTTTTACAAGAAAATTTTTTTTACGAGAATTTTTTAATTTTTTTGGGTACAGAATACAAATTTTTACAAGATTAATAATAAATAATAACGTTAGAGTTAACAATTAGAATAAATTAGCTATTTTTAGGTTATTAATTATGAAAGTTAAATTTTTTTTAGAGTGTAGTTATATAAAAAATTATAAAATAAGGTTAGATTATCAGTAATTAGTATAGATTAATCATATTTAGTAAATAATAAGTACGCTTAGCATAGTAATTTTAATTAAAAAAAAAAAAAAAATAATATATTAATAAGTACGGATTTCCGTTTCTTTTGAAAAAAGGTTTTTTATATCGGATACAAAAGAATCGATACTTTTTAACTATAAATATAAGGAGTAGCAATGCTTACATTTTTATATGGAAGCGCGATAGGTATTTTTAGGAAGGTACTAGAAAAAATCATAAAAGTACTATAACAATAAAACTATAATTAATAATTTGTTAATTAAAAAATATTAAAATTATTAACGAAATTAACATTTTCAGAAAATGTTGTACTGGATTTTGGTATTATTGGTGATGGTAGGGGGAAATCATATAGAAGTAATGCAAATAAAGGAAGCGGAAATTTTGTTCGAAAAATTGGGTACAGCAATAGAGTACAAGGATTATATTCGTATATATACAAAAGTGGAAATTACGGAAAGAAAGGAAATTGAAGAATTTTTGAATTTCATCAACCTACAAATAAATACAACATGCGAAAGTATGAAAGATTTTATTACAGAGCATAAAATAACTGCATTTAAAAATGAAGTGAAGTTATGGAATAATAGAATAAGAATGTTAAGTCAAGGTGTAAAAAATTATTTTAACAGAAACAAAAGAGGAGCAATTAATATAATTGGAACAGTATCGAAAATGCTTTTTGGAACCATGGATCAGAATGATTCAGATAAAATATATGAAAGTTTGGAAAAATTAAAAAATAATGAGAAGAATACTATAGAAATATTAAACAAGCAAACGGCAGTAATGGCCTCAAATTTCGAATTCGTGAAAGCAGTGGTTGGTAATTTAACAGTAAGAGCCGAGGAAATAGAAAATAGAGTAGGAGTAATGCAAAGTAGGATGAGATTAAATACAATATTAATGAATAAAGAAATAAAAGAAATAAATGCAGAATTGGAAATGCATCAATTAATGATATACGTATTTGCTGAATTGGAGAAAGTTTATGGACATTTAATAGAAGAAAATGAGATAATTAGTGCATTACAACAACATAAAATACATCCCTTAATATTGGACACAGAAGTATTGACTAAAATCATAAGAAATATGACCCAAGACCAAGGACATAAATATCTGTATTCAGCCATTATATTAAATCAAATGGTAGAAATAGATCTGACGTATGTAGGAAATGAAATAGGAGTACGAATAAGAATAAAGTTATTAACAACGGAAGAATTTGATTTATATAGAATACACCCGTTACCGAAGAAATCTTCAAATCAACATATTACAGTTATTGATACAGAATGGGGTTATATAGCAAACAACTCCATTAATCAATATAATCTCTATACATTAACAGAACTAGCACGAGCATGCAAAGAAATTAATGATGAAGCAAATATGAAGATTAAAATTTGTAAACAAATACATACAACCAAGATTGTTGAATCCAATAGAGAAAAATTGCATATTAACTGAATATCGTTATAAAAAATAAAGACAGTTTGAAGAAATGTAATAGGAAATTAATAAAGGAAGTACATAATCATCTCATTCCACTACAAAAAATAAATGCATGGTTATTTACGTTTTTCACAAATCAGGAAATAACTAGTTTTTGTAACCGTTTGTACTAGGAGATATGGAAATACCATATTATATGGAACAAATGGTTGAGATAAGAAATAATAACAAATATATTTTTGGAGAAATACCAGAGAACCAATTTAAAGATATGGACATATTAGAATTACCAGTAACAAATAATAAAACAACTAGTATTAAGTCAATTGGAATTGCAGAATTAGGTCAAGAATTTGATAAAAGAAGTAAAGCTATTAGCGAAATTCAAGAGGAAATTAGATTAGAGAAAAATAGACAATCCGAATTAAATGTAATACGAGCTAAAACATTGGTAAATACTATTTCGGCAGGAATTATCATAGGAATAATGGTAATATTTATAGTTTATAAAATAATAAAAAGGGGTAAAAGGCTTAAAACAAAAAGGAGAAAAGAATCTGAGAATAATATGTCCAAAAAGGAGACTCATATAAAAGAAGAAGAACCTAAAAACATACATTCAACAAACGATAGAAAAGCATCGAACAATTGCAATAATATTCAAACTAAAATACTAAGAGAAAAAATAATAACACGGAAAAGTGTACCAGAAAAATCAAAATTTTCAGAAAAAAATATGCATAAAGAAATAAATTCACCAATAAGTCCGTCTACATTATCATTTCGAAGTTAGAAATTAAAAGGTTTAATATTAGTCAAGTTCTACACCTAAATTTATCATAACTAGTTGTAATTCAAATTATATGATTGCATAATTTTAGGATTAGAATTATAATTTTTTTAGGGGTTAATTTAAACATACAAAAAAAAAAAAAAAAATGTTAGGTTTTAATAAAAGGGGAAGGAAAGTGTATATAGAATATATATATATAAAAAAAAAAATTCATTGAGAAGAGAAATAATGTATAAAAAGGTTTTTTTTGAAGAAAAGCAATAAAAGGTTGCGGAAGGATTGAATTAGTTAAGTAAATGTAATAGTCAAAATATAATAAAAAAAGTTCTACATGAAAATAGTTGGATTAAGTAAAAATGTAATAGCAAAATTTTTAATAATAAATTAAATGTAATAATCAAAAACTATAATAATAGAAAGTTCTACATGAGAATAATTGGATTAAGTAAAATTGTAATAGTAAAAATATCAGTAAATTCATTTTATTTCAATTGTTGTTCATAAATATTTTAGTAATGAGTAATATAAAAAATTTTTTGTTTGAAGAAAAATACTTAAAAAAAAAAAAATATATATATTTAAATTTTGTATAAAACTATGTATAGCTGTTAACTTAAGATCATAAATAATTTTTAATCTAAATTCAGAAAATATATAATAAAACAATATTAAATATATCAATTATAAAAAAAAAAAAAAAAAAAACATTTCTTGTAATAAAAAATAAATAAATAATTTTAAGGCAAATTGTTAAATAGGTAATCTGTAAACTACGATCGACTAATTTATGCGATTTCTGTTTTGAAAAGGTACGATCTCTTCAAGATCGCCCCTTTCCATTTTAAAAAGGGAGGAATGTTGTGGAACAAATGTTTCCAAACATTTATCCCGCAACATAATCAAAAGTATATAATCAATATTATATGTACTTTTGATTATATATAAAAAAAAAAACCTATAATAAATTCTTATATACTAATTCATAAATATTCTTTTATATTGGAAATGCTGAAAATGCATAAAAATCAATAAATAAAAAACAATTGATTTTTTACAGGTAGAATATTTATATAGGCCAAATTTAATATTAATATTAATATTAAAGAAAAAAAGTGCTAGTGTGGGCATTTTTCGGCTAATATAATAATTAAATAAAACCAATACCGATATTATGTTATTATTAATATTATTCAAATAAATAATATTGATAATAACATTTTTAATTGTATTTGTGCCGGAAAATGCACCAAAAATCGTATAAATTAGCTCGATTTTGGGCAAATATGGTCATTAAATTTTGATCAGTCAGACGTATTATTCTAAAATATTAAGCTACGCTTTCGCTATATAGCTTTTATTTTAGATATTAAAAGTTAAACTGAGAATAAATATTATATCAAAAAAGTAAATTATCGACTTTTATAAAACTGAGGAAATCAAACAGAATAAAAAAAGGAATCAAACGAAACCTGGTTAACTAGATAACCAAACATTGGACAAAAACAGGAAAAAAATGTAAAAGGTAAATATTTATGTCTGTATAAAATATTATACAACCATATTATGACGTCTTTTTTTCTTGTTTTTTTTCTTATTGTGTATGAATATTAGTGTATTTTTTCTGTTATTTTCATTAATATTTTATAACCAAAATAAACATAAAGCTTGCATTTGACCTTGTATTTAAATATTAGTATCAATCTGAAAAAAAATATAATATCAAGTTTATACATTAAATAATCTGAATATAGAAATTTTCAATTTTTCTGTTGACAAACAATAGGTTATTCAACTGAATAATATATTTTACATTTGCAATGCCTGTTTTTTTGTGATTGTGTATGAATATTACAAATAATTTCTGAACCATTCTAGCGCCTGTTACCTTTTTTGTTTGTTTGCAAAGGCGGGGCTATAGTTATTGCGAATAAGCACAAAAGAAAAATACAAAAATTATTTATATGCGCGGGCGCAATACTATCAGAAAAAATCACAAATACACAAATATTCGGGAAATATCATCAAAAAGATCATCAACCACGACGCCCACTGTAACAGACTTCTGTACAGTTTTTGGTTAGTCACCATACAAATTTATACTAAAATCATTTTTACACTAGCGGTACATCCAGAGCATTTTTACTCCAGCGGTACATCCAGATCTGTACATTATTTACAGACTGCACGGCAAGCCCAACCCACGAATTCATATTCTGACGAACCAAAAATACAAAAAGACTAGCCGTCTCTCATCACCTGTCTCTTTATTACACATAGCAAGTATTATTTCTAGTACTGCTGTGTGATTTTGGCTTCTGTTAAGCATGTCGTCACTATTGTACGTAGTATATAATTCGATCTAAGCTGGGCTTTATACTACTTATATGTCTGAACATAAAGTTCTGCACATAGTACAATCAACGAGTTCTCGTTTGACAGCAGCAGGTCGGCATAGAATTTCGACGAAAATCAACTATATATTCCAGAATTTCGACGAAAATCAACTATAAACTCAGGTAAGTTCTATAATTTATTATTCAGGAGCTTCTTCTGGTTCCATTAATATATATAAATCATGGATTACGGCATTGTACATGGTTAACCCAATATTTATATGAATGTATAAATTTTCATTGTTTTTACAGGTTATGCCGGTTTGTGTACAACACAATTGGATGTCAATTTCCAATAAATTGACCCAATTGATATGTTCAGCTTTATACTAATTGTTGAGGACACCTAAGGTATGTTGCATTTTATATTTTTCATATTTAATATAAAATTAGAAATAGCATTTCTTATCAGGTAGGAAATCATTTGTCAACAATCCAGCACAACTTTATTGTAGTGTTGTGGTGATACACCATGGATAATATTAAAGCTAACTAAAATCAGTTTCCTTTTTTTACTAATTCATTTTATTTTATTTTAGGTTGGCTAAACATTTTCTCCCCTGTTGAACGATTCCGTTCAAAAATCTACCTTTTTTCCTTTATTGTTTGTTCGTCTGCGCCGTTGATGATGGTGAAATTTCACCTTCCCATCAAGGTACACATGAACCCGAACGCTTCAACGGTCTGGAAAATTAATGAGAAAATCTCTTTGTTTTAAACGTAATTTTTTTTGAAAATTTACTCTTTTTCAGACCTGTTTAGGGATGAAAATGTGCTCGCCTTCTCTTGTTATAAATTTTTGGATGTTATTTTCAATTCTCATTTTTATTTCCTCGATGGTTTCAGATGGCCGAATCGAAATCCAATCCGTAATATATCTATTATTAATAACAACGGTTGGTTTCTTTATGTCAGCTGGTTTTGCTGACAAAGAAAATTTATGTCAGCATGTCAGTGAAATTTCATCACGTTGCGATCCTCCCAAATTGTAAAAAAATCTTCATTTTGAAATTGATTCATCTTTGCCTGCTATTGTTGTGAATTGAGGCACCCTGTGCTTCAATTCACAACGGAAATCAATAAATTTCAAATTAATAAAATTATTAAATTTAATTAATGAAAAACAAAAGTTTCAAATTACGCGTTGCTCGTGCACAGAGAAATAATTTAATTCAATAAATAATAATTTCTCTGTGCTGACAACGCGTAAAATTAATTAACCAATCGAATTAAAATTAATTTAAATTATTTTGTTGGAGAAGCTGATTGGTTTTCCAAAAAATTATTGGAAAGATTTTGGAAAACCAAAAAAAGCTCTCCAACAAAATAAAATAGAAAGTTTTGAGTAAATAAAGTTTTGAGTAAAATTAAAATTGTTAATTAAAGCGAGTTGATCGGTTAAAGTTCCGTTTTGAAATTCTTAAAAATTAAAATTGTTAAAGGCGAGTTGATGAAAAAATTTAAGTTTGATTTTGAAATCGAGATTATTAAAAAAGTCAATCGGTCGGAAAAGTTCCATTTCTAAATATTGAATATTTGATGTTAATTTTTGCAGTTATTAATTTAAATAAAAAAAAAGTTTAATTAAAGATAGTTATTTTTAATAGGCAAAGTTTAAAATAGAAAAAATTTATTAATCGGAAAAAATATTATTAAAAACATTAAAAGAAAAAAATTAGATAAATTAACGAACAAACTTTAAATAAAATTTTGTGATTATTAAAATAAATTAAGAAATAACTATAAAATAAACTAAATAAATTTATATTAAAATTAGATTAAATAAAATTGTTTTATTTAATTAAAAGTTTTAAAAGGTAAAATAAAAACAAAGGTGAGATTAAAAGAGAAAACATTATTTATGATTCTAAAAGTAATTTTACAACATTGGCGCTGCGGACAGGATGAGAAGTACGTTTCTCATCCAAAAGAATTTAGTGTTCGGTAAAACGGGATAAATGAAAGTAAAAATAAAAAATTTTATCGCAAATCAAAGTGGACATTAATATAAAAAATCAAAAAAAAAATTTTTTTAATAAAGTTAATAATATCAAAAAAAAATATATCAAAAATTTTTTTTTTAAAAAAAGAAATAGTAGCAGAATTTTAATAAAATTAAAATAAAAACAGTGATAGCAGAAAAGTTGCAGTTGAAAAGTGGTAGCAGATTAAATAAAGGTAGCAGTTAAAAGTTGCAGTAGAATAGCAGAATTTTTTTAACAAAATAGCAGAAGAAGAAGCTGGTAGCGGAAAAAGAAAAAACACGAAAAAAAGGGAAATATTTTTCTGAAAAATTTTTGTAAAGTAGTAAGTCATTTTTTTTCTAATATAAAAATATATAAAAACACGGGTTGCTAAATATTTTAAAAATATATATATATATATAATAGAAAATATATATAACAAAATATAAAATCAATTTTTTTTGTAAAAATAATTTTTTTAAAAAAATGAATAAATCGAAATCTTTAGGAAGATACGGATCTTCATTATTTTTTAAAATTATTATTACTCCAAATCTAATAGTCTTAATAATGGAGAATAATAAAATTTATTTCTTGGCAAAATATTAAAAAATTTAAATTTTTGGATCTAATTAAATGACAAAAAATTGTGTGAAAAAATTTTTTTTTTAAATAAATTAAAAGAATAAAAAAAAATTGAAAAATAAAATAAAAGAATTTGTTAATTTGGAAGGAAAATTTTATAAAAAATTTAAATTAATGGCCAAAAAGTAAAATAAAATTTTTAAATATATAAAATATATAAAATAATAATTATATAAAATCCTTAATGAAATTATATAAAAAATATATATATAAAAAATCCTTTTTTTACTTGAAATTCCTAGTGAATAAAAATATTATCAAAATAAATAAATCAAAATATGAATCAAAATATTACTTTATATACAAAGTTAATACAAAATAAAATAAAATGCATATACATATGAAAGAACCCCCTAAAATAATATATGTATAAATATACATATACAAAAAAAAATTATATTTATTCTTATATACTACCAAAAACCTTAACCTATCCTAATAGTTAACCTAATTTCAATATTTCTCTCTCTTCCATAAAATTTAAAAAATAAAAAATAAAATGGGTATATAATAAATAAAATTGGAGTACATATATATCCGTATAAAAAATAATAAGTAAAAGTTTTAAATAAGAGTCATATATGTACAAATACCTATACAATGAAAAATCATAAATTATTAAACATTATCATCACATATTATAATTTTTATTTGTATACATAAAAGTTTTTTTTTTATTCTCCAAGTATAAATTGCAAATTGTGCGTTTTGATCAATTTGAATTTAAAAATTTTATAATAAAGTTTTGTTTACGTGAAATATAATATACATAGAAGTGTATTATTATCAAAGTAAAATCGACATAAAAATAGGGTAACAAAACTAATTACGGTGTAAAAAGTTAAGTTTATTTAATTTAATACAAAACTGTGTAAAGGAAGTGCAAAATAAAATTGTGCACTAAGTTGACACAGGGCTGTGTAAAAATAAAGAACTTAATAAAAAAAAATTTTTTACATGTGTTAAAATTTTTTTAATTAAAATTGGTTTTAATAACCAACATTTTTTTCGTTACCCTATATTTTCATTTTATATTAAACTTTCAATTTTTTGTTCGTAATGACGAAAATTATATATACATATATATAAAATGATATATATATATTTTCAAATTACGTTTGATCATTTTTATATAAAATAATTTTGTCAATTTTTAATATAAAATTGATATTAATTAAAATATTTTAAATGACGTACGTAAATTTCATTAGAACAAAACGCGTTTTCTTTTGTAACTTAACATATAAAAATTTTTCTTGGAGCAAACAAATTTTCTATTATGAAATTAATAAATTTTTTTGGGAATGAATAAATTTTTTTACATAAATTTAGGAGTTGGAAAACTTATATTTCCTATTGATTTACTGTTTGTTTGAGAAACAAAATTTTTTATTATTGCATACTTTTAGGGAATGAAAAAAAATAAAAATAAAATAAATATAAAGGAGTATTTTATCTTAAATAAATTTTATTTTACATGATTTACGTTGAATAAAATAAAATTTTAAATGAATAAATTAAATAAAAATAAATTGTAGCAAAAAACAAATAAAATTTTTTTTCCGACCCCTAAAATATATTTTTTCAGAACTTTTTATATAAAATGACCCCTAAAATAATTTTTTTTATTAAAATTTATTAAAATATGACCCCTAAATCATAAAATAAAAAAAAAAGGTACATATATATATTGTTGTTGTTGTTTAAAATTTATTTTATTTACTAATGTCGCAAAATTCAAAACCCCCAACGTTGGCGCAATCAATTTTAAAATTTTCAAAGAGAATATCAACATTTTCATTTTTAAATTCAAGTCCGGAATTTGAAAATTCGGACGAACAAACTAAAACAAACGTAGAAAATATAGAAGCGGGACCAAATTTAGAAGTATTGGATAGAAATAACTTTGTTGATTTTTTACATCACGTACAAGGAGAACGAATATCAGAAAATAGAAAAAGTTTTAGAACATTAAGGTCAGGAGCAAAATACAACAGAATTGGCCCAATAAGGATACCAAGGAAAACTAGAAGAAATAAAGTTATAATTGCCAAAACGGAAAGAAAAAGTTTGAATATAAAAACAAGTGACAAAATGAATCCAATAAACCACCCCCATTACTTTAATTTCCAAAAAGCAAATAATACAAATAGAACAATAAATAAACCGGGACCATCAGGATTAAACTCGAGCCCTATTCCACCACCAACAAAAGGATATATTATTGAGAATTTTGATTACAAGTAAACTGACTGGTGCAGCCAACGCACTTTTCAGATATGCCAATGTTGAAAACTTTAACCAATATAAAGATATTTTACGTAATCGTTTTATAGAGAGCAAGGATATGGCTACATTAGCATCGGAAATAATGGGAATGTATCAATACGAAAACGAATCAGTGGAATTATTTGGGGAAAGAATAGCAGAAAAATTGGCGGCATATAGAAACAGAGTAAACGAAAGGTATCAAAACGAGGGACGAGCTTTAATCAATGAAATGGAGATAACCGCAAAAAGAATATTTTTAGAAGGACTGCGTTCATCAGAATTGAAGCAATATTTAATTTTTAAAAACCCCGAAAACTTAAGAGTGTCCATAGGAGCGGCTCGACAGTATTTGAATGAAACAAGGAACTTAGGAAAAATAGGGAGTTCGGATAAAAATAGTAGTAATAATCAAGGGGACCAAATGATGAATTTATTAACCACTATGATGAAAAAATTAAATGAAAATGGCGGACATGGGCAACAACCAAATAATAACCGGTTAAATCATGGAAACAATTTTAGAAATAATAGTAATAATAATTATTTCCGGGGAACAACAGGGAATTTTAAATACAACAATAACAACAACAATAATGCGCAATTTACAAATAATAATAGTTATAATAATAATAAACAATTCTCAAACAGTAGTAGCAACAATAATTTTAATAACAACAATAAGACCCCTAACAGAAATTACAATATGGTTAGTGGTAATAATTTTCCAAACAACAATAAAAATAATACAAGTAATTATAATAATAATTCTAATAATAATTACAATAATAATAATAACAATAGGAACAATAATAATGGTTATAATAATAAGGGTAATAACAAGGTTCCATTTAAAGGAACAACTGCAAATACGACGATTAAATGTTTTAAGTGTGGTGAACCAAGTCACCTTAGTAGAGATTGTACATGGCAAAGCCAGTTAACACCAGTGCAATGCACTAATTGTGGAATGAATGGACATGAATCCACTCATTGTTTTAAACTACGTTCGGGAAATAATAATTTTGCAAATCAAAGGATACTCGCATTAAATAACGAAGAAAGTTTAGAAAAGACCCCGTGTGAATGGTGTGCAAGGAAAGGACATACAATTTTTAATTGTGAAGCTCGTAAATCCTATGAATCCAAAAGGAGAATGGTTTCGGGAAACGAGGACGGAGTGAACTAAAAGAGCCCAGCTCATTCCTTTCGGAGGGCAAAATAATTAATTTAGAAAAATATTATTGGATAGACCCTGAATTATTTAATAATGTAATAAAAGATAAAGAAGAAAATAATAAAATTAATAAAAATAATGAAATGGAAATAAATTTTGTTAGCTCTAATATAGGTTCTTGTGAAGGTAAAGTAAAAAACGAAACAGAAATCGAGAATAAGAAAATTAAGTTACCAAATGATGGTATTTTGGGGAACATTGCAATGACCCCTACACATGAAGAAAATAAATCGAAAAAAAATTGCAAAGAAATAACAGGAGATAAAATACAAATGATTAAAGGGATTTTTAATAACGTGCATATAGTAAACTATAAAAATTATTTATTTTCAAAGGCAACAAATCTTTTAGACAAAGAGTCTCAAATCTGGAAAGCAACTAAAAATTGTACAGATGATTTTAAAACAGAACAAATAATTATGAATTTAAAAGAAGATATTAACACAAGAATTGTTAAATTAAATAAGGAAGAAAAGGTGAATATTATTATAGAAGACAATGTAGCAGTAATTGTGGAAGAATTTTATTTTGAAGAATATATAGAAGTAAAATGTTTTAATAAAAATGTAGTAGAAGTAGTAGAAGTTATAGAAGTTGTAGTAGAAGAAAATGATTTAAGTACAAAAGTTTGTACTGGTATATTGATAGAAGACGAAATTGTTGGAGATAATAATATTAATGAAAATATAAATAAAGAAATGGAAGTTTTTAATAAAGAATTTTGTTTAAAAAGTACTAATGTTAATATTGAAAAAGAAGAAAAAATGGAAATAATTTTTAAAACAGCAGACAAAAATAAGGAAATAAAAAATATAGAAGAATTCAAAATAACTGCACGGAAAATAATAATAAATCAAAATAATTATTTAATTAAAAATAATAATACTTTTATCACTGTATTTCAAATAAATGTTAATACTACGGGTATTAAAAATAAAAAATTTAAACCAAAATTGACCCCTATTCTTAATGTTATTATTTTATCATTAAGAAAATTAAATAATAAAATACTAAAATTAAATCATAGGTATAAAAAACATAGGTGTAAGCGTAAAAATAAAGTATATTAATATTAATAATGGATTTTGCAGGGCTAGTTATGTTAAAATTGTCATCACATCGAAGCGCACGTCAGTATAAAGGATATATTTTCATGGCTATGAAAGCAATACATTTAGAACTGGTATCAGATTTAACATTTACAGCATTTATAGCAGCATTTCGAAGATTCACACCTCGTAGAGGATTATGCACTGATTTATGTTCCGATTGTGGAACAAATTTTAAAGGTGCAGAATTAATTCTAGATAAAGAATTTAACAAAGCAATGAAGGAAGCGTCTCCAGCTTTAACTAAATTTTTTAGCGTACAACAAATAAATTGGCATTTTAATCCTCCATGAGCACCTCATTTTGGTGGATTATTGGAGGCAGGAGTAAAATAAATCAAGTTTCATCTACGCAGAGTGATAGGCAAAAATATTTATTCATTTGAAGAATATTCGACGTTGTTGTGCCAAGTAGAAGCTTGTCTAAATTCCCAACCACTGACTGTAGTCGATCGACAAACTGATGATATGGAAGTTTTACCACCTGCCCATTTTTTGGTTGGTCAAGCACTAAATGCAGTACCAGAACCGACTGTATTAGAAAAGTGGCAATTGGTCAAAGATATGGAGGCACATGCAATATTTGACACACCAATTTTGGTTATAATTGCAATCTAACTATTGAAGAAGTTAGTACAGATAAATCTGATTTACTAGCTTGTAACGGTATTTGCAATAAATTCTTTCATTCACAATGTGTCGGTATTTCCCGCACGGCTAAAAGATACTTGAAAGATTATAATAAAGCTTTTTCCTTCTTTGGCAATGAATGCAAATCAATTAATTTGTCACATGTAATGCTAGCTATTAAAACAAACAACGATATACTAAAATCAGTTTCTGATTCGATGAAATCTTTGAAAGTTATAGTACGTAATAATGAGACTAAATTTTCAAAAACTGATGAAAATATCAATTTGTTATTACAACACGTAGATGAATTAGGCACCGATATTTTAAAAATTGATGTTAAATGTAAAACCCAAACTGAAAATATAAGTTTATTTTCAAAAACTATATATGTGTCTGGACTCATTCAAAGATATAGAAATCAGAATCAGAGACTCTCTGAACGAAAAATCGAATTTTCAATTTGATAGTTTACTATCTTCAATAAAAAAAATCAAAATTTTATCAGAGAGTAACTCCGACAAATTTCAATCACTACTTGATAAAAATTTGTCTCAGATTTTAGATATTTCTACTAAGATTGAACATTTACAGTCAGATCTCAATTGCCCAATTGACTTACTGACTCAATTTTCAAAATATGGCGATGAACTCGTAGCATTGAAACTGACAATGAATGATGTTATTGAGGAGGTAAAGAACATAAATATACCTCTAAATACTGAAACCATTCCTAACATAATACCTAATGTTGATGGCGTTTCCATATTTGATGAGATCAATACTGTGGATCAAATTATAGAAAGCATTCCTAAAAGTTTAGTTACGGAACCTTCTTCGCCAAAAAATGTAAAAGATATTAGTGGTAAATGGTGCTCAATATACATTAAGGGTTCACCTAATGATTTTGATGTTATAATAATAATAGAAATAACAATAATAATAAAAATAAAAAGAACAAAAAGAGTAAAAACAAAAAACAAAACTCAAATCAAAAATATAATAATAATAATAATAATAATAATAATAATAATATTAATAATAATAATAATAATATTAATAAACGGAAAACTAAAAAAAACAACTATTCTTAATAATAATAATAATAATAATAATAGTTATAATAATAATAATATTAATAGAAAAGAAGTGATTGGGGAATTTACTCTTCAGCAACCACAATCACTTCAACCTCTACCACTGTTACCGCAGCAGTACGCTTCATCTTTCTTACCACAATTCTACTGTATCGCTACCAATTTATTTTCATGGTCCACTAATAAATAGTTTTAGTGCCAATAATAGCAGTTATAGTAGTAGTAATAATAATAATTATAATTATGTTAATAATAATAATAATAATAATAGTAATAGTTACAATTATAGTAAAGATAATGGTAGTATTATTAGTAATAGCATTAATATTAGTGATAACCATATTGATAATTTTGATAGTTCTTCAAATATTATGACACTAAATTGTAATAATAAAAAATATTCAAATTTTACACAAGGATAGACTTTTATGGCTGGTAAACCTTTAACATCCTGTGGTGTTATATGTAATACTTTGCCTAGTACTAGTATCTCTATTAACACTCCCAGTACTAGTTATGTTAACAATCCCAACCTTTCAACTAATTATCCCTTTACTAACTCCCTTAACACTCCCACTACACGTTATATTCCTAACCCCTCAACTAACAATCCTAACTCCGCAACTAACTATCCCTCTACTAGCTCCATAATCACTCCTAACCCTTCCACAACTAACTATTCCTCTACTAGCTCCATAATCACTCCCACTACTAGTTATATTCCTAACCCCTCAACTAACCATCATCCTACTAGCTCCCTAAATCCTGTTAACAGGACAGTTAGTAGTTTTACTAGTACTAATTCAATCCTCACTAACACTACTTCAAATACTAATACAAACCAGCTCAATCCCAATTTTGTAAATCCTTTAATTCCCCCAGTTATTAGGATGACAAAGAATTCAGTGGAAAAGGGAGATAATTTGTATGTCATGAGTCGTTTCCATGAACATAGAACGCGTGATAATGTTAGGCTATTTCTCGCATATTTATATGACGAACCTACATCAACATGTGTTCTTGGAAATACAAATACTAATGTCAGAACTCAGATAAAAGCTGAAGGTCTTCCAATAGATCATAAAGTTTAGCTTAAACTTTATATTAAGTTTCATGAAGACCTGGGTATTTCTCATGATGATGTATTGGCTGATTTGAAAGCATTTAGAAATCATATTTCTAATAAAAGAAGAGAATATCTTCAAAGAATAAGGGAAACTGAGTATAAATATTTTCGGCCTTGTTCCTAATAACTTAATTGAAATTAATCCTGTTAGCTGTGGTTCAAATAACTCACTGGAAAATTTAACTATCTATTACCAAAATGTGGGAGGACTTCGCACTAAAACTGCGAAAGTCTTTGTTAACTCTAAATTATTAGACTTTGACATCTTTGCTCTCACTGAAACTTGGTTACACGATAGAATTAATTCTTTAGAGTTATTTGATCACTCTTTCTCTGTATACAGTAATGATAGATATAACACCTTAGCTAACATTAATAATAATGGAATAGTACCTAAAGGCGGGGGGGGGGGGGGGGGGTGTATTGATCGCCATTAAAAATATTTTTAATGTGAATGAGATTTCATTGTCTCAATTTCCTGAACTAGAGATAGTAGCAATTAGAATAGATCTTGGTTTTAAATCTATTTTCTTTATTTGCTGTTATATTCCTCCTAATTCTATAATAGATATATATTCTAAATTTAGTCAGGCTATTGACTACATTTCTTCGTCTATGAAATCATCTGATGAAATCATGGTATGTGGTGATTTTAATCTTAAAGATTTAAGGATTTCTGGGCACCACACGATGAAGAATGTTTTCTAACTCCTGGCTATTTAACAAATGCTTCAGTATATACTCTTGTAGATGGACTTAATTCAAATAATCTTCAGCAAGTATCATATACAAAAAATATTTATGGTGTTCAGTTGGATCTTTTTTTACTTCAGATTGGATAAATCTGACTGAAATTGACAATGTTATACCTTTAGTAAATATTGACAATTTCCATCCACCTGTTAGTTTTTCTTATTGTTTCAATAGCCCTACTGAATCGTCTTTTAGTATATCTTATAGATATAATTTTCTAAAAACGGACTTTTGTGCTTTAAACAATTACTTAGTATCTATTGATTTTGATACTTTACTGTTATGTCGTGATATTGACGATGCTGTAAATAAATTTTATGAAATCTTATTACATGGTTTTAACATGTATGTACCATCAGTACGTGACAAAGGCTTTAGTTCAAGTCCGGCTTGGTATAATCACGACTTAAAACAGCTTAGAAACAAAAAAAAAATAGGGCTTGGAAAAAATACTTAAAATTAAAACGAGTGAAGCATATCTTGAATTCGTTAATTTCCATCATACGTTTAAAATTCTGTTGGATAGCAATTATAATAACTATCTAATTAATATGGCTGCTCAAATCAAAACTAATCCTAAATCCTTTTGGAAGTTTGTTAATTCTAAAAGAAAGTCAGATCAATTTCCAAATTTCATGACATTTCAAGGACAATCTACAAAGGATCCGATACTTATTTCAAAATACTTTAAAGATTTCTTCTCTAGTTCATATTCTGATACTCCTTTTATAGTTGATGAATCAAATTTTTAATATATGCATAGTTATCCGGAGATGCCTCTATCATCACTCAATTTCTCAGTTCAACAGGTAAAAAAATACATGGAAAAACTGAGTAATGATACATTTCCAGGTCCAGATAATGTACCTGAATCCATTCTTAAGAACTGTGCAAATTCTTTAGCATCTCCACTGAGAATTTTATTTAATAAATCTTTAAATAGTGGGCAATTTCCAGAATTTTGGAAAACATCGTTTATTAGACCTGTCCACAAAAAGGATTCAAAAAATGATATTACCAATTATAGACCTATTGCTAAACTATCTAGCATTCCTAAGTTATTTGAGCTAATGATTTATGATTCCATCTATAGTTACTGTTCAGGACTATTAGTACCTAATCAACACGGTTTCATGAAAAATAGATCCACTGTAACTAACTTAGTTGAATCATGTTCTTCTGTCCTCACTAATATGGAGGCTGGGTATCAGACTGATGTCATCTATACTGATGTAAGTAAAGCTTCCGATCTGTTACCTCATAGTGTAATATGCTTTAAACTAAAAAAATTAGGTTTTCCTGATTTCTTAATTAAGTGGATAAATTCTTATCTGATAAATACAAAATATTGTGTTAAATTTAGATCTGAAATTTCAGAACCCTATTATGCCAACTCTGGTGTCCCACAGGGAAGTCATTTAGGTCCATTTATTTTCATTTTCTTATAGTTGATTTTACTTCTGTAATCAAGTTGATTTTACTTCTGTTACTTCTGTAATCAAGTATAGTAAATTGGGAATTTACGCCGATGATATGAAAATCCATAATAAGATAAGTTCCTTAAATGATGCTATTACACTACAAAAGGACCTAGACTCTTTCAAAAGCTGGTGTATTATTACTAAATTTGAGGATCCATATATCCTTAAATCTTTATGTACTTCTCTTGTTAGGCCGAACCTTGAGTATGCTAGCCAAGTTTGGTCTCCCTATTATCGGGACCATATAGAGAGATTCGAATCAGTGCAAAAAAAATTTCTTAGATACGCTTTACGTAACTTAAATTGGTTAAACCCAATGACATTACCTCCATACAAGGACAGGTTAAATCTCTTGCAACTAAAATCCCTCGAATCAAGGAGACTAATTGCGGACATTCTATTTATAATTCAAGTTAATAATGGCCAGATCAACTCTGAGTATATCAAAAACCAAGTTGTTACGCATTTAAATCACAGTACTCGGTTTCGGTCGGAAAATATATTTCGAGAAATATTCCACCGTACGAACTATGGTAAATTTGAACCAATTAATAGAATGTTCAAGGTTATTAACAACTATAAAAGTCACAAAAATCCTTTCTTTTTCCAAAGAAAAAAATAAGAAAAATTTAATTTTACACGTGTCATAATATTTGTTATTGACTTAGTTTTTTTTTAAGCTAACTAGTTTTTAGCACATTTCCAACCAAATTGGAAGAAATGTGTATATTAGTTTCACTCTGTCTGTCCGTCTGTCCGTCTGTCCGTCTGTCCGTCTGTCCGTCCGTCCGTTTACACAAACTTCTACATCTATTAAGATAGAGTATTAAAATTTTGATCATAGATAGATAGTAATAAAATAATAGGTCCAGTAGAACAAAATTTTCTTCTATCTCTTTTCCCCTCTGAGTTATTCCCCCTCCAAGTTCGAAAATTACCCATATTGAACATCTAATAACTTTTAAACCAATAAAAATTTTTGAGGTCTGTAAAAGCCATAAGATAGGAAAATCTTTTATCTTTTTTGTGAAATAAACAAATTTTTTAAAATTTAATTCTTTGATGTATAAAAATACCGTTATCTTCATACAACTTTTTTTAGTTTTTTTAACACCCTGTATTTCCCAAACTGCTTATTATAGAAGGCTGAAATTTATGCACCAAAGAGATATCTAAAAAATAACTAGAGTCTCTGAAGAAATTGTATCCGTATCTCTTCTCCCCTTTCCGTTGTGGCCCTTCGAAAATCAAAAAATTACATTTTTAATTTACTTGTAAAATTATAACTGCACAATATTTTTAAAAACAAATATTGGGAAAAGTTTCGAAATTCATATTTCTTTAAAGCGCATTAATTAATAAATTATAATCATTTGCCTCACACTTATAATTAATCAAAATTCTTAATCATGTAAAATTTTGCAAAAAACGAACATTTTGCATATTTTTAGGAGCTTTATAAAGGGAATATTGGATATTATTTCATATCACATTATATGTTCAATTAAAAGCAAAATTAGGGAAAACTTAAATGATAATTTTATATATATGTATTTTGTTGGAATAATAAACTTGGAAGGAAAAAAAATTAATAAAATCGAACAGGGACACATTTTTTACCTATATTTACCATATCATTTTTTATCTTTCCTATGTATAGTACATTGAAAATACTACTAAAACTGCACAATATGCACATATAGGAATTCTCATTGTTTTACAATAGCTCATAGTTCTACATGTGGCGATTTTGAGGAAATGTGCTTTTGACAAACCCGGGGTTTGTTTATCGTATTTTTAATTAATTTTTTATTATTATTTCTTTTGACGTAGTTTCATTTTAACTTTGAAACTTAATTTTTATTTTATTTTTAATATTACAAATCTTTTTATTATAATTATCAATATTTTATTTTATATAAAAATTTTGTAATTTAACTATAATTTTACTTTAAGTTATCAATATGTTGTAATATGTTTGTACTAAACGTAAATAAATAAATAAATAAATACATATGTCGACTTGTGTTTAATACTAAATTTACACCTCCATGATGTGTATCTTTATGTAATTCGTCAATTATGATATAATTGACGCAAAATTATTGGATGTTTTTTCTTGTATGGTATATTTGCATTTTACAATCTTCCTCTTACTCGCATGACTTGGTACTCGTCTAAAGCGGCCTCAATGAAATTAATCTTGAAATCTGACTTATAGAATTTCCTTTAATTAGCTGTTGATATTCATCGTTGCATTCACACTGTTGTATTCTCTTAAATATTGTATTTTGTGCTGAGTGTATTTCCTTTGCTGTTAATGTTCCACTTGTTTATTCACCTTTCTTTATTGCATTGCATTTAAACCGTAGTACTAATCCATTATTCGTGATAGTTTTACAAACGACGCAAATGTTTGAAACGTGTCATCCATTCAGTGCCGGAGCTACAGATTTTTGCTCCTGGTGCACTTTCTAAAAAAATCGCCCTACAAAACCGTTTCCACATCTGCCAAGAAGTAGGTCTTTCGATGCATTTTTTTATGAGGTGTCCCAAAGAGGTATATTCCTCAAAAAATATAAATATTTAAAAATTAAAACAAAGTTAACATTAATTACAAAGAACGTACTAATACTATACTGTAGACTCATAAAATGAATTACAATTGAGTTATGCATATTATATTTCAAAATAAATATAAGTAACTATTTTTAAAAAGTATAAAATTAAATTTTTATTGCATAAACTTTCAAAACAAAAGAAGAAGAAAGTACGTTACAGAATAAACGATCTCCCGATCGCTTTGTCCTGTTAAAATATAGTTACCCAAAAATTGAAACTGTTCTTTGAAAATAATTATTTCATTCCAATACAGCTTCATTAATTGTTGCGGTAACTAAGATTTACTGTGATTTTATTAATTAATTAAATTTGGCTAATTTATAATTTGGAATTATATATTTTTATAAAACTCAATAACACAATATAAAATACTTCTTCCGTTTTATTTATCAAATATTTATAGGAATCCCTTATAACTATAACAGATTTACTTTTATTTATTTTTATTTAAATCCTTTTTATTTCTTAAATAACCAAACCGTGTTTTCCTCTCCTCTCTATACTATATACCGTATATACTTTGTGTATACCATAATACTATATATAATCTATAAATACTATATGAATGACTATATAACTTTTTTCTCTATATACATACATATATTTCGTTTATGGAGCAGAAGCTTGAAACTGCACCATTTTTAGATTGAAGAAAATTTTTAAGTTTGATTAAATATAATTATTTCGAACATTTCATGAGGCGAAAGTTTGATTTTGCACCAAAAATATATAGAAATATTATTTTTTTTGATGGCATTTGGTGCGGTTTTGTTTGAATTGGGCGGTAGTTTGATATTGCACCATTTTCATATAAAAGATTATTTTTTAGTTTGAAGACTTATAATTATTTTGTATGGATAGCAAGCATTGAGTGGTGCATAGTTTTCTCATTGACCCAAGAAATATATATATATTATTTATGCATATGAGATCTTTTTTTAATGTACTATTTTGGCTTAATTTAATGTTTGCTGCAAATTTATATAAAAAAGAAATTCGTTATGTTATATTATTTTTTAAATACATAAAATTTTGAAAATAAAATATTTTTTGAATTTTTTTTTAATATGTTATGAAAATGTAATCTACTTATTCCGCCCTTAAATTTTGGCGCCCTGTGCAAGTGTTCCTTCTGCACCTATGGTAGCTCTGGCCCTGCATCCATTTGAATAAAAAATGACTTAGACCCCGCCAAGTATTTAAAATTATACTATAAATTCCGAACGAAAATGTAATGTTAACGTTAAGTTTTTTTTCCACTATTTTAAGTTTACGCTGAATTCTTTACGGAAATGTTAAGTTTACGAACGCCTAAAAAGTTACGAAAATTTTTGTAAAAAGTTACAATTTTTTTATTCATTATTTTTTTTTATTTTTTTTTATTAATAAATATGAATTTATTTATTTTTGTTTGGAAATATATTATTAAAATAGCTATTTTTTTTTTAATTATTAAATAAATACGAATACGCTACATTATATCAGTACGAAAAAATTACGCTAAATTTGTACGTATACGTTACACATAAACAGTACGCAGAAGTTACGCTAAATATGTACGAATACATTACACCTAAACTGTACGAAAACATTACACTTAAACAATACGAAAACATTACACCTAAACTGTACAGAAACATTACGCTTTTGCGAGGACTTATCGTAACGAAAAATAGTGTAACTTCTCATATAAGGAATGTAACAGTTGCATATCAATTCTGTTACACCAAAACGAAACATATACCAAGACCTTAGGCGGAATTAGACTCGGAAAACTTTACTTTTCCGTTACGCAAAGTTTGGCGGGATTTTACTTTTTTTGCTTCTAACACTGGTGTCGTAGTAGCAATACTAAATTTTGGCCATTGTGTTTCATCCTTTACTAGCCAAGTAGGACCACTCCACCAAAATTCATTATGTAAGTCCTCGTTCACACCAAGATTTTCTTTGTTAAAATAAACAAAACTCTCTGTTCATGTAGTAGTACATTTTTGAGAATGTATTAGTAATATATTTGAAGTTTCTGTCAATAATGTCATAACAAAATTGGAAATGTATAACTTGTGAAATTTATTAAAATATTAAAATATTAAACAAATTTTCATTGAAATAATTTTTTGTGGACAAAAATAAAAATATCTGAAATTTCAATGGAAAATTTTAAGTTTTTTCATTTTACATTGAAATTAAAAAAAAAATGGCAGTTAATAATGTAAATTAAAAAATATTAAAATAATTATTTGATTTTCATTTGATATCATACTTCAAAATATTTGTCAAAAATATCAGCTGGTATAAAATTTCCCTTGGGAAATTCATTTTTTGAAGGGTTGGTACACAAAAACATTGTAAATAACAAAGCAAAACATGTATGCTCGACAACTTTTCATTGTTAATAACTTTGATAATTTTATAGTGTGCGTTAAAAAAGTTTGTATTTATACACAATAACTTTTATGTAGTGGTATGATTTTATACTATCCGTGTGAGATGTCAAAATAGTTTTGTTAATTTTAACAAAACAAAGTCCGGTGTGAACCTAGACTTAGATGTTCTTTACGTTTATTCCTCTGGAAGCTAAATCAGCTGGGTTAAGCTCGGTGGGCACATGTCTCCATGAGCTTGGTTCCACTCTTTCTTGTATTTCTGCAACTCTCTGTGATACGAATGTTTTCCATTTCGATGGATGGTTTTGTATCCACTGTAATGCAATCGTTGAATCTATCCAAGCTGTAGTTGCACAATTTTTAAAAAACATAGCATTTTGTGTTGCAGTAAACAATCGAGCTAAAATGAGCGCACCGCACAACTCCAACCGATGTAAAGTCACAGGTTTGATCGGTGCAACGCAATTAATCTTGATGTTATAGATCCATTTTGATGTTGTATCCGCATATATATGACAGCTGCATAGGCGTGAATAGACGCATCACAAAATCCATATAATTGCATGCTCATAACTTTTACCTAACTACCTTGGGATTTCGATGTTGCCAAATCCACCAATTCAGTCTTTGAAGTTTCCCACTGCGCTGCAATCGTTTGAACTACTTCTGCATCCCATGTTGAACCTGTCATCCATAATTTTTGAATTAACAGCTTTGTCACTATTATCACTGGTGGTATCCAACCTAGGGGATCATACAATGCTGCAACTTGTGATAAAATCGAACGTTTAGTTTTGGCTTGTTTGGCTTTACTGACAACCATAAATGCAAGGTGATCAGTTGAATACCTAATGTTTTCAATATGTCATGTTCATCAAATTTAAATGTTTCCTTTAATTCACGATGATCCAATAGCAAATCTTCTACTACTTCCGGAACATTACTTACCCATTTGCGTAACTTGAAATGACCCTTTTGTAACATATTTATACATTGTTGTTGTAATTCGATATAGCGTTTGATAAAAGATTAATTTTTTTCTATGTTGTCCGCCCCACTTTACAAATCCTCAACATAGAAATCCGAAAATACCGCTTGGCTGCACGGGGATGGTTTTGCATTTCATCCAATCCTAATTGTTGCAAAGTTTTGTTTGCCAAGTATGGAGCTGCTGACGTTCCAATTGTCACAGTCTTTAGTTGCTAATCACGTTCCATTTTACTTATAGGATCTCTATAAATTATCCCTTGATATCTGCGATGATCTGGATTTACTAAAATCATGCGATACATTTTCTCTATATCTGCCGTCATTGCAATTTTATATTTTCGCCACTTCGTTAAAGTTGCAAACAGTGGTGGTTGGATTGTTGGACCCGCCAACATCTGTTCGTTCAATGATTTTCCATTTGTTGATTTTGCAGAAGCGTCGAACACAACCCGAAGTTTTGTTGTAGTACTTTCTTTAAATACAGCATGATGTGGAATATAGTAATTTGGTTCATCTTTGTTATCGATTACTATCTCCGTCTGTTGCATTTCTATGTATTCATCTAAACATTTTGAATATTCTTTTTCTTGTATTGTTTTTCAGTTTGTTCTGCAAAGTATTGAAACGTTTTCGTGACATTAAAAAAACCTAGCTACGGATTCCGACCACCAACAAACGGAAGCTTCACTTCTTCGTTAGGAAGTCTGCTGTGTGTTGTTTTGAAAATCTCTTCACATTCCTGCTCAACAGGTTGCAAGATTTTCTTTGTTGATATTTCTTCTAATTTCCAATGAACTTCTTTGTTGATATTTCTTTTTCAAGATTTTCTTTGTTGATATTTCTTCTAATTTCCAATGTGGTAGATGAACTTGAATTGCAACTGGTGCATCTTTAGGACCTTTAACTAATCCTCCTTGTATGATTTCAGCATATACTTTTGCCCCTAGAAGTATATCTATTGTTCCTGGTTTATGATATGTGGGATCTGCTAATTCTAAATTGTTGAGATGCTCCCATTGCCTTTTTGTAGTTGTGCGTGATGGCTATAAATCCGTAATTTTCTTGATTACAAGCACACACCCTGTGTGATTTTGACATATGATCATGCAATTGGATTTTTATTTGTCTATTCGCCATTGCTGTTTTACTCGTGTTGAGACCAGTAACTTCAATTTCAGTTGGCGTACCATGGACTCCCAATCTTTTACAACTGCTTTCTGTGATAAACGATGATTGAGATCCGGGATCCACTAAACAGCGTAACATTATTGATCTTCCATTTCGATCATAAACTGCGACTAATGCTGTTGCCAGAAGTACTTCATGTTGCTCATGCCTTGCTACTTTTTGCTTGATTCACTAATATTTTTTTATTTGTGTATAGTTTTGTGTGTATCCAGTTTGTAACTGGAATGTGCCTTAGTAGTAATGTGTCTTAGTACAAATCGTGAAATGGTCTCCATCCACTCCATATAATCGCCATTAAATTTCGGCAAATTTATACGTGGTAGATGTACTTGAACATTAGCATGATGTATTGTATCATTCATAGTTGTATATGTTATTACTGGTTGTTTAACGTCTGCTGTTTTTTTAGCTTCAAGTTATCCTTTAATTCACCAATGTATTCTGTATATAATACATCTATATCTGCATACACATTGTTCACTATGTGGTTATCAGCGCATTGTTCTCCAGATATCGCAATTAATTCAGGAATAATTGTACCGTTGTCATTAAACTGCTTCCATTGCTCATCCAAACCACTAATTTTAGTTTCGTAAAATCCCACATTTCGCTTTTCAAGCTTAGTTTTTTTGGCGTTGATGATGATGCGTTGAATTTTATCTGCCAAAACTTGCTGTTTTGTCAGAGCACCTTTCAGTTGCGTAGACATGTTAAAATACAACTACGGTATAGCGTTTGATAAAAGATTAATTTTGGCTAAAAACTGACTGGACAATAACAATTAAACGTAACCAACTAACCCTGCCAACTATTGCACCACTGACATACAAATTTCAAATACAAGAAAAAGAAAACAATCAATTACTACCCTAAATATTTAATAATTATTAATGGGACCGCGCGAATCCGGTTCGAAGGACCAATATGTTTGGTGAGCTAGATAAAAGTAAAAATTAAAATCTTCTCCGTGAATTAAAATAAAAGACTATGCTTCGCTTTCGATCAAAATAATTATTTATTAAATATCTAAGTAAAAAAAAAATTCGTATATATTTTATTGAATCAAAAAACAAAAAAATATTAATTAAATTAAATAATAAAAAAATAAACAAATTAAATTAAAATTGAAAATAAAGTTGATAAACTCAAAACAAAAATTTAATAATAAAATTTAGTTATACTCTACAATATAATCGATTTACAAAATTCAAATTTAACAAATTGTTGACAAAATTATTAATTTAATTTTCCAAATTATTTAAACCAAAGTATAAAAAAAAATTCAAACAAATTCAAAAATGTTACTTTAAATTTATATAATTTTACAAAAAGTTGGAATAACCGTTCATACTGTATATGCCTTAAGTAAAATACATTGCCCTTGGCCGTTCCGTTGATTGTGTGTATACCTTAATTCAGTATCGACAACAAAAATATTTAACTGTCACCCAATACTGACACTGTGTGACATATAATAAAACTACCCCGCCAAACTTTTCGTAACGGAAACGTAAAGCTTTCCGAGTCTATTTCGTCTAAGGTCTTGGTAAATGTTACGTTTTGGTGTAACAGAATTGATATGCAACTGTTACATTCCTTATATGAGGTGACACAATTTTTTTTACGATAAGTCCTCGCAAAAGCGTATTGTTTCTGTACAGTTTAGGTGTAATGTTTTCGTATTGTTTAAGTGTAATGTTTTCGTACAGTTTAGGTGTAATGTATTCGTACATATTTAGCGTAACTTCTGCGTACTGTTTATGTGTAACGTATACGTACAAATTTAGCGTAATTTTTTCGTACTGATTTAATGTAGCGTATTCGTATTTATTTAATAATTAAAAAACAAATTAGTTATTTTAATAATATATTTCCAAACAAAAATAAATAAATTCATATTTATTAATATATAAAAATAAAAAAAAATAATGAATAAAAAAATTGTAACTTTTTACAAAAATTTTCGTAACTTTTTAGGCGTTCGTAAACTTAACATTTCCGTAAAGAATTTATCGTAAACTTGAAATAGTAGAAAAAAAAGTTTACATTAACATTACATTTTCATTCTGAATTTAGCGTATACAATTTATGTGTACGCCTACTTTACATTTTGGTTAAGAAATTTAGGCGTTCGTAAGCTTAACATTTCTGTAAAGAATTTAGCGTACACTTAATAAAATATTTTTTGAATTTTTTTTTAATATGTTATGAAAATGTAATCTACTTATTCCGCCCTTAAATTTTGGCGCCCTGTGCAAGTGTTCCTTCTGCACCTATGGTAGCTCTGGCCCTGCATCCATTTGAATAAAAAATGACTTAGACCCCGCCAAGTATTTAAAATTATACTATAAATTCCGAACGAAAATGTAATGTTAACGTTAAGTTTTTTTTCCACTATTTTAAGTTTACGCTGAATTCTTTACGGAAATGTTAAGTTTACGAACGCCTAAAAAGTTACGAAAATTTTTGTAAAAAGTTACAATTTTTTTATTCATTATTTTTTTTTATTTTTTTTTATTAATAAATATGAATTTATTTATTTTTGTTTGGAAATATATTATTAAAATAGCTATTTTTTTTTTAATTATTAAATAAATACGAATACGCTACATTATATCAGTACGAAAAAATTACGCTAAATTTGTACGTATACGTTACACATAAACAGTACGCAGAAGTTACGCTAAATATGTACGAATACATTACACCTAAACTGTACGAAAACATTACACTTAAACAATACGAAAACATTACACCTAAACTGTACAGAAACATTACGCTTTTGCGAGGACTTATCGTAACGAAAAATAGTGTAACTTCTCATATAAGGAATGTAACAGTTGCATATCAATTCTGTTACACCAAAACGAAACATATACCAAGACCTTAGGCGGAATTAGACTCGGAAAACTTTACTTTTCCGTTACGCAAAGTTTGGCGGGATTTTACTTTTTTTGCTTCTAACACTGGTGTCGTAGTAGCAATACTAAATTTTGGCCATTGTGTTTCATCCTTTACTAGCCAAGTAGGACCACTCCACCAAAATTCATTATGTAAGTCCTCGTTCACACCAAGATTTTCTTTGTTAAAATAAACAAAACTCTCTGTTCATGTAGTAGTACATTTTTGAGAATGTATTAGTAATATATTTGAAGTTTCTGTCAATAATGTCATAACAAAATTGGAAATGTATAACTTGTGAAATTTATTAAAATATTAAAATATTAAACAAATTTTCATTGAAATAATTTTTTGTGGACAAAAATAAAAATATCTGAAATTTCAATGGAAAATTTTAAGTTTTTTCATTTTACATTGAAATTAAAAAAAAAATGGCAGTTAATAATGTAAATTAAAAAATATTAAAATAATTATTTGATTTTCATTTGATATCATACTTCAAAATATTTGTCAAAAATATCAGCTGGTATAAAATTTCCCTTGGGAAATTCATTTTTTGAAGGGTTGGTACACAAAAACATTGTAAATAACAAAGCAAAACATGTATGCTCGACAACTTTTCATTGTTAATAACTTTGATAATTTTATAGTGTGCGTTAAAAAAGTTTGTATTTATACACAATAACTTTTATGTAGTGGTATGATTTTATACTATCCGTGTGAGATGTCAAAATAGTTTTGTTAATTTTAACAAAACAAAGTCCGGTGTGAACCTAGACTTAGATGTTCTTTACGTTTATTCCTCTGGAAGCTAAATCAGCTGGGTTAAGCTCGGTGGGCACATGTCTCCATGAGCTTGGTTCCACTCTTTCTTGTATTTCTGCAACTCTCTGTGATACGAATGTTTTCCATTTCGATGGATGGTTTTGTATCCACTGTAATGCAATCGTTGAATCTATCCAAGCTGTAGTTGCACAATTTTTAAAAAACATAGCATTTTGTGTTGCAGTAAACAATCGAGCTAAAATGAGCGCACCGCACAACTCCAACCGATGTAAAGTCACAGGTTTGATCGGTGCAACGCAATTAATCTTGATGTTATAGATCCATTTTGATGTTGTATCCGCATATATATGACAGCTGCATAGGCGTGAATAGACGCATCACAAAATCCATATAATTGCATGCTCATAACTTTTACCTAACTACCTTGGGATTTCGATGTTGCCAAATCCACCAATTCAGTCTTTGAAGTTTCCCACTGCGCTGCAATCGTTTGAACTACTTCTGCATCCCATGTTGAACCTGTCATCCATAATTTTTGAATTAACAGCTTTGTCACTATTATCACTGGTGGTATCCAACCTAGGGGATCATACAATGCTGCAACTTGTGATAAAATCGAACGTTTAGTTTTGGCTTGTTTGGCTTTACTGACAACCATAAATGCAAGGTGATCAGTTGAATACCTAATGTTTTCAATATGTCATGTTCATCAAATTTAAATGTTTCCTTTAATTCACGATGATCCAATAGCAAATCTTCTACTACTTCCGGAACATTACTTACCCATTTGCGTAACTTGAAATGACCCTTTTGTAACATATTTATACATTGTTGTTGTAATTCGATATAGCGTTTGATAAAAGATTAATTTTTTTCTATGTTGTCCGCCCCACTTTACAAATCCTCAACATAGAAATCCGAAAATACCGCTTGGCTGCACGGGGATGGTTTTGCATTTCATCCAATCCTAATTGTTGCAAAGTTTTGTTTGCCAAGTATGGAGCTGCTGACGTTCCAATTGTCACAGTCTTTAGTTGCTAATCACGTTCCATTTTACTTATAGGATCTCTATAAATTATCCCTTGATATCTGCGATGATCTGGATTTACTAAAATCATGCGATACATTTTCTCTATATCTGCCGTCATTGCAATTTTATATTTTCGCCACTTCGTTAAAGTTGCAAACAGTGGTGGTTGGATTGTTGGACCCGCCAACATCTGTTCGTTCAATGATTTTCCATTTGTTGATTTTGCAGAAGCGTCGAACACAACCCGAAGTTTTGTTGTAGTACTTTCTTTAAATACAGCATGATGTGGAATATAGTAATTTGGTTCATCTTTGTTATCGATTACTATCTCCGTCTGTTGCATTTCTATGTATTCATCTAAACATTTTGAATATTCTTTTTCTTGTATTGTTTTTCAGTTTGTTCTGCAAAGTATTGAAACGTTTTCGTGACATTAAAAAAACCTAGCTACGGATTCCGACCACCAACAAACGGAAGCTTCACTTCTTCGTTAGGAAGTCTGCTGTGTGTTGTTTTGAAAATCTCTTCACATTCCTGCTCAACAGGTTGCAAGATTTTCTTTGTTGATATTTCTTCTAATTTCCAATGAACTTCTTTGTTGATATTTCTTTTTCAAGATTTTCTTTGTTGATATTTCTTCTAATTTCCAATGTGGTAGATGAACTTGAATTGCAACTGGTGCATCTTTAGGACCTTTAACTAATCCTCCTTGTATGATTTCAGCATATACTTTTGCCCCTAGAAGTATATCTATTGTTCCTGGTTTATGATATGTGGGATCTGCTAATTCTAAATTGTTGAGATGCTCCCATTGCCTTTTTGTAGTTGTGCGTGATGGCTATAAATCCGTAATTTTCTTGATTACAAGCACACACCCTGTGTGATTTTGACATATGATCATGCAATTGGATTTTTATTTGTCTATTCGCCATTGCTGTTTTACTCGTGTTGAGACCAGTAACTTCAATTTCAGTTGGCGTACCATGGACTCCCAATCTTTTACAACTGCTTTCTGTGATAAACGATGATTGAGATCCGGGATCCACTAAACAGCGTAACATTATTGATCTTCCATTTCGATCATAAACTGCGACTAATGCTGTTGCCAGAAGTACTTCATGTTGCTCATGCCTTGCTACTTTTTGCTTGATTCACTAATATTTTTTTATTTGTGTATAGTTTTGTGTGTATCCAGTTTGTAACTGGAATGTGCCTTAGTAGTAATGTGTCTTAGTACAAATCGTGAAATGGTCTCCATCCACTCCATATAATCGCCATTAAATTTCGGCAAATTTATACGTGGTAGATGTACTTGAACATTAGCATGATGTATTGTATCATTCATAGTTGTATATGTTATTACTGGTTGTTTAACGTCTGCTGTTTTTTTAGCTTCAAGTTATCCTTTAATTCACCAATGTATTCTGTATATAATACATCTATATCTGCATACACATTGTTCACTATGTGGTTATCAGCGCATTGTTCTCCAGATATCGCAATTAATTCAGGAATAATTGTACCGTTGTCATTAAACTGCTTCCATTGCTCATCCAAACCACTAATTTTAGTTTCGTAAAATCCCACATTTCGCTTTTCAAGCTTAGTTTTTTTGGCGTTGATGATGATGCGTTGAATTTTATCTGCCAAAACTTGCTGTTTTGTCAGAGCACCTTTCAGTTGCGTAGACATGTTAAAATACAACTACGGTATAGCGTTTGATAAAAGATTAATTTTGGCTAAAAACTGACTGGACAATAACAATTAAACGTAACCAACTAACCCTGCCAACTATTGCACCACTGACATACAAATTTCAAATACAAGAAAAAGAAAACAATCAATTACTACCCTAAATATTTAATAATTATTAATGGGACCGCGCGAATCCGGTTCGAAGGACCAATATGTTTGGTGAGCTAGATAAAAGTAAAAATTAAAATCTTCTCCGTGAATTAAAATAAAAGACTATGCTTCGCTTTCGATCAAAATAATTATTTATTAAATATCTAAGTAAAAAAAAAATTCGTATATATTTTATTGAATCAAAAAACAAAAAAATATTAATTAAATTAAATAATAAAAAAATAAACAAATTAAATTAAAATTGAAAATAAAGTTGATAAACTCAAAACAAAAATTTAATAATAAAATTTAGTTATACTCTACAATATAATCGATTTACAAAATTCAAATTTAACAAATTGTTGACAAAATTATTAATTTAATTTTCCAAATTATTTAAACCAAAGTATAAAAAAAAATTCAAACAAATTCAAAAATGTTACTTTAAATTTATATAATTTTACAAAAAGTTGGAATAACCGTTCATACTGTATATGCCTTAAGTAAAATACATTGCCCTTGGCCGTTCCGTTGATTGTGTGTATACCTTAATTCAGTATCGACAACAAAAATATTTAACTGTCACCCAATACTGACACTGTGTGACATATAATAAAACTACCCCGCCAAACTTTTCGTAACGGAAACGTAAAGCTTTCCGAGTCTATTTCGTCTAAGGTCTTGGTAAATGTTACGTTTTGGTGTAACAGAATTGATATGCAACTGTTACATTCCTTATATGAGGTGACACAATTTTTTTTACGATAAGTCCTCGCAAAAGCGTATTGTTTCTGTACAGTTTAGGTGTAATGTTTTCGTATTGTTTAAGTGTAATGTTTTCGTACAGTTTAGGTGTAATGTATTCGTACATATTTAGCGTAACTTCTGCGTACTGTTTATGTGTAACGTATACGTACAAATTTAGCGTAATTTTTTCGTACTGATTTAATGTAGCGTATTCGTATTTATTTAATAATTAAAAAACAAATTAGTTATTTTAATAATATATTTCCAAACAAAAATAAATAAATTCATATTTATTAATATATAAAAATAAAAAAAAATAATGAATAAAAAAATTGTAACTTTTTACAAAAATTTTCGTAACTTTTTAGGCGTTCGTAAACTTAACATTTCCGTAAAGAATTTATCGTAAACTTGAAATAGTAGAAAAAAAAGTTTACATTAACATTACATTTTCATTCTGAATTTAGCGTATACAATTTATGTGTACGCCTACTTTACATTTTGGTTAAGAAATTTAGGCGTTCGTAAGCTTAACATTTCTGTAAAGAATTTAGCGTACACTTGAAATAGTAGAAAAAAAACTTTACGTTTTTGTTAAAATAAAAATATTAATTTTATTTAAAGTATCAAAAGACATTTTCAAAATTGATTTAAAAAACATCAGTTTTATATATTTTTTATTTTGTGTAATTAAATAGTTTGGCTTAGTCCATATATCGCTGCATTTTCAAATAATACACCCAAAAGTAAAATTTAAAATAAAAATATGTAACACGAACTTAAAAAAAGGCCTTATTTTAACTTCCAATTAATTTATTTTTAATGAAATCGGTAGTAATTTAAAACATAAGAACTTTGAAATTGAACTAATATTTTTTAAATACATATAAATATTTAACAATTTTTTAACCAAATTAAAGTTTTTCAAATTAAATTGAATAAATTTAAATTTAAAAAAAAATTAGTTCAATTTCAAAGTTCTTATGTTTTAAATTACTACCGTTTTCATTAAAAATAAATTAATTGGAAGTTAAAATAAGGCCTTTTTTTAAGTTCTTGTTACATATTTTTATTTTAAATTTTACTTTTACTTTTAATTTAAAATCGCTTTTTTTAATTTTTTTTTATATATATATTGATTTCCCGAATGTAAAATTGAAAATAAAAATATGTACATAGATAGATTTACTTTCACCACATATTTAATATCACAATTTATTTAATTTACTTAATTTATTTTTAATTAATAAATTAATTAATTTATGGTAAGTTTACAAGGTAATATGCTATAAATAACGTGCAACCCTGCAAAAAATGGACCAGAACAAGCTTTAAAAAACGGTGCAACGAATTAATCATTCTCTTTCGTTATCAGAATTTGGTGAGATTCACATTGATTTTAACAAAATTAAAAAGGCAACTGTATCAAAATTTGAATTTGTGCAAACAAACAAATTTACGCAAACAAAACAAAATTTTTCACAAAAAAACAAGCAACGAGAAAATAAATATAATAAGGAGTCAACGATACAACAAACAACGATAATCAACGTTTGTATTGTATGGATAAAATCATAAATACTCGAAAGTGGAAATTTTATGGTTGTTCCTACATTACTTTGGGAGTGGGAATAATATTTCTTGTATAATTCAGTCTTCTCTGAGTGGCGGGGGTGTACACATATAAGAGAAACTTTAGTCTAAATAAATTAAAAAATGTTCACTCACTTAGTGGCTCTTCTTTTCACATTTTTTTCAATAATCAGTCTTATTATATATTAAATCATAGTGGTAATTTATCAGGACTTTTATTATAAACACCAAAAAGGAAAAAATCCACAAGTGGTTACTTAACTATTTAGTTTAGTTAAGTATATTTTTTAAATCAATTTAAAAAACAAGAGTCACTAATCAGTTATTTTTTCTTTATTTTCGTTGTACTCATAATGATAATTTTAATTTTAGAAGCCGACATTGATTTTATGATTAAAAAAAATAAAATACATCGTTGTGATAACTGCACTTCTCACAGCAGAAAGTCAATGCACTGACAACTGTAAGTACAATTCATCATTCTCTGGTACTAAGGGAAATATAAACATGTGTACACCAACAGCTGATGACGTTTTATCTACTGATGACCTATTCCTTTCTGATGGTAGTGTCAAAGAAATTTCTCTTCAGCAAATTTATAATGAATTATTGGGTATTAAACATACAAATCTTCAACTTCTTCCTATTGAATCTCTAAATCAGAGAAAATAGAACTTAATAATAAAATTGCTGCTCTTGAGCAAAAAGTTATGTCTTTACAACAAAATGAAAGAGCTAACATGATTGAAATTGTGAGTGTACCAGATTCTGTGACTAATAATAATGCTTTTAATACTGCAACCAAATTTTTCGCTGATGGTCTTGATGAAACAGTAACCTTGGAACAAATAGAGAAATGTTATGTGAAAAAAATTGAATACTCAAATTCCAAGAATAACATTTCTAATAACAGCGTTAGCAGTAGCAATAAATTAAACATTTTATGTGTTACATTTGTGTCTCAGAGAATTAAGCAAAAAATAATGAAAAAACTTATTTCTCAGTGAAAAAAGCTTACGGCAAAACTTTTTGGCAGTGATGGCAATGATAGAAGTATTTGTGTTAATCATAGTTTTACACCTTACATGAGAAATCTTATGGCTGCTGCTAAAAACAAACCAAAGACTCAAAATTACAAATACCTATGGTTTAATAGTTATTCAATTTTGATGAGAAAGAAAGAAGGAGATAAAGTTATAAGAATTAATACGCATGAGGATCTTCAAAAATTTTTACTTTATTTATCATTCTTTTGTTATATTTATAATTAATTTGTAATTAATGGCTTGTAATAATTCTAATTTTTTTTATCCTCAAAATTTAACGCATTTATCTCTTATCTGTAATTTTAATAGTAATTTTTTTAATAGTGCTTTTGATACTGATGGTATTGCCTCTAACAATTTTTGATAGTTCATCAGAATATAAGAAGTCTACGGAAAAACTTTGATTTATTAGTTGCTCACTTAGAGAGTTTTCATATAAAGTCAGATTTAATTTTTCTTTCTGAGATTTGGATTTTTGATCATGAAAAAGATAATTTTGCATTACCAGGATATAATTTTTTTGCAACATGCAACATGCAATGATATCAATGCAATGCAACATGCAATGAAATTTTGGTGGAGTGGCGGTATACATTAAACGTAAAATTGCTAGTGTAGTTCTTAATTATAATTTAACTTCCGCAGATTTTATAAAAGTAAGTTGTACTATTAATGATGAAAAAATTAAATTTTTGTGCGCGTATAGATTTCATAACAGTAATAAGGATGTCTTTTGGTTGATTTGGAAAATTTATTATCGAATTCAAGATCTAAAAATCTGGTACTGTTAGGCGATACTAACATTGCCATTTTATCAAAATCCATTCTTCTGGATAAATATACGTTTTTATTATCGGCAAATGGTTTAGAATCCTGCATTAATGTGCGCACTCGTATAACCGAAAATTCCAAAACATGTATTGACAATATATTTTGTAACCGGTTTGAATAATTTTTGTCTAAAAAATTACCACCTGTTATCTGTAAGATAAGCCGGAGGAGGTAACTTCTAGAAAAGTGGGTGCCAGGTCTAGGGTGACCAACCGCGCATCACAAAAAAACACTAGACCAAAATTTTTATGTCAGAACTCCTTGGACCAGTGGGATTTCCTCCTGAGTTTTGCCAGCTATGCTCAGCCTGTGAGGCGTGAGTCGACCAGTGATCCAAACGGCAATCAATACAGCAATACGCTGATGCTTTCACTAATAGAGATTTTCACAAAAAAAAAATCTTTAAAGTGAAGCACCATCGCTTAAGGAATGAGGTGAGGAAAGGACAAGAAAACCATTGCGATGCATCCTGAGGAATTTCAGCCAGCCATTTTCAAAAAAAATTCAACGGAGCAGAAAAAAAATTCAAAAACAAAACACAGCAGCAGCAACAACCCAGCGAGGCCAACACCATTTTAAATTTAGTTCCTTTTTTGCTGTTTTTTTCTTTTTAAAAATAACCCTTTACCATAATTTTTCTTTACCATAAAAAAACCATAATTTTTTTCTTAACGAGGTGGTTGTTTTTTTTTATTAAAATAAGAAAAAAAAGATTAAGGAAAATATATGTATATATATAATTAAAAAAAATGTATATGTGGTGTACGTAATATATTTATATTATTTAATATACTTTTAAATTTTTTTTGTTTTTTTCTCTGGCTACTTCTATTACAATAAATAATCAATAATTAACAAAAAAAATTTTTACGATACTCTACTTTACTTTACACAAAAATATAATAATTTAACAGGAAACTGAGCAAAAGCAACTACATCGTACACCACAAATAAATAAATAATTACTAATCAAAATTTTACAGTACCTGGGACACAAATAAATAAATAATTACTAATCAAAATTTTACAGTACCTGGGAAACTGCTTCCTGCTTCGGACATGTCTTAACGGGAACCAGCAACCTGTACCTACAATTTTTTCAAAATAAATTACACAAAAAAAAACCAGAACAAAAATATAATGATGATGCTGATAGATGACGCTGCCACCGCTGCTCTGCCTCGACGTTATGTTGACAAGACTAATATTTTTTTTTCTTTTATTATTTGTTGTTTGTTTTCTTGACTGGATCGGACCGGTGCAGTGTATTATTATTATATTATAAATTATGTTTTAAAATTTTTTTTTCAAATATTGCTACTTTTTCAAAAAAAAAACACTTAGTATTTGTTTTTCTCTATTATTAATTTGTTTTTGTTGTTAGCAATAACTCTTTCTAGTAATTTATTTTGCCGAACTTAATTATTTATTTTTCACGGCGGTCGCGCGGCTCGGAAAATTTGGGTTCTTTTTTTTTCCCTTTATAGTTCTTCTAAAATATTTATTTTATATTATGATTATACAAAAAAGAATGTTTTTTTATTTTACTCCCATCACAAATATAGTTTCTCTCCTTTTTACATTTTTTAATTTTTAAATTACTACTATCACCAAATAATAATTTTCTAATGATCTTATTTTAATTGTTTTTTTTTTGTTTTTTTTTTGTTTTTTGAAATGAATTCAGAATGAATTAACATTGTTTGCTGGGATTTTAATAAAAAAAAACAACCACCTCTTTAAGAAAAAAATTATGATTTTATTAAAGGGTTATTTTTAAAAAGAAAAAAACAGAAAAAAAGGAACTAAATTTAAAATTAGAGTGGTGTTGGCCTCGCTGGATTGTTGCTGCTGCTGTGTTTGTTTTTGAATTTTTTTTCTGCTCCGTTGAATTTTTTTGAAAATGGCTGGCTGCAATTCCTCAGGATGGATCGCTATGGATTTCTTGTCCTTTCCTCACCTCATTCCTTAAGCGATGGTGCTTCACTTTAAAGATTTTTTTTGTAAAAATCTCTATCAGTGAAAGCATCAGCGTATTGTTGTATTGATTGCCGTTTGGATCACTGGTCGACTCACGCCCCACAGGCTGAGCATAGCTGTCACAACTCAGGAGGAAATCCCAGTGGTCCAAGGAGTACTAGACATAAAATTTTTGGTCTAGTGTTTTTTGTGTTGCGCGGTTGGTCACTCTAGACCTGGCGCCCACTTTTCTAGAACTCCGAAGTTACCTCCTCCGACTTATCGTACAGATAACAGGTGGTAATTTTTTAGACAAAAATTATTCAAACCTGTTACAATTGGAGCCCAAACCTTGTGGCTTAGTTTGAAAAAAAATTTTTGTGTGTAATTCTCCATCTGCGGTTGCTAAAGTCGGATGGAGGGGCGATCAATACCGCAACTTCTTCCCCTTCCGTGAGACTATTCTTCCTTCCCTATGAGGAAGATCGGTGGTTGTTCCAATTTATTTTTGTCTACTGGTAGTTAGATAAGGGTTTTGGTTGTCCATAACCCGCCCTACCAGTGTCCTTTGTTTATTTATTTTGGTGGTTAGAAATTGCGTTAAGGTGGTCCGTGACGTATCCTCCCAAAAGTGTCCGTCCGCTAGTAAGACCACCCGCTTTAGTAGTCTAAAAGGGGGTCCTAGCATGTGTGTGTTTTTGTGTTCAACGTAAGTTGAACTTTGTGTGAATTGGGACAGCCAAAGATTTTTTTCTGTAGTGTTTGGGGAATCTCATTGAAGTTTCCTTTCTCCCTAACCATATTCCTACCTCACCCTTTCCCTTCCCTGTCCTTTCCTTTTAAAAAGAAATCCAGAGTGTATCCATTCTGGGGTGTTAGAAGTTTGCCATAATTAAATTAAAAATATTTATTTTGAGTTGGATTTGTTTTATTTGGAATTATTTTGGATTTGTGATTTTAAATTTTTTTTGTTGAGATTTTTTTTTTGTTGTTCGAGATTTTTTTTTGGTTTTTTTTAAATTTTTTTTTTCCTTCCTCTATCAAGTGGGTGCTGACGGAGTGAGAAGTTTTTTTAAATCAATAGGAGAAAAGAGGAGAGAAAAATAAAAACGGGTAGTGGTTGGCTTTATTTCATTTTTTTTTGTCTCTTTATTTATTATTATACAATAATTGTTAGTGTATACTTAGTTTTTACAATTTTCGTTATTTATTAGTTTCGGTTTTTTTTTGGTTATATTACTTATATTAGGTGTATGGTTATTTTTTTTTCATTTATAATTATTGTTATTTATTAAAATATTTTTTTTGGTAAGTCGAATTTAGTGTTAGTCAATTTACAATTAGTGTTATTTATTTTACAATATTTATAATAATGAGTTTTTTTATGTACAAATTGGTTGATCATTTGCATTAATTGTTATTTATTAAATTAGTTTTTTTTTTGAGTAGTATAAGTATATATATTAGAATATTTTTTTTCATTGTTTTATTTATTAAATAAAATGGGTAAAGGAAAAAAATTTGGATGGTACAGAATTATATTTAGAAATTGTACGAAAGATTTGTTTTATTTTTTTTATTTCATTAGCTATTAATATTTACATTAAATTATTTATTTATTAGTTGATACAAAATTTTCGTTGCCATTGCGGATTTCCTTAAAAATTATTTGTTAGTCAGTTAAGGCAGTGTTGAATAGTAGTAGTATTGTACAATAGTTGTTAATTTATTCTATAATTTTTTTTTGTTAAAATTTATATATCTTTCGGAAGGAAAATATCATGCATTAAGCTGCCTGTAGTCACACGGCATTAATTGTGTTCTGAGCATCGATTACAGAGACTTGCGAGTTGCGAGAAAACTCGCAAAGTTCCCTTAATTTTCGAAAATGGGAAATTCGTCTTTTTAATCAGGTAACACTAGTGGCGAGAATTCTCGTGACCTATTCATGGTTAACAGAAATAACTCGCCATACAAAATTTCAGTTATATATAAATTTTTTCAATATTATTTGAATATTTTGTGAAGAAGATAAGAAAATAAATGACACAAAAGAAATGTTTTTTTTGAAAATGTTAATCTTTCCTCATTATTTTCACTCTGTACCTTACTTCATTATTTAAAATTGGAAATATTAGATCCATATTTTTTTTTTTTTTTTTAAATCAAACAATTATGTAAATAACATTAATCAAAATAACACATAAGCACAAACTTTAATGTAAAAATAACAAAACATTAAAAAATTTATATGTGTCAAAAAATTTTTAAGCGTTCAGTAGCACAATTTTCGAAAGGATACGTTCAATTGTGCCAAGTTGGCAGTTTCGCAATTTGCGAGAAAACTCGCAGGGAAATTTGCAGAAAGTGCTTGTAATCGCTGCTCAAGTAGTAATCTAAAAATAAATAGAACAAAATTATATTGTTAGTCTTGGTCGAAAAAAAAATTGTTATAATTGAATTAAAAATGAATCCAGCCAGGTTAGATCCCGACGAGGTCCAATTTGAGTTAGATCTGCGTGGGTTGTTAGGGTCGGCGGGCAACGCCCAGAGTAAGTACTCTCAGTTGTGCATCGCCGTAGAGCACGAGCAATGTATAGATCGCCGTCCCCCAAAAGCTAGCATGCCAGATCCCGCCGCCGAAATTGCACTTTGCGAAAGCAAAGCAGCTGCCTGTCACTCGCTGGTCAGTGATGGTATTCGAGCAATGGATAAGTAGATATCGAGTATCTACAAAAATACAACATGTTAAAAATAGATTATATCGCTTAAAATCGGCTCATAAGGATTAATCGGCATCTGTGCGGCAAATCATAAATGAACTTAAAACGGAGCTCACTAGAATTTCAGAGCAACAGTTCATCAACGCACAGATGCTTGGCTCGGAGCATTCGTATTTTGAGGATGGGATGTTGACTGTAATCGACGAAAGGGAGGGAGCTATAGGTCCACCCCTTGACAAAAATCCGCTGCCTCCTGTGGAGGCCGTTGCCAATCCGACTGGTAATAAGGGGGTGTTCCCGAAACAGCCGCTTATTCCAACTCCGATCATTGAGTTCGGTTTGTGTGTTGATGGGGGTCACATGCGAATTAAATTTCTCTAAAATTAATTAATTTTGCATCCAAAATCATAAACAAAAACTATTTTATAATTCGAATTACTTATAATTGTTTAATTGCATAAAAATCTGAGTGCGGTATTCAAAATTGAATAAAATAAAATAATCGTTAAAACCTTTAACGTATTGATAGAAAATAATAAATTAGTAAAAATTAACTGTGGTAAATCAAATAAGTTAACTGTGGTAAATCTCATATATTGGTCATTTAAATTTTCGTTAAAATTTTTGATAAAATTAACTACAACATGAAATGCAACATATGTGATTTAAAAATTGATAGAGCTGATTTAAAAATTAATTGTTCTGATTGTAAATTTTACCATCATGCTAAATGCGCGAAACTAGAAAAAAGTGACATTGATTATCTGGTAAAAAACAATCAAATTTACAGATGTTCTACATGCAATATGTTACGTCGTAAATCAATTTTGATGGATCAAAGTCCAATTACTTCAACACATTTACAATCTTGTTTAACAAGTAGCAATACAAAAAATATAATTTCCAGTATTCCAGTATCAAAATCCATAATCACCTATAGTGACGTCAATTCAGCAAACTCTTCAGCTAATGATAAAACTGAGAATGTCACTCTATCAATGCTATATAGTGAAATTATAAAATTGCAGAATTTAAATACTGAAGCGCTTTCAAAAATAAAATGTTTAGAGGAAAAAAATGATGCCCTTACAAATAAAGTTGATGTGTTGGAGTCTAAGTTGAACTACCTGGAGCAAAAACAAAAACAATGTTCCATCGATATCGTTGGTATGCCTATTATACCTAATGTAAATAACACTCAAACTGTTATGAAATTAATTTCTGATGGTATTGGTGAGACCATTGTAAATAACGAAATTGAGTATTGCTTTGTAAAAACCACAAATAAAGAATTGAATAACATAAACAGTGGAAACATTCAAAATAAGAATATCATCTGTGTCAAATTTACGTCACTAGCTACGAAACAAAGAATAATGAGAAAACTACATTCTGAAAAAATAAAATTAACAGCTGATATTTTTGGTGGTCATAAGAAAAACAAAATTTACATCAACGATTGTCTTACAAACTACAATAGATCTCTTTTGGACAAGGCTAAACAACTGAAGCAAAATAATAAATGTAAATACGTCTGGGTCAGAAACGCAACAGTACTTATTAGAATAAACGAAGGTGATAAAGTATTAAAAATCAAGTCTTTTGAGGATCTTTATAAAAATTTTAGTTAAGCGAATTTATTTATATTATTAAATTTTTCTAGTAATGTTAAATAATAGTTCACAAAATAATAACGTAGATCCTCTTCAAATTGTAAATAATTTAGCTTCTTCGTCAAATTCTAATAATTCTAATTGCTTTTGTATAGATCATTCTAATATTGATTTAAGCTCAGGTTTTACAGCAATACACCAAAATATTCGTAGCATAAGAAAAAATTTTGATTTATTCTACGCTCACCTAGTTTCATTAGATCATTTACCAGATCTCATATTTGTTTCGGAAATATGGATTTATGATTTTGAAATAAATAATTTTTATATTCCAAATTTTACTCTTGCAGCAACTTGTAATAATTCGTATGCTTCTGGTGGGATTGCAGTATTTTACAGAGATGATTTAAACTGTGATATAAAAAATATTAGACTTAATAGTGCTGATATTATTAGTGTAACTTGTGAGATTTCTGGTGCTTGCTACTGTTTTGTTGGTGTTTATAGATTACATAAATGCAGCATTGGTGCCTTTTTAGATGAATTTACTACTTTTTTGCACAGCCAAACTAGTAAAAATTTAGTTCTTATGGGAGACTTTAATGTTAATATTTTGTCCGATTCGCATGATGTTGATAATTTTATTTCTGTTTTGTCATCTTTTGGTTTTAATTCTTTGTTAGCCGAACCTACACGTGAAACTGAAAATTCAACTTCATGTTTGGATCATATATTTATTAGGTTACATAGAAATAACTGTGTTAACTATAAAGTGGCAGTATTTGATATAAAATTAACTGATCATTGTTTGGTTACTATTCAGCTTAACCATAATGTACAAAGAAGTACCTCATTGACTTGCAATGAATTTAAACAAATTGATTTTACTGCTTTAAAATCAATTTTAAATTTTGAGTTTTGGGATGATGTTTATTCATCAGATGATCCATCAATTTGTTTTGATTTGTTTCTCAGTAAGTTACAAATGCATATTTCAAATTGTAGTAAAACTGTCAATCACAAAAACAATAAATTTATACGGCTAAAACCATGGATATCACAATCTTTATTAAGTAAAATAAAAAAGAAAAATTATCTATATGTTCGGCTTAAGAAACATCCATTCAATAGTAGACTAAAAAGCTACTATAAGAAAATATCACGAGAAATTAAATGTGAGATTTCAAAATGTAGAGATATTTATTTTACTAGTAGATTTGTTGAAAATATTGGTAACCCTAAAAAACAATGGCAGTGTGTAAACGAAATTCTAAATAGAGTAAAAACGGACGTAGATATTGTTATAAATAAAGATGATAAAATTATTCAAAATCCCTCAGAGATCTCAAATTTATTTAATGATTATTTTTCAACAATTTCTTGTACTCTTCGGAATATTCCATCTAACAATAATTCGTATTGTCAATGTGACAGCTTTATTAGGCAAGAAACTTTTCAACCTGCAAGCTTTTATTTTACAAATTTTACTGCAATTGAAATCCACAAAATTATTATGTCATTAAAATCCTCAAGTTCAACGTCTTTTGATAATATTTCAAGTAATGTTCGGAAAAAAATTTCTTTTCAGATTATTGATGTTCTTTGTTATATATTCAATCTTAGTATACAAAAAGGTATTTTTCCTAAATCACTTAAAACAGCTATTGTAATTCCTTTACATAAAAAAGGCGAAACTACGGACTTAAACAATTATAGACCAATTTCTCTATTATCAGTATTTTCTAAAATTTTTGAAAAAGGTCTAAAAGAACGTATTTTGTCTTTCTTGGATAAAACCAATTACTTTAGTGAATTTTAGTTTGGTTTCAGAAGTGGTAGATCAACTGAGGGAGCTCTGTTAAAATTATGCAGTGAAATTTATAATTCTTTAAATGATTCAGACATTCCGAGTGCGCTTTTTATAGATATAACAAAGGCTTTTGATATGGTGGATCATGATTTATTGCTTGAAAAGTTATTTAATGCTGGTTTCAGAGGTTTTATATATGATTGGTTTAAATCATATTTAACAGATCGAAAAACTAAAGTCAGAATAAAAAATCATATTAGCTCTGATAGAACTATAAATATTGGTGTTCCACAAGGGTCTGTGTTAGGCCCTATTTAATTTTTAATTTTTGTGAATTCTTTGTTTTTGCAATCGTTTAAAGGCAAAATCACAGCATTTGCTGACGACACTGCTTTATCGTACTCTAACATCAACTATTTTAACACAATAACAGATGTAAACCATGATTTGGAAATTTTGCGTCGTTGGCTTCAACTGAATAAATTAATTATTAGTAATAAAACCAAATTCATGATATTTAATCTTAAGGGTGTAATTAGCGATGATCTACCACTGACGTACCACTCACCGTGTTGTCCAAAATTTAAACTTAATAACTGTTGTTTGTCAATGCCTATTTTTGGCAGTAATATTAATTGTGCTAAAGATTGTTTTTTAATAGAACATGTCAATAATTTTAAATATTTAGGTATTATTTTAGATACTAGACTTAATTGGAATTACTACTTAGACTACCTGAAGAATTATCTTAACAAAGTTGTAAGTCAACTCTATCATCTTAGTCTTTACTGTCCTTTGGCAATTCTAAAATTAGTATATAATGGTTTATTTAAATCCAAACTTCAGTATGGTATAAGTTGTTGGGGTGGTACACATTTTAGCAAAATCCAACCTTTGCTTATCAAACAAAAACATGCAATTCGCGTTATATGTAAAGTGAACCGTAGAACTTCTAGTTTCGTTTTGTTCAAGAACTTAGGGATTCTTCCGATAAGGCACTTATATTTTTATAATGTTCTAAAAATATTTTTCAAAAATTCTGGCTATGAAAGCATACGTCTACAAGGTCATTATAATTTAAGAGCAAATACCAGAGGTTTCGTAACTATACCTAAAATTAATAAATCACATTTTTGTTATTTCTTTAATGTTATTGCACCCCGTTTATTTAATAAGTTACCAGATTGCTGCAGATTTGCGAGAGTAGATGCTATATTTTTGAAAAAAATAAAATTCTGGCTTTTCACATTTAATCACTCAGTAATAGAAACTTTAGTAGAAACTATTAGCTAAAATTAAAAATTTTGATTGTTCCAATATATTATTTATTTCATTTATTATATTTATTACTTATTATATATTATAGTTAATATTCAGCATTTATTATTTATTATTTATTAATTTATCTTTAATTTTAAAATTTTTAATGTAATTTGTTGTAGATACCCCCGTCTACCAATAAAAGCTTCATTTGTCATTTAAAATAAATGGTACATTCGACTCTTGCCTCTTTCGGGTAATTGAATTTTGAATGTACGTAACTATTGCATTTTAACACTATCACTATAGGTAAAATGTATATCCGTATTTAAATGTACATTTATTCTTATTTATTTTTACTTCGCTTAATCTTTATTCTGGTCTATATAACTGCTTATTAAAAGTTATGAATTATTATAAATTGAATTTTAAATATTGTTCATCTTAAATTAAATTATGAAAAAGCAAAAAATAAAAAAGCATAATACTAATCCTTAAATACTTATATATCTTATTTGAATATACTTTTTACATTGTTATTTGTAAGCTTGTAATAATATGTTAAAATGGAATAAAGATTTATTTATTTATTTATTTTATTTATTTATTGGCCGACTACCCCTCTTCTGATCCTGGTGCGACGTTGATGACCTCTCGAAAGGGAGTTAGTCAGCTGAGCTCCTCGAACAATTCGCCGCATTCTGACCCCACTTCGATACAGGGGTCATCAACTCGGTTATCCACAGGTGGCCTTAAAAAAACTGGTTCATCTGGAAGAAGAGGAAAACGGTTTCAGAATCAATCAAAACGTCAAAGCTTCAACGTACCTAATAATAAATCTGTAATAGCCTCAGTTCGATCACACGCAAATTTCTACCATGTCCAGTCTGCTCGAATAACAGCTTTGTTGCAGCGCTGGTAGCTCGACAACATCTTTCGGAACCAGCTGCAGCGCCCCGGTTTGTTGCTCCTGTTCCTAGCTATCCACCGTCTGTAATGCCACCACTGAGCCGGGGGAGGCCAGTGAGGGAACCATCAAATGTCGCTCCTTTTCCACTCGAAGATTGCGGCGATGAACCTGACGACCGCCACCCTGAACATTTTAGGCGTCGTAATCCAGTTAGTAACTGGCGGGTTCGAATTGATGGTTCGGGCAAAGCTCTGTCGCTAGCGGAGTTCATCTTCGGAATCGAAACTTTGGCCAAGGGAGATGGATATCCGTTGGAAGGTTTGGTGTTGTCGATCAATCAACTCCTTCATGGCCGTGCCGAGACCTGGTACTGGCAATATATTCGGAGGCATTCGAACACGTCATGGTCCAACCTGAAAGCGGCCATGAAAATTGAATTCGATGATGGGGAAGATGATGGTGATGTCAAACGGTTCATGGAAGCCAGGAAGCAACGTTCTCGGGAAAAAATTTCTGACTTCCGAATGGACTTGGAGGGACTTCGTCTTCGTCTGACGCACGAAATTTCCGACAATGGCTTTCTGAACTGGCTCTTATATAACCTATACCCGTGTTACAAGAAAGCTCTGATTATGGAGAATATTGTAACCCTTAATCAGTTGGATAGAGTTTGTAAGAGACTGGAAAGGAAGTGGAGGGAAATTGGTGAGTCAGCCGAGGACCAAGTTCGTCCCCGAAGAATGTATGTCCATGAGTTGGAGGAGAACGTTGACTCAAATTATATACTTACAAATCCGGCGCTCAAAAAGTCCAATCTGCCAGACCCGCCAAGTCCGTCCGTTCCAATTAAAGAAGTCCTGTCCGTCCAAGATAATAAATTTCATCCGGGAGTTCCGTCCGCCACTGTCATACCTGCCGACAAAAATACGTATGTTATTTGTTTTAATTGCTATGATTTGGGACATCTATTTCGAGATTGTCCCCATCCATTAAAGGTATTTTGCTATCGTTGTGGTTTCAAAAATACTTACGTCAATAAGTATCCAAGGTGTCATCCCGGCGACCTTCAGGGAAACTCCAAAGCTGGTGTGGGAAACTGGAGGCAAGCAAGCTACCTCCCTCGTCCGAATCCTCCAGCGTAGAGTCCGGTGATAGATATAAGTGTTTAATCACCTTGTAAAATTATGAATATAAAACAATTATTGTAATCATGAGAGCGACACTACAAAAACCAAGACAACAAACAATGTAAATTTTGTCTTTGCGTGCTCTTCTTTCACACGAAATTAATTACGCAGACAATTGCATCAATGCAAGTCCCGTTAATTACTTTATATACTTTGGTTTTCGTCGTGTCGCTCAAAGGAATTTTTCTATTTTTATGGTCATTGTTCGTTGTACAGTCGCAAATACAGTCCACTTAAAATTTGTCGTTCGAAAGTTACAAAATAAAATATCAATTTTTAATTTTAAAATTAAAATAAAATGTCAAGTCTCAATTCTATCAAATAAATTAATATCGTGGTTTTCGTCACGTTTATATAAATAAACTAAAAATAAAACTTAATAATTTAAAATAAATAAACTTTGTATTTCGGAATTGAAATTGCCTACTTCTTTTTATCATTCATCCAGTTTGCCCTGGTTTACACGAACATTAACATTTTTGGTCCATTCGAACCAGGATAAATCAGTGGCAATTAAAGCTGTTGAAATCGGTGGTGATAAAATTGTGTAAAAAGTAGAAATTGTAAAAAAAAATTGATAGAAAATTGATATCGCGTGTCGGTATAGTAAAAAGCCGGTTAAGTTACCACGTGGTGCGTGAAAAGTGAAAAAAAACTGAACAATTAAGTGTAAAAAGGGCTGGAAGGAAAAGAGCCGTAAGGAAAACCTGAAAGAAAACTGCTGGAAAATCACCTGGAAAAATTGAAAATTATTATATTGGTTTTGTATAAAAAATCATTGCAGGTAAATTTTAGTAAAAGTACAGTTCAATTCTTGAAGGCATCGTGTATTGTTTTTGAAATAAGAATCACGCCACCACAAAATTTGCTATATATAACAATTTTACTATATATTTTACTATATATAATATATAATATAATAGTTGCATACATTAGTCTAGTATGCAACAACAAGTTATTATATACGATATATAAAATCTACACACACTTGTATTGCGTATATGTAAAAATTAAACTATATATAAAAATAGTGGATATATAAGAATCGCTAATATATAAAATTCGCATATTTGTGTATATGTACAAAAAAAAGTTGAATTTACACTAGCAATATATGAAATTGCAATACTTGTGTCTATACAAATTATATAATATACGCGTATACAAATACAATACAATTATCGATATATAAAAATTGCAAAAGTATAAAATTTGCTATATACAAAATCTGCACACACTTGTGTATATATGTAAAAATCATTATACGCATACCGCGCCTATAAATTTGGTAATAGAAAATTCTAGTACAAATTTATTCATATATAAAAAGTTGAAAAATTCCATTCGTCGAATACATAGCAACCGAGAATTTACATACATACAAATAAAGTGTATAGGCAAATACGAATAACATATGAAATAATAGAACATATGAAAAAATAATTGCGTGAGACACCAATACCAAAGCAAAAAATAAATTATTATTCACAGTCGCTTGGGACCGTTTGGTGTAAATAATTTCAATGTCTCGAGCTGAAATTTTATCAACGTAGTTTGGGGAATCTTTTCGAAAATTATCACTACAAAAACTTGAGGGTAAACAATTTCGTTGGAAATTAATTTAGCTGAAGGCAACAACAATAATCAAATTGAACTTGAATTTGAATTTTATTGGAAATTCGAATAAACAATTGTCGTATCGTTCACAACTTGAATTGAATTTTATTGGAAATTCGAATAAACAATTGTCGTATCGTTCACAACTTGAATTGAATTTTATTGGAAATTCGAATAAACAATTGTCGTATCATTCACAACTTGAATTGAATTTTATTGGAAATTCAAATTATCGTATTGGAAAATCCAAACCTTATCGCATTATTGACACTTGAATTTGAATTTATCGGAAATTCAAACATACAATTACCGGATCAATAAAAGATTGGTATATTACAAAATATTTCACTGGAAATTCGTATAGCACAATAGTTCGTCGCAAACATCGGAAATTCGTACATGAGTATTGACTATACAATTATATATAACGCAAGTTATTATACAATTTCGTTAACGTTGGTGGTTCATTGGAACTCGAATCAAATCATTGTACTGTGGTGAAAAGAAACACTTTTATCAAGAATTGAGCTTTGCTGCAATAACATTAATTATACTTGATTATATAAATGAATATTTTTCAATAAATTATATTTGAATTAAATAAACAAATATTTTTCAATAAATTATATTTGAATTAAATAAATAAATAATTTTCAATAAATTATATTTGAATTAAATAAATAAATATTTTTCAATAAATTATATTTGTATTAAATAAATAAATAATTTTCAATAAATTGTATTTGAATTAAATAAATAAATATCGTCCAACAAATTATATTTTAATAAATAAATAAACATTGCCAAATATCATACGTTAAATGAATATATTGGCAATTATTACACTTCAAATAAATACATGAGCGTGTAACAAATAATTGATGAATAAAGGTTGTCAATCATCGACTGCAGCATTGAAACAAAATATATTTCAATCATTCAACTAAGGATTCAGTAATAAATAACAATATGACATTTCAACGAGTATTACTAAAGTAATCATAATAAATAATTAAATAAATAATTAGTTGAACGATCAACGATATTAACGAATAAATCATATTGTTAATAAATGAATAAACAATCAATAAATAATCAATAAGTATAATAACTATTAATTATTGCAAAGTCATCAATTCGCTGTCGCACTAACTCGGCATATCAGTAAATCAAACATAGTAATCGTGTTCGATAGCAAATTTACCAATCGTTGACCACAGTACACAGCTATCAATACTCATAGCAAAGGTGGAAGATCTGAAAGTGCGACGAGCAACTACACAAGGAAGTATCACTCGCATAAAAACACATATAGACAAGAGTGCATCAACAATAACATTACCAGAATTAGAATGCAGGTTAGGGTTATTAGAAGCTTATTTCAAACAAATTTTGCACGATCAAAATGAAATTGAAGCGCTATCACTCGACAGCGCAGCTGAAGCCACTAAACGATCTGATTTGGAAGAATTATATATTGGAATAAAAACGAAAATCAAGGCAATCATGGCAGACAAAAGGAAACATCAAGCTACCAATGACGATGATGATCATAATCAAACCATATACATCCCATCACCAGTGTCCTCAAGTCTGGGTAAATTGAAATTACCGAATTTCTCCGGACAGTACACTGAGTATCAAAATTTTATACAACAATTTACATCACGTGTTGACAGTGTCACATCAATGTCTGCAATTGACAAGTTCACACATTTGGAGGATTGTTTAGTTGGTGACGCAAAACTGGTAATCAACTCGCTTGATGTTGTTGCATCGAATTACACCAAGGCCCTCCAAATGATAAAGGCTCGGTATGACAACAAATGTATCATAATCCAATCACATATTCGTAAATTTTTTGAACTGCCCAATGTTGGAAAAAATTCATCAGTACAACTAAGACATTTAGTGGACAGCATAGATGGTCATGTTCGTGCTCTGCAATCGTTAGGCGACGACAAAGATATTGTTAATGCATTGTTGCTACATTTAGTTGTGTCAAAGTTAGATATTGAATCATTGTCCAGATGGGAAGATTCGTTGTATTTACAAAAACTACCAACATGGTCTCAATGTTCGACATTTTTGAGTCAACGATGTCAACACCTAGAGAAACGGGACATGGTACACAAGCCTAACTATCAACAAGAACAATCGGTGAAACGTGTAAACAACAATTCGAAAATAAATCGAAATATAAGTTTGACAATTTCAAGAACACAGTGCACGTATTGCAAACAAAGCGGTCATAGTATTCATCAATGCAAAAAGTTTTTAGAGCTAACAGTAATGAATCGATATCTAGAAGTAAAGAAGTTAGGACTGTGTTTCAATTGTTTAGTAACTGGACATTCTGTAAAGCAGTGCCGGTCATCAAAATGTAAGGTGTGCAGTGAGCCCCACCATACATTGCTGCATCGGTTCACCAACAGTTCATCGTCAACACAAGTGGTAACATCGTCGCCGTCGGTAAATACAAAATCAACTCGTAGTCAAGAACCAACCACAAGTCAAAAGGTTGTGCATTCATCATTGGTCGTGAACGAGAATTCGTCGAAAAATAAGGTACTGTTAGCTACAGCAGTGATTAACATCATGAATAAGGTAGGAATATATGTACCAATTCGTGTCTTGCTTGATTCAGCGTCACAGCTCAACTTTATTACTCAATATGCGGCTCAGAACCTCGGATTGAAAAGACACAAAATTGATGAAGTAATCAACGGTATCGGTGATGTTCATTCAAAAATTCGCCATAAAACGTCAACAACGATCAAGTCGACAGCGACACATTTTGTAACAAATGTTGATTTGTGGATCATCCCGTCAATTACAACGCCTCAACCAGACGCCAAAGTAGATGTGGAAAGTTGGCCAATTCCAAATAGCTTGATTCTAGCTGATCCTAAGTTTAGTGAACCACAAAAGGTGGATATGCTCATTGGAGCAGAATTGTTTTTTGACATATTATTAGAAGGACGAATCAAGCTGGGTGTTGGGATTCCAACCCTGATTAACACAGTATTTGGATGGATTGTGTCGGGTCATTACACTCAACATCAAAATCAACAATTGCGCAACAGTTTAATTATATCGAACGTGGATCACAATATGGATCATTTAAATGAAACACTTCAAGCATTCTGGAAAATGGAAGAGATTGAGCAAGTGATCCAGCATGTAACCGATGAGCACGTGCAGTGTGTTTTTGTAAAGACAACATCGCAGCAGGAGGATGGTAGATTAATGGTAAGACTGCCATTTCGTCGGGATCCAAACATCCTCGGTGACTCATTCAAGATGGCCGAACGACGGTTCATGAATTTGGAGAAACGACTTGTAAAACACGAACACATAAAGGCACAATATATCGAGTTCATGCGTGAGTACAGAGATTTGGGACACATGGAATTGGTGCCGAAAAATGAACTGTCATCGATTCAATACATCATGCCTCATCAGTGTATGATAAGACCTGATAGTTCGACAACGAAGTTGAGAGTCGTTTTTGATGCGTCGGCTCGGACGGCATCAAATATTTCATTGAATGATGTCCTTATGGTAGGACCCACAGTACAGGATGATTTATTTGCAATTATTCTTAGATTTCGTTCATATGTGTTCGCCCTCACGGCTGACATTTCAAAGATGTATAGGCAGTTCTCGGTTCATCCTGACGATAGACAGTTCCAATGTGTTTTGTGGAGAGATCATATCAATGACGAATTGCGAGCATATAGGCTCAAGACTGTGACGTATGGAACTTCACCTGCACCATTTTTGGCAACTCGGTGCTTAAACTATCTAGCTGATCAAAATATAGACAATTAGCCACTAGGAGTTCCAATGTGTTTTGTGGAGAGATCATATCAATGACGAATTGCAGTTCCAATGTGTTTTGTGGAGAGATCATATCAATGACGAATTGCGAGCATATAGGCTCAAGACTGTGACGTATGGAACTTCACCTGCACCATTTTTGGCAACTCGGTGCTTAAACTATCTAGCTGATCAAAATATAGATATAACTATCTAGCTGATCAAAAAATAAAAAACGATTTTTACGTCGACGATTTAATCAGTGGTGCAAATACCCGATCAGACATACTAGAAATACGTTCCCAAATTAAACAAATTCTCAGCCAAGCACGGATGGAACTTAGGAAATGGTTTTCAAATGACCCAGGATTTCTATGTGAAATACCGGAAAAAGACCGTGAAACTACACTTCGGATAAATGATGTGGATATAATTAAAGCATTGGGAATCATTTGGGAACCAGAAAAAGACGAACTTCGATTCATTGCTTCACTTGATGACAACAGTTGTGCCACAATCACAAAACGGTCGGTTTTGTCCGACTTATCACGTTTGTTTTATCCGCTGGGTTTGGTCAATCCAGTAATTGTCCTGCCAAAAATTGAATTTTATTGGAAATTCGAATAAACAATTGTCGTATCGTTCACAACTTGAATTGAATTTTATTGGAAATTCGAATAAACAATTGTCGTATCATTCACAACTTGAATTGAATTTTATTGGAAATTCAAATTATCGTATTGGAAAATCCAAACCTTATCGCATTATTGACACTTGAATTTGAATTTATCGGAAATTCAAACATACAATTACCGGATCAATAAAAGATTGGTATATTACAAAATATTTCACTGGAAATTCGTATAGCACAATAGTTCGTCGCAAACATCGGAAATTCGTACATGAGTATTGACTATACAATTATATATAACGCAAGTTATTATACAATTTCGTTAACGTTGGTGGTTCATTGGAACTCGAATCAAATCATTGTACTGTGGTGAAAAGAAACACTTTTATCAAGAATTGAGCTTTGCTGCAATAACATTAATTATACTTGATTATATAAATGAATATTTTTCAATAAATTATATTTGAATTAAATAAACAAATATTTTTCAATAAATTATATTTGAATTAAATAAATAAATAATTTTCAATAAATTATATTTGAATTAAATAAATAAATATTTTTCAATAAATTATATTTGTATTAAATAAATAAATAATTTTCAATAAATTGTATTTGAATTAAATAAATAAATATCGTCCAACAAATTATATTTTAATAAATAAATAAACATTGCCAAATATCATACGTTAAATGAATATATTGGCAATTATTACACTTCAAATAAATACATGAGCGTGTAACAAATAATTGATGAATAAAGGTTGTCAATCATCGACTGCAGCATTGAAACAAAATATATTTCAATCATTCAACTAAGGATTCAGTAATAAATAACAATATGACATTTCAACGAGTATTACTAAAGTAATCATAATAAATAATTAAATAAATAATTAGTTGAACGATCAACGATATTAACGAATAAATCATATTGTTAATAAATGAATAAACAATCAATAAATAATCAATAAGTATAATAACTATTAATTATTGCAAAGTCATCAATTCGCTGTCGCACTAACTCGGCATATCAGTAAATCAAACATAGTAATCGTGTTCGATAGCAAATTTACCAATCGTTGACCACAGTACACAGCTATCAATACTCATAGCAAAGGTGGAAGATCTGAAAGTGCGACGAGCAACTACACAAGGAAGTATCACTCGCATAAAAACACATATAGACAAGAGTGCATCAACAATAACATTACCAGAATTAGAATGCAGGTTAGGGTTATTAGAAGCTTATTTCAAACAAATTTTGCACGATCAAAATGAAATTGAAGCGCTATCACTCGACAGCGCAGCTGAAGCCACTAAACGATCTGATTTGGAAGAATTATATATTGGAATAAAAACGAAAATCAAGGCAATCATGGCAGACAAAAGGAAACATCAAGCTACCAATGACGATGATGATCATAATCAAACCATATACATCCCATCACCAGTGTCCTCAAGTCTGGGTAAATTGAAATTACCGAATTTCTCCGGACAGTACACTGAGTATCAAAATTTTATACAACAATTTACATCACGTGTTGACAGTGTCACATCAATGTCTGCAATTGACAAGTTCACACATTTGGAGGATTGTTTAGTTGGTGACGCAAAACTGGTAATCAACTCGCTTGATGTTGTTGCATCGAATTACACCAAGGCCCTCCAAATGATAAAGGCTCGGTATGACAACAAATGTATCATAATCCAATCACATATTCGTAAATTTTTTGAACTGCCCAATGTTGGAAAAAATTCATCAGTACAACTAAGACATTTAGTGGACAGCATAGATGGTCATGTTCGTGCTCTGCAATCGTTAGGCGACGACAAAGATATTGTTAATGCATTGTTGCTACATTTAGTTGTGTCAAAGTTAGATATTGAATCATTGTCCAGATGGGAAGATTCGTTGTATTTACAAAAACTACCAACATGGTCTCAATGTTCGACATTTTTGAGTCAACGATGTCAACACCTAGAGAAACGGGACATGGTACACAAGCCTAACTATCAACAAGAACAATCGGTGAAACGTGTAAACAACAATTCGAAAATAAATCGAAATATAAGTTTGACAATTTCAAGAACACAGTGCACGTATTGCAAACAAAGCGGTCATAGTATTCATCAATGCAAAAAGTTTTTAGAGCTAACAGTAATGAATCGATATCTAGAAGTAAAGAAGTTAGGACTGTGTTTCAATTGTTTAGTAACTGGACATTCTGTAAAGCAGTGCCGGTCATCAAAATGTAAGGTGTGCAGTGAGCCCCACCATACATTGCTGCATCGGTTCACCAACAGTTCATCGTCAACACAAGTGGTAACATCGTCGCCGTCGGTAAATACAAAATCAACTCGTAGTCAAGAACCAACCACAAGTCAAAAGGTTGTGCATTCATCATTGGTCGTGAACGAGAATTCGTCGAAAAATAAGGTACTGTTAGCTACAGCAGTGATTAACATCATGAATAAGGTAGGAATATATGTACCAATTCGTGTCTTGCTTGATTCAGCGTCACAGCTCAACTTTATTACTCAATATGCGGCTCAGAACCTCGGATTGAAAAGACACAAAATTGATGAAGTAATCAACGGTATCGGTGATGTTCATTCAAAAATTCGCCATAAAACGTCAACAACGATCAAGTCGACAGCGACACATTTTGTAACAAATGTTGATTTGTGGATCATCCCGTCAATTACAACGCCTCAACCAGACGCCAAAGTAGATGTGGAAAGTTGGCCAATTCCAAATAGCTTGATTCTAGCTGATCCTAAGTTTAGTGAACCACAAAAGGTGGATATGCTCATTGGAGCAGAATTGTTTTTTGACATATTATTAGAAGGACGAATCAAGCTGGGTGTTGGGATTCCAACCCTGATTAACACAGTATTTGGATGGATTGTGTCGGGTCATTACACTCAACATCAAAATCAACAATTGCGCAACAGTTTAATTATATCGAACGTGGATCACAATATGGATCATTTAAATGAAACACTTCAAGCATTCTGGAAAATGGAAGAGATTGAGCAAGTGATCCAGCATGTAACCGATGAGCACGTGCAGTGTGTTTTTGTAAAGACAACATCGCAGCAGGAGGATGGTAGATTAATGGTAAGACTGCCATTTCGTCGGGATCCAAACATCCTCGGTGACTCATTCAAGATGGCCGAACGACGGTTCATGAATTTGGAGAAACGACTTGTAAAACACGAACACATAAAGGCACAATATATCGAGTTCATGCGTGAGTACAGAGATTTGGGACACATGGAATTGGTGCCGAAAAATGAACTGTCATCGATTCAATACATCATGCCTCATCAGTGTATGATAAGACCTGATAGTTCGACAACGAAGTTGAGAGTCGTTTTTGATGCGTCGGCTCGGACGGCATCAAATATTTCATTGAATGATGTCCTTATGGTAGGACCCACAGTACAGGATGATTTATTTGCAATTATTCTTAGATTTCGTTCATATGTGTTCGCCCTCACGGCTGACATTTCAAAGATGTATAGGCAGTTCTCGGTTCATCCTGACGATAGACAGTTCCAATGTGTTTTGTGGAGAGATCATATCAATGACGAATTGCGAGCATATAGGCTCAAGACTGTGACGTATGGAACTTCACCTGCACCATTTTTGGCAACTCGGTGCTTAAACTATCTAGCTGATCAAAATATAGACAATTAGCCACTAGGAGTTCCAATGTGTTTTGTGGAGAGATCATATCAATGACGAATTGCAGTTCCAATGTGTTTTGTGGAGAGATCATATCAATGACGAATTGCGAGCATATAGGCTCAAGACTGTGACGTATGGAACTTCACCTGCACCATTTTTGGCAACTCGGTGCTTAAACTATCTAGCTGATCAAAATATAGATATAACTATCTAGCTGATCAAAAAATAAAAAACGATTTTTACGTCGACGATTTAATCAGTGGTGCAAATACCCGATCAGACATACTAGAAATACGTTCCCAAATTAAACAAATTCTCAGCCAAGCACGGATGGAACTTAGGAAATGGTTTTCAAATGACCCAGGATTTCTATGTGAAATACCGGAAAAAGACCGTGAAACTACACTTCGGATAAATGATGTGGATATAATTAAAGCATTGGGAATCATTTGGGAACCAGAAAAAGACGAACTTCGATTCATTGCTTCACTTGATGACAACAGTTGTGCCACAATCACAAAACGGTCGGTTTTGTCCGACTTATCACGTTTGTTTTATCCGCTGGGTTTGGTCAATCCAGTAATTGTCCTGCCAAAAATTTTTATGCAGCGTTTATGGATTTTAAAATTAGAATGGGACTCGCCAGTTCCAGACGACTTGGCAGTTCAATGGCGAACTTATCGTAGTCAACTCGCGAATTTAAACAGAGCTCAAATTCCTCGCCGAATATTCTCGTCAGACCTGGTGCAATGCGATCTACACGGGTTTGCGGATGCGTCATTGAGAGCATACGGTTGTTGGTTGTATACAAGATGTGTTGACTCAAATGGAGATGTTGTCGTTCGGCTCGTAGGAGCAAAGTCAAAGGTTGCACCAGTCTCAACGGAAAGCTTGCCAAAACAAGAGTTAAATGCGGCAGTGCTGCTTGCTAAATTGCTGGATCGTGTCACCTCTTCACTAAATAAGACATTTAGAAAAATATACTTGTGGACTGATTCAGAAATCGTGCTGGATTGGTTGTCGGACCATCCGTCGTCGTGGGAGGTATATATAGCAAATCGTGTATCAACGATACAAAAATTAACAATTAATTCATCGTGGCGGCACGTGAACTCTAAATCAAATCCAGCTGATATAATTTCAAGGGGTGCGCTTGCGGATGATCTGGTAAATTCAATATGGTTCACTGGTCCAGAATTTCTCTACAAAAGTGAAGATTGCTGGCCCAAGACAAGAGATCGCAAATCAAGGGAAAATGTACCTGGTCGGCGGAAATTAAGAAGTGTGTTCGTAAGCACCATCAGCAAAAACGAATCAGATATGGTCAAACATCACAAATATATTAACAATTTCCCAAAACTTCGTCGAATTTTTGCATATTGCATTAGATTTTTCAAAAATCTGAAATCAGCACAAAAGCGTGACCGGTTATCGTTGGGACCATTAACCGGTTCAGAGTTGGATGAATCATTATTGAGATTAGTATGGTACATACAAAAACAGCATTTTGCCGAGGAGATTAAAATTCTGGAGAAGTCGAACACCGAGAAACAAGACAATGAACATCTGCCGAAACATAGCTGCATCAAATCGCTCAACCCTCAGTCGCTCAGAAAGTCGGCGGGCGACTAATGAATTCTTACCTATCAGATACATCCAAATATCCTATCCTTCTTCCTAAAAATCATCCTTTTATTTTTGCTTATATAAATTACTTACATTTTAAAAACTTTCATGCGGGTGCACAGTCGCTGGTCTCCATCGCTCGACAACGATTCTGGATTGTAGTTATCAAACCAGTTGCTCGAAAGGTGGTCCACAAGTGCATCAGATGTTTCAAGACAAAACCAAAGTTGATGAACCAAATAATGGGTGATCTGCCTGCAAGTCGTGTTCGATCAGCTCGTCCGTTTTGGAACAGTGGTGTCGATTTCTGCGGTCCACTGTACATCACACAACGAATCAGAGGCCGTGGACCAACAAAGGCGTACAGTGCCGTATTTGTATGCTTCGTCACGAAAGCGGTTCATCTTGAGGTGGTGTCCACGTTATCAACTGAAAGTTTCGTAGCATCGTTGAAGAGGTTCATTGCTCGTCGAGGCATCTGTCGAAACTTGTATTGTGACAATGCCACAAATTTCGTTGGTGCAAAAAATGAGATGATCGAATTCCACAAAATGTTCCAGTCGAAGGAGACGACAAATGAAATTGCGAAACATTGTGCCGAAACAAGTGTTAATTTCCATCATATACCGCCACGTTCGCCACACTTCGGTGGGTTGTGGGTGGCGGCGGTAAAGTCAGCCAAACATTTGTTGGTGCGGACTATTGGCGCCAACGCATTGACGTACGAAGAGCTGAGTACAATTGTAACGCAAATCGAAGCTGTACTCAATTCCCGACCGATTACAGCCATGTCAGCTGATCCAAATGATGAATCAGCATTAACACCTGGCCATTTTTTGATTGGTTCACCACTGAACGCTTTAGCCGAACCAGACGTCACCCAGACAAAATTCACTTCGCTCAAGCGTTGGCAGCAAGTTCGCGCTCTACAGCAGACGTTTTGGAAGCGATGGTCAGAAGAATACGTCAGTCAACTCCAATGTAGATACAAGTGGAATTCATCGTCTCGAGATATAAAGGTGGGAACGTTGGTAGTCATTCACGAAGATAACATGCCACCTCAAACTTGGTTACTTGGTCGTATTGTCGAAGCGATACATGGAAACGACGGTCATGTAAGAGTTGTCAACATTCGCACTAAGAACGGAATGTTAAAGCGAGCCATCAACAAAATAGCACCATTACCATTTGATGATTAAAAGTACCTGGGTACTTTCAAAGGCGGCGGCATGTTTAATCACCTTGTAAAATTATGAATATAAAACAATTATTGTAATCATGAGAGCGACACTACAAAAACCAAGACAACAAACAATGTAAATTTTGTCTTTGCGTGCTCTTCTTTCACACGAAATTAATTACACAGACAATTGCATCAATGCAAGTCCCGTTAATTACTTTATATACTTTGGTTTTCGTCGTGTCGCTCAAAGGAATTTTTCTATTTTTATGGTCATTGTTCGTTGTACAGTCGCAAATACAGTCCACTTAAAATTTGTCGTTCGAAAGTTACAAAATAAAATATCAATTTTTAATTTTAAAATTAAAATAAAAAGTCAAGTCTCAATTCTATCAAATAAATTAATATCGTGGTTTTCGTCACGTTTATATAAATAAACTAAAAATAAAACTTAATAATTTAAAATAAATAAACTTTGTATTTCGGAATTGAAATTGCCTACTTCTTTTTATCATTCATCCAGTTTGCCCTGGTTTACACGAGCATTAACAATAAGTTAGGTGTAGCTTCAAACAATCCTCCTAAAGTAGCATATATGAATTAGGTTTAGTTAAAAATAAGAATAATATTAGATCCAAAAAACATTTTAGTAAGAGGGAGCAAATCCGAAAAACGTTGAAGGCTACGTACCTCAGGCCGGATGGAGACAATCGACCTTTCATGAAGATACAAATTGCAAATAAGAACCATTTTGCGTTGTCGGACAGTGGGGCCAATATCAGTTGTTTGGGGAAGGATGGGGAAAATTTGTTGGGGGAGTTGCCTTAACGCAGGCGGAATAAGAATGCCTCGCAGCGGTACTCAGCATACAAAAATTCCGACCTTACATTGAGCGGACGGAATTTCCCGTGATTACCGACCATGCCAGCCTAAAATGGTTGATGAACCAAAAGGATTTGGCTAGTCGGTTGGCGCGTTGGAGTTTGAAACTTCAGGGTTTTGATTTCAAAATTGAACACCGGAAGGTAACGCGGACGCGTTATCTCGTGGAGAAATGGATGAGATGACCGTCCAGTTGAAAGATATCAATATTGTCGACGCCAAGGATCCGGCATTTCAAGACCCTGAGTATCAACGCCACGTGAACATTTTCGCCAATAATCATAGTAAATACCCAGACATTAAAATCGTGGATGGGGTCCTTTTCAAACGGCAACATTTTCGAGAACATCAACTTACCGATGTTCCCGTTTGGAAACTGTGGGTGCCTCCTGCGTTAAGAGCCAGCGTAATCCATCACTTCCATGATGATCCTATGTCAGCACACTCGGGGTGGACAAAACTGTGGAGAAAATTCAACGAATGTATTTTTGGCCAAGAATGAGAATGGAAATAAAATTTTACATTTTTTTCTTTGTGCGAGGCTTGTGACACCCACAAAATTATTTTCAAAAAAAAATAATAATAATAACTTAATAATATACTATGTTATGCGTGAGCCGGTTTGTCTGTTGTTTTGTTTCAGGTGGAGGGGTATTGTGTTTGTAGGGTGTAATTATTGTTAAGTTAAGTTATTTGTAATGTTGTACACTAGATGTGGTGAGTTAACTTTTCCAACCCAATACAAAAAATGCTCTTCATTTGACCCGGGGTCGAATGAAGGGCAGAAAAAGTGGGCTGATGTGGTCGGAAAAAGTCAACATTCGTGGAGTTATGTTTCGACGGTCGCGCTGGACACTTTTGGTTGTTAATAATATTTTTTTTGTATAGGAGTTTTTTTTTTTTTAATTTTTGGCAAGAATTATTCATAAATTAGTGACGATAAATTATAAAGATATTCAAATTAAACATAAAAAAAAAAAAAAAAGAAAAAAAAAGATAAATTAGCATTAACCGAGAAAAAACAAATTGTAAAATCATTTTACATGAAAATCTGGTTTCACGATAAAATAGCTAATTTGTGGAAGAAAAAACTATTAAGTGGAATTGAAAAAAAAAAAATTTTGGAAAAAGTATTCAAATAGTTACATATATATATAGATAGTGTACCGGTCAATCAAAAAGAAAATTTTATAACCGGGAAAAAAAATGAATGTCCAGCCCGCGCGAATAGTCGTCGATGTGTAGATTAATCGTCGTGTAAAATATTGTTCCTGTTTTGTTGGTGTGTCCTGTGTTCCAGAGTCCTGTCGCCAGCAGCAGTCTGTTCCAGTGATTGTCATCGTGGGAATCTTTGTTTTTTTTAATTAACAATTTTTTTTTTGTTATTTAAAGAATTTGTTGTAGAGTAGTTTTTTTTTGTGAATTGTAATTATTTATTTTTTGTTTTATTGTATAATTATAAACTTATATATATATATATATATATAATTATTAAAAAAAAAATTGGTAAACGCTATTTCAGGATTTCGTGTGGCTGATCCTGACATGTCTGGAGCAGCAGTATAACCGGTGGGAAAAAGAAAAGGTATGTGGAAAAGTTTTTTTTGTTGCTTAAACTTTTATGGCAAGGCAGCGCCACAACCACACTACATGATTATATATATATATTATGTAAATTTTTTCTTGACGAAAAAAAAACATTTGGAAAAAAAAATTAAAAACGGCTGTCAAGAATACAAATAAAAAAATTCTTATTTAAATTGATTTTTTTTAATAAGATTAAAATAAAAATTGTTATAAAATTATAAATTTAAAATATTTGTGTTTATATTTATTTATTTATTATTTAGTGCCATTTTTTTTTTGGAAACGCCGTTGGGTGAAAAAATTTGTGTGTTCGAGATTGTTTTTTTTGTATTGTTTTCTGCGGATTTGGTGCTATTTTTTTTGTTGATCATGGCTGGCTAAGAGGAATCCAACTTGTGTGAACCAGCGTAGTCAGGATGTTCTTCTGTTGTGACTCTTCGATCCAGTCGAATTGTTATTATGTAACAAGTGATTTGGATTGAAGAGTTGCATATTCAGACAATATGGTAGTTAATATGATCATTGGTCGACACACCCCACAGACTCTGCTAAGCCGGCAATAGGAGGAAATCCCAATGATCCTGGAGGCTGAGAGTAAATAAAAGAGAAGTAGTTTTTTTTTGTAGAAAAAAATTATTTCTGGTCTTGTTCATTTTAGTGATTGTGGCTAGGTCACTCAGACCTGGCGCCCAACGCTCTCAGCTTCCGGACACTTCTCCTCCGAACTTATCTTCAGCTAACATATCAATAAAAATTGATATTGTTACAATTGGCGCCCAATAAGTGGCCGAGAAGATGTACCAATTGGTGTACAATTTGTTTGAAAATTAAAAAAAAAAATTTTTTTTGTTTGGTGTGACGTTGTTCACCCGAACATATAACAACTCCATCGAAGACTGGTGATGCTGGAGATAGGTTCGGATGGAGTTGGTGAGATTACCATATTGTCGTGATTAAATCCCCTTTTGGCTTGCATTCCTTCCGACGGCTTCAATGTGGAAAAATTTACTAAAATTTTTTTTTTTAATTATTTATTAGTGTGTAATTGTTCGACTGGTAGTAGATTGGTTACCTTGGTGGTCCATGGTAATTCCTACCAGTCTTTTGTTTATTATTTATTGTCCGGAGTTGACTAGTAATTAAAGTAGTCATTAATTACACCTTCAAACCTTTGTTATTTAATTGTTGACACCTAAAATTGTTAGTTAGATACATAATACGGTGGTCTGTATTATGTCCTAGCAATATTAGGTGTTTGTTTTTCTGTGTATCGAAAAATTCTGGCTGCGATGGTTCACTTAATTTGTCAGAAATTAGAACCAACATTTGAAAAGAAAGTTAAAAACAATTTTTTTTAAATAAAACACAATACAAATTTTAAAAATTTTGTTATTAAAATATTTATTGAATACAAAAAAAAATAATCAACTTTCCAAAACTTAAATTATTTAAAATAATTATTAAATTAAAATTATTTATAATTTATAAAATTATTAATTATATAAATTAAAAATTGATAATGAGTAGTAAATTAAATTATTGAAATTAATTCAAAACAAATTAAAATCGGTTCCACACAAAGTTTTTTTTTGTTGTTAAACAGAAAAAAAACAAACTATTATTTCGGGTCACAAAAAAAAAATTAGTTCAACCTGAATCAGCCTGAAAATGATTAGAAAAGTTTTTTTGTAGTAGATTAAATTAATTATAAAATTATATAGGGTTGTATTGTTTATTTCGGGGCAGTGCAGTTAGTGTAGGATTTTTTTTTTAAGTTAGATTTATTTATTAATTTTTTTTAAATGTAGCATAGATTAAGTTGTATATGTAGACATTTTTATTTATTAAATTATTTATTTAAATTTACAATAGTTGTTATTTATTAAGGTAGTGTTAGGTATATACAATTATTTTTTTGTTTTACAAATATTTGTTAATTTTGGCAGTAGTTTATGATTTTTTTTTTATTTATTAAATGGTGTAGTGAAATTATTTGTATTATAGTATATCTAGTTTATATTTTTTTGTAGTATTAGTAAAAAAATTTACAATAAGTGTTATTTATATTTACAGATTTTCTTTGTTATTTATATTTAAAATTTTTGTGGTATTTATTATTTACAATTTTTGTTATTTATATTTTCCAAAGTTTTTCTGTTATTTATATTTACAATATTCGTTCATTATACACTGATTGTTATTTATTAAACATTTTTTTTGGTGAAGTCGGGTTTATAGTATTTTTTTTTATTTAGGTTAGGGTTAGTTTACAATAGTTGTTATTTATGGATTAAAATTTTTCTTAATTAATTATTATCTAAGGTAATTAATTATTAGAGTTATTTATTATTAGTGTTAGTATAATTTATTATAACATTATTTGTAGAATAGTTCATAGCGTAGTATTAGTCATCACCGCCGCTGAAATAAGCAGTTATATTATTAGATAAATAAAATTAATTTAGTTAGAAAAAAAAATGTGGATAAGTATGTTAGATACGGGTTGGTCAGAGGAAGAAGAGTACTACCAATGGGTGCATGAGATGTGGAAGGTGGTCGCGGACCAACAACGGCAGATCAATGAACAGCAGGAGTTGCTCGCTAGGCAGCAATTCGCGCCATCTATACCACAGCCCCCGCATCAAATTCAAAATGCTGTCCGGTATGACGTTTTACCACCTACGCCACTGCCGCAAGCGCCAGCAACTTCCGTACCCTCCACTGGGGGTGCAACTAGACGGGATCGAGCTGAAGGAGAGAACAAGGGATTTAGTGTTAGATCGCCGGAACAAGGTAATCGTCCGATCCTGTTCGTAGCATCTGGGAAGGGACTACCGTTACCGGAATTAACTTTCAGGTAGGAAACACTAGCTCGTGGTGACCAATACCCAGTGGAGGGCCTTGTTCTGCCCATAAATCAACCTCTAAAAGACAGGGTGGTTATAACTACAACAAATTTATTTTCGGTTATTGGGATTGGAAAGCCTCTAGCAACTCGCGCACCGCATTCAGCCATTCAGCCATATGCCGAGCTAAAAAAATTGGAGGATATAATTAAATTAATTTTTATAAAAAAACGTAAAAAAGAAGAAAAAAATGTTAATTTATTGCCCGGCTAGCACAGTAGAGAGAGCATGAGATGGTGTGGGACAGCCCCACGTTGTTTGAAGAAAAATGGTGTGGGACAGCCCCACGTTGTTTGAAGAAAAAATTAATTTAATTTATATAATTATGATATTTATCTTATTTATTATTTATGCTAGTGAGCGGAGATTTTTTTATTGTTATGTTTTTTGCATTAGTTAGTTTAGGTTATTTACAATTAAGTATTTTAGTTTAGTTATTATTTATTTATTAATTTATTATTTGTTAATTTTTTTTTTATATACACTAAGGGTTTGTGCCAAAGGGTTTAAATTTGTAGTTTAAAATTACATTATGACTGATGAAATTAAAGTATGACACTAGCGTGGTGAATATAGAAAGTCAAAATTTAACGACCTTCCAGACCTCGTTAAATTTGACACTTCAGATTAAATTTTGCTTTATTTAATATTCATATATCAATTTTTTTATTTACGAGCCCTATCTCATATGTATTGATACATTCCAATATTTTATGATTTTTTTAAATATTTTATACTAGCATTATTAATAAAAATAAATTTATTATTTACAAGAAATTAAAGAAATATTAATAATAATAAAAAAGGATTAAAAAAAATGTTATATCAATTATAAAGTATTGTAATGGATCAATACATATGAGATAGGGCTCGTACATATTTATAATTTTATTTTTAAAAAAATTTAAAAAATTTTTTTTTAATTTTTTTAAAAAAATTAGAGAGAAAAAAAAAAGAAAAATTTCATCCATCTTTTTTTAAAAATTAAACCAATTGGCACAGCAAACTTGATAGTAAATATTAAAAAAACTCACCAGCAAAAAAAAATTTAATTTTTTGTGTCAAAATTTAAAATTTAAACTCTTTAGCACACAGCCTGAATTGTTAATGTATTAGTAGTTAAAATTTAGTGTTATTTAAATATAAGGGTTAATTTGTTAGTTTATTTATTAGTTAATTATTTTTACAATTAATTGTTATTTATTCGATTATTTATTAATTGGGGTTGATTTTTATTCATCGGAGGCCAGTGAGGGAACCATCAAATGTCGCTCCTTTTTCACTCGAAGATTGCGACGGTGAACCTGACGACCGCCGCCCTGAACATTTTAGGCGTCGTAATCCAGTTAGTAACTGGCGGGTTCGAATTGATGGTTCGGGCAAAGCTCTGTCGCTAGCGGAGTTCATCTTCGGAATCGAAACTTTGGCCAAGGGAGATGGATATCCGTTGGAAGGTTTGGTGTTGTCGATCAATCAACTCCTTCAGAGCCGTGCCGAGACCTGGTACTGGCAATATATTCGGAGGCATTCGAACACGTCATGGTCCAACCTGAAAGCGGCCATGAAAATTGAATTCGATGATGGGGAAGATGATGGTAATGTCAAACGGCTCATGGAAGCCAGGAAGCAACGTTCTCGGGAAAATTTTTCTGACTTCCGAATGGACATGGAGGGACTTCGTCTTCGTCTGACGCACGGAATTTCCGACAATGGCTTTCTGAACTGGCTCTTATATAACCTATACCCGTGTTACAAGAAAGCTCTGATTATGGAGAATATTGTAACCCTTAATCAGTTGGATAGAGTTTGTAAGAGACTGGAAAGGAAGTGGAGGGAAATTGGTGAGTCAGCCGAGGACCAAGTTCGTCCCCGAAGAATGTATGTCCATGAGTTGGAGGAGAACGTTGACTCAAATTATATACTTACAAATCCGGCGCTCAAAAAGTCCAATCTGCCAGACCCGCCAAGTCCGTCCGTTCCAATTAAAGAAGTCCTGTCCGTCCAAGATAATAAATTTCATCCGGGAGTTCCGTCCGCCACTGTCATACCTGCCGACAAAAATACATATGTTATTTGTTTTAATTGCGATGATTTGGGACATATATTTCGAGATTGTCCCCATCCATTAAAGGTATTTTGCTATCGTTGTGGTTTCAAAAATACTTACTTCAATAAGTATCCGAGGTGTCATCCCGGCAACCTTCAGGGAAACTCCAAAGCTGGTTTGGGAAACTGGAGGCAACCAAGCTACCGCCCTCGTCCGAATCCTCCAGCGTAGAGTCCGGTGATAGATATAAGTTATGTGTAGCTTCAAAAAATCCTCCTAAATAGCATATATGAATTAGGTTTAGTTAAAAATAAGAATTATATTAGATCCAAAAAACATTTTAGTAAGAGGGAGCAAATCCGAAAAACGTTGAAAGCTACGTACCTCAGGCCGGATGGAGACAATCGACCTTTCATGAAGATACAAATTGCAAATAAGAACGATTTTGCGTTGTTGAACAGTGGGGCTACGGCCGATGTGTCATAAGTTACGTATTCCTGAACATTATTTACAATGGCTTGACAAAAACAATCAAATTTTTTTTGATCCCCTCCATTCAACGGTCCATGATTTTGCGCATGGATTTTTGGGACGCTTTTAATGCGATTCCCTTTAAAAATCTTGAAATATCTGAATTAACTAATGATGATAGAAAAATGCATAAATTGAATATTGACCAACAACAAAGGCTTCACGAAGTGATCGATTCGTTTGCGTCGTTTAGTACATCTGGTCTAGGGAAAAATACGATTCTTAAACATGAAATCGACGTTGAAGATGCGAAACCTCAAGTTGTCCGTCCGTATCCATTATCTCTGTCAATGCAAAAACTGTTAGATTTAGAACTAAGAAACACCCTAAGGTTGTGTCTGACGCCCGCAAGGTGAATGCCGTCACCAAGAGTGATGCGTATCCACTTCCTCACATAAATTTAATTTTCAGTAGAGTAAAAAAAAAACAAATATATAACGAGTTTAGATCTTAAAATTTCGTGTTGGCAGGTTGAACTGGAGGAGAAATCCAGAGACAAAACCGCATTCATCGTCCCCGGTCGTGGGTTGTAACATTTCAAAAGAATGCCTTTCGGTTTGTCCAACTCCCCGAAAACACTTTGCAAGCTTATGGATAAAGTTATCCCTTGCGAGCTTCATGAGGATGTCTTTGTTTACCTTGGTGATCTGTTGATCCTCTCGGAAGACTTTGACACCCACATGGAGCTCTTGAGTAAAGTAGAAGGGTGTTTGAGGGAAGATGGACTGACCATAAACATCGAGATAAGCCGATTTTGCCAGACCGAAACAAAATATTTAGGTCACATTATTGATCACGAAGGCATTATAACGAACCCTGAAAAAATCGACGCCATACAAAACTTTCCGAGGCCAAAAACTTTGCGACAGATCAGACGGTTTTTGGGCATGACTGGATGGTATAATCGGTTTATAAAGAATTACGCGGAAGTTGCAGCGCCTATTACTCATTTGTTGAAAGGTAAAAATCCGGACAAGTGAAATGATACCGCTGAGGCAGCATTCCTAGCTTTGAAAATGGCCTTAACGCAGGCGGAATTAGAATGCCTCGCAGCGGTACTCAGCATACAAAAATTCCGACCTTACATTGAGCCGTCGGAATTTACCGCGATTACCGACCATGCCAGCCTAAAATGGTTGATGAACCAAAAGGATTTGACTGGTCGGTTGGCGCGTTGGAGTTCGAAACTTCAGGGTTTTGATTTCAAAATTGCACACCGGAAGGTCAGCGACAATATTGTGGCGGACGCGTTATATCGTGGAGAAATCGATGAGATGACCGTCCAGTTGAAAGATATCAATATTGTCGACGCCAAGGATCCGGCATTTCGAGACCCTGAGTATCAACGCCACGTGAACATTTTCGCCAATAATCATAGTAAATACCCAGACATTAAAATCGTGGATGGGGTCATTTTCAAACGGCAACATTTTCGAGAACATCAACTTACCGATGTTCCCGTTTGGAAACTGTGGGTGCCTCCTGCGTTAAGAGCCAGCGTGATCCAACACTTCCATGATGATCCTATGTCACCACACTCGGGGGTGGACAAAACTGTGGAGAAAATTCAACGAATGTATTTTTGGCCAAGAATGAGAATGGAAATAAAAAATAACATTTCTTTCTTTGTGCGAGGCTTGTGACACCCAGAAAATTTTTTTCAAAAAAAAAATAGTAACTTAATAATATAGTATGTTATGCGTGAGCCGGTTTGTCTGTTGTTTTTGTTTCAGGTGGAGGGGTATTGTGTTTGTAGGGTGTAATTATTGTTAAGTTAAGTTATTTGTAATGTTGTACACTAGATGTCGCTGTGGTGGTGGTGAGTTAACTTTTCCGACCCAATACAAAAGATGCTCTTCATTTGACCCGGGGTCGAATGAAGGGCAGAAAAAGTGGGCTGATGTGATCGGAAAAAGTCAACATTCGTGGAGTTATGTTTCGACGGTCGCGGAGTCATTCGTGGAGTTATGTTTCGACTTTTGGTTGTTAATAATAATTTTTTTGTATAGGAGTTTTTTTTTGGTTCGTTTTTTTTTTTTTTGAATTTTTGGCAAGAATTATTCATAAATTAGTGACGATAAATTATAAAGATATTCAAATTAAACATAAAAAAAAAAAAAAAAGGAAAAAAAAAGATAAATTAGCATTAACCGAGAAAAAAAATTGTAAAATCATTTTACATGAAAATCTGGTTTCACGATAAAATAGCTAATTTGTGGAAGAAAAAACTATTAAGTGGAATTGAAAAAAAAAAATTTTGGAAAAAATATTCAAATATTTATATATCGATAGTGTACCGGTCAATAAAAAAGAAAATTTTATAACCGGGAAAAAAAACCAATGTCCAGCGCGCGCGAATAGTCGTCGATGTGTAGATTAACCGTCGTGTAAAATATTGTTCCTGTTTTGTTGGTGTGTCCTGTGTTCCAGAGTCCTGTCGTCAGCAGCAGTCTGTTCCAGTGATTGTCATCGTGGGAATCTTTGTTTTTTTTAATTAACAATTTTTTTTTGTTATTTAAAGAATTTGTTGTAGAGTAGTTTTTTTTTGTGAATTGTAATTATTTTTTTTTTATTGTATAATTATAAACTTATATATATATATATATAATTATTTAAAAAAAAAAAATTGGTAGACGCGATTTCAGGGTTTCGTGTGGCTGATTCTGACATGTCTGGAGCAGCAGCAGAACCGCTGGGAAAAAGAAAAGTTATGTGGAAAAGTTTTTTTTTGTTGCTTAAATTTTTATGGCAAAGCAGCGCCACAACCACACTTCATGATTATATATATATATTATGTATATTTTTTCTTGACGAAAAAAAAAACATTTGAAAAAAACAATCAATCAAAAAAAACATTTAAAAAAACAATCCTTTTTTATTATTATTAATATTTCTTTAATTTCTTGTAAATAATAAATTTATTTTTATTAATAATGCTAGTATAAAACATTAAAAAAAATCATAAAATATTGGAATGTATCAATACATTCTTAATAAAATAGGGCTCGTAAATAAAAAACTTGATATATGAATATTAAATAAATCAAAATTTAATCTGAAGTGTCAAATTTAACGAGGTCTGGAAGGTCGTTAAATTTTGACTTTCTATATTCACCACGCTAGTGTCATAATTTAATTTCATCAGTCATAATGTAATTTTAAACTACAAATTTAAAACCTTTGGCACACAGCCTTAGTGTATATAACAAAAAAAATTAACAAATAATAAATTAAATAACAACTAAGTGTAAATACTATTCTAATAAATAAATAATAACTAAACTAAAATACTTAATTGTAAATAACTTAAACTAACTAATGCAAAAAACATAACAATAAAAAAAATCTCCGCTCACTAGCATAAATAATAAATAAGATAAATATCATAATTATATAAATTAAATTAATTTTTTCTTCAAACAACGTGGGGCTGTCCCACACCATTTTTCTTCAAACAACGTGGGGCTGTCCCACACCATCTCATGCTCTCTCTACTGTGCTAGCCGGGCAATAAATTAACATTTTTTACTTCTTTTTTACGTTTTTTTATAAAAATTAATTTAATTATATCCTCCAATTTTTTTAGCTCGGCATCTGGCTGAATGGCTGAATGCGGTGCGCGAGTTGCTAGAGGCTTTCCAATCCCAATAACCGAAAATAAATTTGTTGTAGTTATAACCACCCTGTCTTTTAGAGGTTGATTTATGGGCAGAACAAGGCCCTCCACTGGGTATTGGGCACCACGAGCTAGTGTTTCCTACCTGAAAGTTAATTCCGGTAACGGTAGTCCCTTCCCAGATCCTACGAACAGGATCGGACCGATTACCTTGTTCCGGCGATCTAACACTAAATCCCTCGTCCTCACCTTCAGCTCGATCCCGTCTAGTTGCACCCCCAGTGGAGGGTACGGAAGTTGCTGGCGCTTGCGGCAGTGGCGTAGGTGGTAAAACGTCATACCGGACAGCATTTTGAATTTGATGCGGGGGCTGTGGTATAGATGGCACGAATTGCTGCCTAGCGAGCAACTCCTGCTGTTCATTGATCTGCCGTTGTTGGTCCGCGACCACCTTCCACATCTCATGCACCCATTGGTAGTACTCTTCTTCCTCTGACCAACCCGGATCTAACATACTTTTAAAGGTATCCATTTTTTTTTCTAACTAAATTAATTTTATTTATCTAATAATATAATTGCTTATTTCAGCGGCGGTGATGACTAATACTACGCTATGAACTATTCTACAAATAATGTTATAATAAATTATACTAACACTAATAATAAATAACCCTAATAATTAATTACCTAAGATAATAATTAATTAAGAAAAATTTTAATACATAAATAACAACTATTGTAAACTAACCCTAACCTAAATAAAAAAAAATACTGTAAACCCGACTTCACCAAAAAAAAATGTTTAATAAATAACAATCAGTGTATAAATGAACGAATATTGTAAATATAAATAACAGAAAAACTTTGTAAATATAAATAAGAAAAATTGTAAATAATAAATACCACAAAAATTGTAAATATAAATAACAAATAAAAATCTGTAAATATAAATAACGCTGATTGTAAAATTTTTTACTAATACTACAAAAAAATATAAACTAGATATACTATAATACAAATAACTTCACTACACCATTTAATAAATACCAAAAAAAAATTATTAACTACTACCAAAATGAACAAAAATTTGTAAAAAAAAATAAATAAATAATTGTATATACCTAACACTACCTTAATAAATAACAACTATTGTAAATTTAAATAAATAATTTAATAAATAAAAATGTCTACATATACAACTTAATCTATGATACATTTAAAAAAAATTAATAAATAAATCTAACTTAAAAAAAAATCCTACACTAACTACACTAACTGCACTGCCCCGAAATAAGCAATACAACCCTATATAATTTTATAATTAATTTAATCTACTACAAAAAAACTTTTCTAATAATTTTCAGGCCGCTGGGTACAGACTCTCAAACTTTAGAACTTTTGACCCGAAATAATAGTTTTTTTTTCTGTTTAACAACAAAATAAAACTTTGTCGAGCCGATTTTAATTTGTTTTGAATTAATTTCAATAATTTAATTTACTACTCATTATCAATTTTTAATTTATATAATTAATAATTTTATAAATTATAAATAATTTTAATTTAATAATTATTTTAAATAATTTAAGTTTTAGAAAGTTGATTTTTTTTTTGTATTCAATAAATATTTTAATAACAAAATTTTTAAAATTTTTATTGTGTTTTATTTAAAAAAAATTGTTTTTAACTTTCGTTTCAAATGTTGGTTCTAATTTCTGACAAATTAAGAGAACCATCGCAGCCAGAATTTTTTTAGGAAAAGGAAAAACAAGGTGACTAGGAACTTGATCAAGAATTCATAGGCAGAGGATATAGGGGACACTCCTGTCTTAGCATTCCTTCCTCAAGCCCCACTTCAAAAAAAAATTTTTTTCGATACACAGAAAAACAAACACCTAATATTGCTAGGACATAATACAGACCACCGTATTATGTATCTAACTAACAATATTAGGTGTCAACAATTAAATAACAAAGGTCCGAATAGCGGCGACTCGTCATATTGGGCAGGGTGGGCCCAACCTGAATTAACAGGAAAATGCTACAAAATATTCATTTAAAATATATTATAAAAATGAGCAAAAAAAAATTCAAATTTTTTTTTAAATAAATGTCATATAATATACGTGTATATAATTTTTTCCATCGAAATTCATACACCACCGCTGCGAAATATAATATGTATATAAAAATATAATCTAAAATCTAAATATGAATATGAACGCTAAAATACAAATATATTATACTAACACTACATAACTTTTTCATTATAAAAATACAACTACAATTAGCCCCTGAAGTAAAGAGAAATACTTCAGGGGCAAATTGAAATTTGCCCACCTTATTATACTAATTTTATACAAAACAATTTTGCGTATGTGTTGAATTTTGTATGGATCAGGCTGGGCTAATTTAAACTAGCCCACAAAGACCACGTGTTCCCAATAGAAATGCGAAATATTTGTAATTGCTATATGATTTTCATAATTTTATTATTTTTTCTATGGAAGAAAATTATTAGAATATTTCCATTATATGAGCAAGCAATGTCAATTTTCAAATATTTTAAACCAAAATACCAGGCGCGCATATTTTATAATCAACACTATTGAGTTGAGTTATTTCCTTCTCCTATATTAAAAAATTTATATTGAGAAAAATATATCATGGGATAGAAAATCTCTTGTCCATAGAAGAAATATTCCTATACTGAAAATTTGCATGAAATTTTTTTCGTTAAAAAAAAGAGAAATATATCATCGTGGGCTAGAAAATCGCAGCCCCTAGAACGAATAATTCATTTGAGTAAAAATTTGCATGAAATATTTATTTCGTTATATAAATATTTTGTATTAAAAAATAAATAAATATATCTTCATGGGCTAGAAAATCGCAGCCCACAGCAATAATTTTAGCGCTTATATTTTAAATTCGCTCAGTAGACAAAAAATTATTTAATTATAGTGTAATGTATACACATTACAACAAAAATAAAATCATCTGATATTCTCTAATCTAGAAAGATTCTTATCGTACGATTGCATTTTATAAACAAAAAAAAGAAACGATAACAAAGACAGCTGATCTTCTTAACGTATGATATTGCACTTTATAAATCAATAACAAAGACAGCTGATCTTCTTTTTTTTTAAATTATCGTGTGATAAAAATATTAATAATAATAATAATAATTGAATTGTTAAAATTAATTCTTTTTATTTTTAAGTAATTGTAGTAGTAATTTTAAGTATATAATTTAAGGAAGATTTTATTTGTATTAGTAAGTAAGAATCATATAAATAGTTGGTAAATTCGAAATAAAGACCAGAATCAAATCTGCATTCTCGCTTTCTAATTTCGGCTTCTTAAGCCTAAATAATATAAGATAAATATTGGCATCCAAAGCCTAAATAAAAATTGGAAATTTAAAATAAGGCTATCCGAGCTAGAAAAATACGGATTTTCGGCTACTATAGCCAAGAACCAAGAGCATACCTTTGCTTCACAATAATAAAGGTAACGAAGGCAATTCACTTTGCCATATACATAGGAAAATATATATTTATATATTAAAATATATATTATTACTCACTTTTCCATTACAATAGCACACATTAAAACAAAATTTTTAAAATTAGTACCAGGCGATCATAAAATTCAGAAAGTAACAATTTTCTTCTTAGTTGAGAAAACTTAAGACAATTGCATACAAATATAACTATTCAAATATGTATGGAGTGTGCCATGATTTTCGTTTATTTAGCTCGATTTTTTTTTAATGTGCATAATGATTTTTTTTATTGGAAAGCATATGCATAATGATTTTTTTTATTGGAAAGAAAATGAAAAACATATTAAGATGCCAATGTGATTAACTCACTAAAACGAAAAATTCAAAAGGTTGTATATTTAATAACCTCAAATCTTTGCTTTTCATAACAAAACTTTTTCCTTTAGCCCACCCAGAACTTTTGATCACGGTCCGCCACTGGGTCCGAAGGTGTAATTAAGGACTACCTTATTTACTAGTCAACTCCGGACAATAAATAATAAACAAAGGACTGGTAGGAATTACCATGGACCACCAAGGTAACCAATCTACTACCAGTCGAACAATTACACACTAATAAATAATTACAAAAAAAATTTTAAGTTAATTTTTCCACAATGAAGCCGTCGGAAGGAATGCAAGCCAAAAGGGGTTTTAATGACGACAATATGGTAATCTCACCAACTCCATCCGAACCTATCTCCAGCATCACAAGGAGTTGGAGTTGTCCAGCATCACAAGGAATAAATAAATATAAACACCAATATTTATAACAATTTTTATTTTAATCTTATTAAAAAAAATCAATTTAAATAAAAAAATTTTTATTTGTATTCTTGACAGCCGTTTTTAATTTTTTTTTCCAAATGTTTTTTTTTTCGTCACGAATTTTATTTATTATTTAGTGCCATTTTTTTTTTGGAAACAGCGTTGGGTGAAAAAATTTGTGTGTTCGAGTATGTTTTTTTGTGTGTTTTTTTCTGAGGATTTGGTGCTATTTTTTTTGTTGATCATGGCTGGCTAAGAGGAATCCAACTTGTGTGAACCAGCGTAGTCTGGATGTCCTTCTCTTGTGACTCTTCGATCTAGTCGAATTGTTATTATATTACAAGTGATTTGGATTGAAGAGTTGCATATTCAGACAATATGGTAGTTAGTAGGATCATTGGTCGACCCACACCCCACAGACTCTGCTAAGCCGGCAATAGGAGGAAATCCCAATGATCCTGGAAGCTGAGAGTAAATAAAAGGAAGTAGTTTTTTTTTTATAGAAAAAAATTATTTCTGGTCTTGTTCATTTTAGTGATTGTGGCTAGGTCACTCAGACCTGGCGCCCAACGCTCTCAGCTTCCGAACACTTCTCCTCCGAACTTATCTTCAGCTAAAATATCAATAAAAATTGATATTGTTACAATTGGCGCCCAATAAGTGGCCGAGAAGATGTACCAATTGGTGTACAATTTGTTTGAAAATTTAAAAAAAAAATTTTTTTGTTTGGTGTGACGTTGGTCACCCGAACATATAACAACTCCATCGAAGACTTGTGATGCTGGAGATAGGTTCGGATGGAGTTGGTGAGATTACCATATTGTCGTCATTAAAACCCCTTTTGGCTTGCATTCCTTCCGACGGCTTCATTGTGGAAAAATTAACTAAAATTTTTTTTTGTAATTATTTATTAGTGTGTAATTGTTCGACTGGTAGTAGATTGGTTACCTTGGTGGTCCATGGTAATTCCTACCAGTCCTTTGTTTATTATTTATTGTCCGGACTTGACTAGTAAATAAGGTAGTCCTTAGTTACACCTTCGGACCCAGTAGCTTATATTATCCAGTGGCTTATATTATCTTATATTATTTAGGCTTAAATAAGGTAGTCCTTAGTTACACCTTTGGACCCAGTGGAATCGTGATCAAAAGTTCTGGGTGGGCTAAAGGAAAAAGTTTTGTTATGAAAAGCAAAGATTGGAGGTTATTAAATATACAACCTTTTGAATTTTTCGTTTTAGTGAGTTAATCACATTGGCATCTTAATATGTTTTTCATTTTCTTTCCAATAAAAAAAATCATTATGCATATGCTATGCACACAAGAAAAATAAATCACATATGATACACAAAAAAATTAGGCACATTAAAAAAAATCGAGCTAAATAAACGAAAATCATGGCACACTCCATACATATTTGAATAGTTATATTTGTATGCAATTGTCTTAAGTTTTCTCAACTAAGAAGAAAATTGTTACTTTCTGAATTTTATGATCGCCTGGTACTAATTTTAAAAATTTTGTTCTAATGTGTGCTATTGTAATGGAAAAGTGAGTAATAATATATATTTTAATATATAAATATATATTTTCTTATGTATATGGCAAAGTGAATTGCCTTCGTTACCTTTATTATTGTGAAGCAAAGGTATGCTCTTGGTTCTTGGCTATAGTAGCCGAAAATCCGTATTTTTATAGCTCGGATAGCCTTATTTTAAATTTCCAATTTTTATTTAGGCTTTGGATGCCAATATTTATCATATATTATTTAGGCTTAAGAAGCCGAAATTAGAAAGCGAGAATGCAGATTTGATTCTGGTCTTTATTTCGAATTTACCAACTATTTATATGATTCTTACTTACTAATACAAATAAAATCTTCCTTAAATTATATACTTAAAATTACTACTACAATTACTTAAAAATAAAAAGAATTAATTTTAACAATTCAATTATTATTATTATTATTAATATTTTTATCACACGATAATTAAAAAAAAAAGAAGATCAGCTGTCTTTGTTATTGATTTATAAAGTGCAATGTCATACGATAAGAAGATCAGCTGTCTTTGTTATCGTTTCTTTTTTTTTGTTTATAAAATGCAATCATACGATAAGAATCTTTCTAGATTAGAGAATATCAGTTGATTTTATTTTTGTTGTAATGTGTATACATTACACTATAATTAAATAATTTTTTGTCTACTGAGCGAATTTAAAATATAAGCGCTAAAATTATTGCTGTGGGCTGCGATTTTCTAGCCCATGAAGATATATTTATTTATTTTTTAATACAAAATATTTATATAACGAAATAAATATTTCATGCAAATTTTTACTCAAATGAATTATTCGTTCTAGGGGCTGCGATTTTCTAGCCCACGATGATATATTTCTCTTTTTTTTAACGAAAAAAATTTCATGCAAATTTTCAGTATAGGAATATTTCTTCTATGGACAAGAGATTTTCTATCCCATGATATATTTTTCTCAATATAAATTTTTTAATATAGGAGAAGGAAATAACTCAACTCAATAGTGTTGATTATAAAATATGCGCGCCTGGTATTTTGGTTTAAAATATTTGAAAATTGACATTGCTTGCTCATATAATGGAAATATTCTAATAATTTTCTTCCATAGAAAAAATAATAAAATTATGAAAATCATATAGCAATTACAAATATTGGGAACACGTGGTCTTTGTGGGCTAGTTTAAATTAGCCCAGCCTGATCCATACAAAATTCAACACATACGCAAAATTGTTTTGTATAAAATTAGTATAATAAGGTGGGCAAATTTCAATTAGCCCCTGAAGTATTTCTCTTTACTTCAGGGGCTAATTGTAGTTGTATTTTTATAATGAAAAAGTTATGTAGTGTTAGTATAATATATTTGTATTTTAGCGTTCATATTCATATTTAGATTTTAGATTATATTTTTATATACATATTATATTTCGCAACGGTGGTGTATGAATTTCGATGGAAAAAATTATATACACGTATATTATATGACATTTATTTAAAAAAAAATTTGAATTTTTTTTTGCTCATTTTTATAATATATTTTAAATGAATATTTTGTAGCATTTTCCTGTTAATTCAGGTTGGGCCCACCCTGCCCAATATGACGAGCCGCCGCTGTTCGGACCTTTGTTATTTAATTGTTGACACCTAATATTGTTAGTTAGATACATAATACGGTGGTCTGTATTATGTCCTAGCAATATTAGGTGTTTGTTTTTCTGTGTATCGAAAATTTTTTTTTTTGAAGTGGGGCTTGAGGAAGGAATGCTAAGACAGGAGTGTCCCCTATATCCTCTGCCTATGAATCCTTGATCCAGTTCCTAGTCACCTTGTTTTTCCTTTTCCTAAAAAGATTCTGGCTTCGATGGTTCACTTAATTTGTCAGAAATTAGAACCAACATTTGAAACGAAAGTTAAAAACAATTTTTTTTAAATAAAACACAATAAAAATTTTAAAAATTTTGTTATTAAAATATTTATTGAATACAAAAGAAAAATCAACTTTCCAAAACTTAAATTATTTAAAATAATTATTAAATTAAAATTATTTATAATTTATAAAATTATTAATTATATAAATTAAAAATTGATAATGAGTAGTAAATTAAATTATTGAAATTAATTCAAAACAAATTAAAATCGGCTCGACAAAGTTTTTTTTTGTTGTTAAACAGAAAAAAAAACTATTATTTCGGGTCAAAAGTTCTAAAGTTTGAGAGTCTGTACCCAGCGGCCTGAAAATTATTAGAAAAGTTTTTTTGTAGTAGATTAAATTAATTATAAAATTATATAGGGTTGTATTGCTTATTTCGGGGCAGTGCAGTTAGTGTAGTTGGTGTAGGATTTTTTTTTAAGTTAGATTTATTTATTAATTTTTTTTAAATGTAGCATAGATTAAGTTGTATATGTAGACATTTTTATTTATTAAATTATTTATTTAAATTTACAATAGTTGTTATTTATTAAGGTAGTGTTAGGTATATACAATTATTTATTTATTTTTTTTTACTAATTTTTGTTCATTTTGGTAGTAGTTAATAATTTTTTTTTTGGTTTTTATTAAATGGTGTAGTGAAGTTATTTGTATTATAGTATATCTAGTTTATATTTTTTTGTAGTATTAGTAAACAAATTTACAATCAGTGTTATTTATATTTACAGATTTTTATTTGTTATTTATATTTACAATATTTGTGGTATTTATTATTTACAATTTTTCTTATTTATATTTACAAAGTTTTTCTGTTATTTATATTTACAATATTCGTTCATTTATACACTGATTGTTATTTATTAAACATCTTTTTTTGGTGAAGTCGGGTTTACAGTATTTTTTTTTATTTAGGTTAGGGTTAGTTTACAATAGTTGTTATTTATGTATTAAAATTTTTCTTAATTAATTATTATCTTAGGTAATTAATTATTAGGGTTATTTATTATTAGTGTTAGTATAATTTATTATAACATTATTTGTAGAATAGTTCATAGCGTAGTATTAGTCATCACCGCCGCTGAAATAAGCAATTATATTATAAGATAAATAAAATTAATTTAGTTAGGAAAAAAAAAATGGATACCTTTAAAAGTATGTTAGATCCGGGTTGGTCAGAGGAAGAAGAGTACTACTAATGGGTGCATGAGATGTGGAAGGTGGTCGAGGACCAACAACGGCAGATCACTGAACTGCGGGAGTTGCTCGCTAGGCAGCAATTCGCGCCATCTATACCACAGCCCCCGCATCAAATTCAAAATGCTGTCCGGTATGATGTTTTACCACCTACGCCACTGCCGCAAGTGTCAGCAACTTCCGTACCCTCCACTGGGGGTGCACCTAGACGGGATCGAGCTGAAAGTGAGGACGAGGGATTTAGTGTTAGATCGCCGGAGCAAGGTAATCGTCCGATCCAGTTCGTAGGATCTGGGAAGGGACTACCGTTACCGGAATTAACTATTTTTAAAAAAAATTTCGGAAATTTTTTTTTATTGTTATGTTTTTTGCATTAGTTAGTTTAGGTTATTTGCAATTAAGTATTTTAGTTTAGTTATTATTTATTTATTAGAATAGTATTTACACTTAGTTGTTATTTAATTTATTATTTGTTAATTTTTTTTGATATTAACACTAAGGCTGTGTGCCAAAGGGTTTAAATTTGTAGTTTAAAATTACATTATGACTGATGAAATTAAATTATGACACTAGCGTGGTGAATATAGAAAGTCAAAATTTAACGACCTTCCAGACCTCGTTAAATTTGACACTTCAGATTAAATTTTGATTTATTTAATATTCATATATCAATTTTTTTATTTACGAGCCCTATCTCATATGTATTGATACATTCCAATATTTTATGATTTTTTTAATGTTTTATACTAGCATTATTAATAAAAATAAATTTATTATTTACAAGAAATTAAAGAAATATTAATAATAATAAAAAAGGATTAAAAAAAATGTTATATCAATTATAAAGTATTGTAATGGATCAATACATATGAGATAGGGCTCGTACATATTTATAATTTTATTTTTAAAAAAATTTAAAAAAAATTAGGGAGCAAAAAAAAGAAAAATTTCATCCATCTTTTTTTAAAAATTAAACCAATTGCCACAGCAAACTTGATAGTAAATATTAAAAAAACTCACCAGCAAAAAAAATTTAATTTTTCGTGTCAAAATTTAAAATTTAAACTCTTGGCACACAGCCTTAATTGTTAATGTATTAGTAGTTAAAATTTAGTGTTATTTAAATATAAGGGTTAATTTGTTAGTTTATTTATTAGTTAATTATTTTTACAATTAATTGTTATTTATTCGATTATTTATTAATTGGGGTTGATTTTTATTTGTGAGTCTAGAGTGTACTAGTATAAGTAGATTATTATTATTATAATTAGTGATAATCTTAGGAATTAGTTGACTCAGATGAATAGGCCATGTTCACACAGTGACTCTCAAGGAGAATGCTGGGTGATTTCAGACTGGTTCTGTAGGGTACTATATACTCTACAGAAACCAGTCTGTTTTGTGACACCCAGAAAATTATTTTCAAAAAAAAAAAAATAATAACTTAATAATATACTATGTTATGCGTGAGCCGGTTTGTCTGTTGTTTTTGTTTCAGGTGGAGGGGTATTGCGTTTGTTGGGTGTAATTATTGTTAAGTTATTTGTAATGTTGTACACTAGATGTCGCTGTGGTGGTGGTGAGTTAACGCTGGACACTTTTGGTTGTTAGTAATATTTTTTTTGTAGGAGTGTAAGAGTTTTTTTTTGGTTCGTTTTTTTTTTGAATTTTTGGCAAGAATTATTCATAAATTAGTGACGATAAATTATAAAGATATTCAAATTAAACATAAAAAAAAAAAAAAAATTAGCATTAACCGAGAAAAAAAATTGTAAAATCATTTTTCATGAAAATCTGGTTTCACGATAAAATAGCTAATTTGTGGAAGAAAAAATATTAAGTGGAATTGAAAAAAAAAAATTTTGGAAAAAATATTCAAATATTTATATATCTATAGTGTACCGGTCAATAAAAAAGAAAATTTTATAACCGGGAAAAAAAATGAATGTCCAGCGCGCGCGAATAGTCGTCGATGTGTAGATTAATCGTCGTGTAAAATATTGTTCCCGTTTTGTTGGTGTGTCCTGTGTTCCAGAGTCCTGTCGCCATAACCTAAACTTATATATATATATATATATATAATTATTAAAAAAAAAAAAAAATTGGTAGACGCGATTTCAGGGTTTCGTATGGCTGATCCTGACATGTCTGGAGCAGCAGCATAACCATTGGAAAAAAGAAAAGGTATGTGGAAAAGTTTTTCTTTGTTGCTTAATTTTTATGGCAAGGCAGCACCACAACCTCACTACATGATTATATATATATCTTATGTAAATTTTTTCTTGACGAAAAAAAAAACATTTATAAAAAAAAATCAAAAACGGCTGTCAAGAATACAAATAAAAAAATTCTTATTTAAATTGATTTTTTTTAAGAAGATTAAAAAAAAAAATGTTATAAATTTATAAATTTAAAATATTGGTGTTTATATTTATTTATTTATTATTTAGTGCCATTTTTTTTTTGGAAACAGCGTTGGGTGAAAAAATTTGTGTGTTCGAGTATGTTTTTTTGTGTGTTTTTTCTGAGGATTTGGTGCTATTTTTTTTGTTGATCATGGCTGGCTAAGAGGAATCCAACTTGTGTGAACCAGCGTAGTCTGGATGTCCTTCTCTTGTGACTCTTCGATCTAGTCGAATTGTTATTATATAACAAGTGATTTGGATTGAAGAGTTGCATATTCAGACAATATGGTAGTTAGTAGGATCATTGGTCGACCCACACCCCACAGACTCTGCTAAGCCGGCAATAGGAGGAAATCCCAATGATCCTGGAGGCTGAGAGTAAATAAAAGGAAGTAGTTTTTTTTTTGTAGAAAAAAATTATTTCTGGTCTTGTTCATTTTAGTGATTGTGGCTAGGTCACTCAGACCTGACGCCCAACGCTCTCAGCTTCCGAACACTTCTCCTCCGAACTTATCATCAGCTAACATATCAATAAAAATTGATATTGTTACAGGCTTGTAAGGAAGCGAAAGCGCCTAACATTTGTTTAAGACCGCCTCTGGTGGTTCAAAGTACTCCGGTCCGTCCGCGGCAATATATTAATATTGATCTTCTTGGTCCATATGCTAGATCTAAAAAAGAAAATACATGTATATTAATAGTTCTTCTGCAAAAATTCTCTAAATTTGTTTTGCTCAAACCCTTGCGTCAGGCAGCAACAGGTCCGATCATTAAATTCCTGGAATCCGAAGTTTTCCATCTTTTCGGAATTCCAGAAGTGTTGTTGTCTGACAACGGAGTGCAATTCACTGCACAGGAATTTGAGAAATTAATCAAAATTTACAATATTAATTACGAATTTACCGCTCCCTACCATCCTCAGGCCAATGCGTCGGAAAGAGTCAATCGGAACATCGTCACTGCTATCCGAATGTATATAGGTAAAACCAACCATAAAGAATGGGACGACAAGCTGAGTCACATTACGTGCGCTCTGCAGAATGTCGTCCATGACGCTACTGCGTTTTCTCCATTCTACCTTACATTAGGATATCATATGATGACCGACGAAACTTCTTACGAGTTGCTTCGGAAATTAAATGCGCTGAATGAGAATATCATTATTGACCAGCAGCATCGACGTAATGATGTGCATGATGCTGTGGTCAGGAATCCGGAACACGCACAAAAAAGGCACGAACGAATTTATAATCTGCGATCTAATAAAAATTGTAAAAAGTACTTACCTGGGCAAGTTGTTTATCGTCGAACTCACGTATTAAGCGATTTCCAGAAAAATATAACCTCGAAATTTGCTAAACCCTGGACAAAAAATACCATTGTCGCCGAAAAAGGACAAGTGTTCTACGTGGTAGAAGATCGCGACTCCTTGAAACACTACGTTGTCCACGCCCAAGATTTAAAAACCTAAAAAAAAAAAAAAATAATTTAAGATTATATTGGTCCTAAAAAAAAAACTTTATTGGTTTGAAAAATATAAATTATGGCCCGGCTAGCACAGAGGTTGAGCATGAGATAGTCAGGGTGTGGGACAGCCCGGCGTTAACTGAAAAAAAATATACCACCTGTGATATTTTCAGATAATTGTTATTTAGTTAATTTTTTTTCAATTATTTGTTATTTATTTAGTATTATTCAGTTAATTTTTTTTGTTATTTATAATATCATTATTTCGTTAGTTAAAATTTTTGGTATTTATAAGTGATTAGTTTATTTACACTTAGATGTTAAGTGTAGTATTGGTATTAGTATTAGTTAATTTACAATTATATGTAAGTAGGTTAGTTTTGATATTTATTCATGAGGTAATAGTATAGTTATCATAATCAATATTACATGGCTACCCACCTTTACCCCAGGGGTCACTAAATTAAAAAACTAAATTTTTTGGTATTATTAGTTATTATTAGTTCACTTATTAGAACAAGCTAGTTATAAGTTTAGTTAAAAATTTTTTTTGTATTTATTTGGAATTATATATTGAGTATTTATGTATTTATTTGGTTGGGAGTTAGGTATTTATTTATTTATGATGTAGAAAATTTTTTGTTAGTATTATTTGTTTAGGTAAATTTATAATTCTAGCTTATTTATTATTTATAGTTAGTATTTATTATAGCTTAGTAGCTTAAAATTAGTTATTTAAGCGTTATTATTATTAGTGGTAAATAGTTATATGTGAGGCTATATTTTTATCAGACATCTGGGGTGTGACGAGTCGATGTTTTCCAGGCCTATCTGGAACGCTAAGCTCCCGATAGATCTGTATTGTGACACCGTGTATTTTTTTTGTATATTATTTCCTAAAAAGGAATTAAAAATTATTAAAAAAAAAAAAAAAAATTACCTTATTACTTGTTTACGTCTGCGTCCATCTTGATGTTAGTTGTATGCCGACTTGTCATATCTCAGATGTCAGTCGGTGTACAGGCGCGGAGTTAAATTTGGTTAGGCGGGTAGCCATGTTGGTAGAATTCGAAATTACCGTCAGCGCTGCGGTCTCTTGATTTTCGGACCCTTGTGGGCCATGTTTTGATTCCGAAGTGATCTCGCGATCGAGGAAACAATACAGTTTTCGAATTGGAGAAAATATGAAGATTGGATTGTGTTCGGGGAGTGGATGATAATATTTGAAGCGGGACGGATAAAAATTATTAAATTGTATTTTAAGAACATTTTTTTTTTATTTTTGGATTTGGAAAAGTTGTAAATTTTAATAGCTACGGGTGGAAAAATTTGGAATAGTTAATTGGATTTAAAAAAAAACAAAAAAAAACAAAAAAAAAATATAAATAAAAAAAGTTTTTTAAAAATACTTTCCCTTAAAGAAATATTCAACTAAAAAGTAATAAACAAGCAAATAATACCACATCAATGTACTTTCCCGTTGAATTTGAGCAACTGTCAACAATAGTAAGGGAAAGTAGACCCTATCAGAATTAATGCCATTTATAAAGAGTCTACCTTTCCCTTACTATTGTTGACAGTTGCTCAAATTCAACGGGAAAGTACATTGATGTGGTATTATTTGCTGGTTTATTACTTTTTAGTTGAATATTTCTTTAAGGGAAAGTATTTTTAAAAAACTTTTTTTATTTATATTTTTTATTTTACACTTTTTAGTCGGTCAAATATTTATTCATTTGACCGACTAAAAAAATTTAAATACTTTGACAACTTGGGAATGATTTGTTTGGGCTACTCATGGCCCACGATTTGGAATTCCACATGTGGCTGATGTTTTTTGTATAATCGGCTCCACATGAGCCAGGGTACTGCTCGGACTACGCTTCAAGACCTTTTATTTGATGCCCCACCTGATTTTTTTATGATGGGCCCCAGGTTTTGGGCCCTAACATGAATTATGAAGCTCCACGGACTGCGCAACGATGTATTTTTCAATACCTTTTATTTGATACCTCTCATGTCTTTTTGCATTATGGGCCCCACAAGACCCAGAGTACCTCTCGGAACAGATTTTGGGCCCACTTGACCCACGCACTACGAAACGAGATGTACTCTGCACGACCTTTCATTTGATACTCTACACGATATTTTTATGATTTAAGGCCTTGTTGACCCACATGACCCCCTTTTGGAACCTCGTGTAACCCAGTGTGCCTTTACGGACTACGCTCATTTAAATATACTCTTCAAGGCCTTTCATTTAATACCCCACGTGATTTTTGTATAATGAGCCCACATGACCCACATTTGGGCCCGCGTATAATCGAATGTGCCCCACGGACTACCCTCATCGAGATGTACTCTTCAAGACCTTTCATTTGATTCCGCACATGATTTTTTGTATGATGGGGCCCCACATTGCCCTCGTTTTGGGCCCGAGATGACTCACGACGCCCTCCGGGTTAATACCCATTGAGATGTACTGTTGAAGACCTATCATTTGATACCCCACATGGTTTTTGTAAGATGGGGCCCAACATTGCCCCCATTTTAGCCCTACATGACACACGGCGCCCCAAGAAATACACCACATTGAGATGTACACTGAAATGTGCACATACAAACTTTTTTTGTAATATGGGGTCCAACATGGCCCCCGTTTTGGCCCCCGGCATGACCCTCGTCGGCCCCCGACTACCCCCATTAAGATGTACTCTTCAAGACCTTTCATTTGATACCCCACATGATTTTTTTTATTATGGAGCCCAACATTGCCCCCGTTTTGGGACCGACGTGACCCACGGCGCCCCCCCCGACTACCGTTCAATGAGATGTACTCGTCAAGACCTTTCATTTGATACCCCACATGATTTTTTGTATTATGGAACCCAACATTGCCCCCGTTTTGGGCCCGACATGACCCACGGAGCCCCCCGGACTACCGCACAATGAGATGTACTTGTCAAGACCTTTCATTTGATACCCCACATGATTTTTTGTATTATGGGGCCCCACATTGCCCCGATTTGGGCCAGTCATGACCCACGGCGCCCCCCGGACCATCGTCCAATGAGATGTACTCGTCAAGACCTTTCATTTGATATCCCACATGGTTTTTTTGGTACATTCAAAAATTAAACGGCCCTCCGCCCCAAATTTATATGGTACCAAGCCATTGATGACACGAGCTCAACTTCCAAATTTGAGCTCAATCGGTCAAGCAGTTTAAGAGTTATGGCCAGGTGAGGAGATATATATATATATATATATATATATATATATATATATATATAAATAAATATACCTATATACTGGAAGTGTGAATTCATAAAAGGGAAAGTAAAAAACAATTAAAATAAGATCATTAGAAAATTATTATTGTGGTGATAGTACTAATTTAAAAATAAAAAAATGTAAAAAGGAGAGAAAATAAATTTGTGATGGGAGTAAAATAAAAATACATTCTTTTTTGTATAATCATAATATAAAATACATATTTTAGAAAAACTATAAGAGGAAAAAAACATAAGAACCCAAATTTTCTGAGCCGCGCGGCCGCCGTGAAAAATAAATAATTAAGTTCGGCAAAAGAAATTACTAGAAAGAGTTATTGGTAACAACAAAAACAAATTAATAATAGAGAAAAACAAATACTAAGTGTTTTTTTTTAAAGTAGCAATATTTGAAAAAAAAAATTTAAAACATAATTTATAATATAATAATAATACACTGCACCGGTCCGATCCAGCCAAGAAAACAAACAACAAATCATAAAAGAAAAAAAAATATTAGTTTTGTCAACATAACGTCGAGGCAGAGCAGCGGTGGCAGCGTCTATCAGCATCATCATTATATTTTTGTTCTGGTTTTTTTTTGTGTAATTTATTTTGAAAAAATTGTAGGTACAGGTTGCTGGTTCCCGTCCAGACATGTCCGAAGCAGGAAGCAGTTTCCCAGGTACTGTAAAATTTTTACTAGTAATTATTTATTTATTTGTGGTGTACGATTTAGTTGCTTTTGCTCAGTTTCCTGTTAAATTATTATATTTTTGTGTAAAGTAAAGTAGAGTATCGTAAAAATTTTTTTTGTTAATTATTGATTATTTATTGTAATAGAAGTAGCAAGAGAAAAAAACAAAAAAAATTTAAAAGTATATTAAATAATATAATAAAAAAAAAACCACCTCGTTAAGAAAAAAATTATGGTTTTATTAAAGGGTTATTTTTAAAAAGAAAAAAACAGAAAAAAAGGAACTAAATTTAAAATGGTGTTGGCCTCGCTGGATTGTTGCTGCTGCTGTGTTTGTTTTTGAATTTTTTTTCTGCTCCGTTGAATTTTTTTGAAAATGGCTGGCTGAAATTCCTCAGGATGGATCGCTATGGTTTTCTTGTCCTTTCCTCACCTCATTCCTTAAGCGATGGTGCTTCACTTTAAAGATTTTTTTTTTGTGAAAATCTCTATTAGTGAAAGCATCAGCGTATTGCTGTATTGATTGCCGTTTGGATCACTGGTCGACTCACGCCTCACAGGCTGAGCATAGCTGGCAAAACTCAGGAGGAAATCCCACTGGTCCAAGGAGTTCTGACATAAAAATTTTGGTCTAGTGTTTTTTTGTGATGCGCGGTTGGTCACCCTAGACCTGGCACCCACTTTTCTAGAAGTTACCTCCTCCGGCTTATCTTACAGATAACAGGTGGTAATTTTTTAGACAAAAATTATTCAAACCGGTTACAAAATATATTGTCAATACATGTTTTGGAATTTTCGGTTATACGAGTGCGCACATTAATGCAGGATTCTAAACCATTTGCCGATAATAAAAACGTATATTTATCCAGAAGAATGGATTTTGATAAAATGTCAATGTTAGTATCGCCTAACAGTACCAGATTTTTAGATCTTGAATTCGATAATAAATTTTCCAAATCAACCAAAAGACATCCTTATTACTGTTATGAAATCTATACGCGCACAAAAATGTAATTTTTTCATCATTAATAGTACAACTTACTTTTATAAAATCTGCGGAAGTTAAATTATAATTAAGAACTTCACTAGCAATTTTACGTTTAATGTATACCGCCACTCCACCAAAAGGATATCATTGCATGTTGCATGTTGCAAAAAAATTATATCCTGGTAATGCAAAATTATCTTTTTCATGATCAAAAATCCAAATCTCAGAAAGAAAAATTAAATCTGACTTTATATGAAAACTCTCTAAGTGAGCAACTAATAAATCAAAGTTTTTCCGTAGACTTCTTATATTCTGATGAACTATCAAAAATTGTTAGAGGCAATACCATCAGTATCAAAAGCACTATTAAAAAAATTACTATAAAAATTACAGATAAGAGATAAATGCGTTAAATTTTGAGGATAAAAAAAATTAGAAATATTACAAGCCATTAATTACAAATTAATTAGAAATATAACAAAAGAATGATAAATAAAGTAAAAATTTTTGAAGATCCTAATGCGTATTAATTCTTATAACTTTATCTCCTTCTTTCTTTCTCATTAAAATTGAATAATTATTAAACCATAGGTATTTGTAATTTTGAGTCTTTGGTTTGTTTTTAGCAGCAGCCATAAGATTTCTCATGTAAGGTGTAAAACTATGATTAACACAAATACTTCTATCATTGCCATCACTGCCAAAAAGTTTTGCCGTAAGCTTTTTTCACTGAGAAATAAGTTTTTTCATTATTTTTTGCTTAATTCTCTGAGACACAAATGTAACACATAAAATGTTTAATTTATTGCTACTGCTAACGCTGTTATTAGAAATGTTATTCTTGGAATTTGAGTATTCAATTTTTTTCACATAACATTTCTCTATTTGTTCCAAGGTTACTGTTTCATCAAGACCATCAGCGAAAAATTTGGTTGCAGTATTAAAAGCATTATTATTAGTCACAGAATCTGGTACACTCACAATTTCAATCATGTTAGCTCTTTCATTTTGTTGTAAAGACATAACTTTTTGCTCAAGAGCAGCAATTTTATTATTAAGTTCTAGCATGTGTGTGTTTTTGTGTTCAACGTAAGTTGAACTTTGTGTGTATTGGGACAGCCAAAGATTTTTTTCTGTAGTGTTTGGGGAATCTCATTGAAGTTTCCTTTCTCCCTAACCATATTCCTACCTCACCCTTTCCCTTCCCTGTACTTTCCTTTTAAAAAGAAATCCAGAGTGTATCCATTCTGGGGTGTTAGAAGTTTGCCATAATTAAATTAAAAATATTTATTTTAAGTTGGATTTGTTTTATTTGGAATTATTTTGGATTTGTGCTTTTAAATTTTTTTTTGTTGAGATTTTTTTTTTTGTTGTTCGAGATTTTTTTTCGTTTTTTTTTAAATATTTTTTTTCCTTCCTCTTTGGTTCCTCTATCGAGTGAGTGCTGACGGAGTGAGAATTTTTTTTAAATCAATAGGAGAAAAGAGGAGAGAAAAATAAAAACGGGTAGTGGTTGGCTTTATATTATTTTTTTTTGTCTCTTTATTTATTATTATACAATAATTGTTAGTGTATACTTTGTTTTTACAATTTTCGTTATTTATTAGTTTCGGTTTTTTTTGGTTATATTACTTATATTAGGTGTATGGTTATTTTTTTTCATTTATAATTATTGTTATTTATTAAAATATTTTTTTTGGTAAGTCGAATTTAGTGTTAGTCAATTTACAATTAGTGTTATTTATTTTACTATATTTATAATAATGAGTTTTTTATGTACAAATTGGTTGATCATTTGCATTAATTGTTATTTATTAAATTAGTTATTTTTTTTTAGTAGTATAAGTATATATATTAGAATATTTTTTTTCATTGTTTTATTTGTTAAATAAAATGGGTAAAGGAAAAAAAAATTTGGATGGTACAGAGTTATATTTAGAAATTGTATGAAAGATTTGTTTTATTTTTTTTATTTCATTAGCTATTAATATTTACATTAAATTATTTATTTATTAGGTGATACAATATTTTCGTTGCCATTGCGGATTTCCTTAAAAATTATTTGTTAGGCAGTGTTGAATAGTAGTAGTATTGTACAATAGTTGTTAATTTATTCTATAATTTTTTTTTGTTAAAATTTATATATCTTTCGGAAGGAAAATATCATGCATTAAGCTGCCTGTAGTCACACGGCATTAATTGTGTTCTGAGCATCGATTACAGAGACTTGCGAGTTGCGAGAAAACTCGCAAAGTTCCCTTAATTTTCGAAAATGGGAAATTCGTCTTTTTCATCAGGTAACACTAGTGGCGAGAATTCTCGTGACCTATTCATGGTTAACAGAAATAACTCACCATACAAAATTTCAGTTATATATAAATTTTTTGAATATTTTTTGAATATTTTGTGAAGAAGATAAGAAAATAAACGGCACAAAAGAAATTATTTTTGTGAAAATGTTAATCTTTCCTCATTATTTTCACTCTGTACCTTACTTCATTATTTAAAATTGAAAATATTAGATCCATAATTTTTTTTTTTTTTTAAATCAAACAATTATGTAAATAACATTAATCAAAATAACACATAAGCACAAAATTTAATGTCAAAATAACAAAACATTAAAAAATTTATGTGTCAAAAAAATTTTAAGCGTTCAGTAGCACAATTTTCGAAAGGATACGTTCAATTGTGCCAAGTTGGCAATTTGCGAGAAAACTCGCAGGGAAATTTGCGGAAAGTGTCTGTAATCGCTGCTCAGGTAGTAATCTAAAAATAAATAGAACAAAATTATATTGTTAGTCTTGGTCGAAAAAAAAATTGTTATAATTGAATTAAAAATGGATCCAGCCAGGTTAGATCCCGACGAGGTCCAATTTGAGTTAGATCTGCGTGGGTTGTTAGGGTCGGCGGGCAACGCCCAGAGTAAGTACTCTCAGTTGTGCATCGCCCTAGAGCATGAGCAACGTATAGGTCGCCGTCCCCCGGCGTTAAAGATAGATTATATCGCTTAAAATCGGCTCATAAGGATTACTCGGCATCTGTGCGGCGAATCATAAATGAACTTAAAACGGAGCTCGATAAAATTTCAGAGCAACAGTTCATCAACGCACAGATGCTTGACTCGGACCATTCGTATTCTGAGGATGGGATGTTGACTGTAATCGACGACCGGGAGGGAGCTATAGGTCCACCCCTTGACAAAAATCCGCTGCCGCCTGTGGAGGCCGTTGCCAATCCGACTGGTAATAAGGGGGTGTTGCCGAAACAGCCGCTTATTCCAACTCCGATCATATTGGCCGGCCACCCCTCTTCTGATCCTGGTGCGACGTTGATGACCTCTCGAAAGGGAGTTAGTCAGCTGAGCTCCTCGAACAATTCGCCGCATTCTGACCCCACTTCGATACAGGGGTCATCAACTCGGTTGTCCACAGGTGGCGTTAAAAAAACTGGTTCATCTGGAAGAAGAGGAAAACGGTTTCAGAATCAATCAAAACGTCAAAGCTTCAACGTACCTAATAATAAATCTGTAATAGCCTCAGTTCGATCACACCCAAATTTCCGCCATGTCCAGTCTGTTCGAATAACAGCTGCAACAAATCGCCGAACTCCAAACGCTGGTAGCTCGACAACATCTTTCGGAACCAGCTGCAGCGCCCCGGTTTGTTGTTCCTGTTCCTAGCTATCCACCGTCTGTAATGCCACCACTGAGCCGGGGTGTAGCATACATGAATTAGGTTTAGTTAAAAATAAGAATAATATTAGATCCAAAAAACATTTCAGTAAGAGGGAGGAAATCCTAAAAACGTTACGTAAAGCTACGTACCTCAGGCCGGATGAAGACAATCGACCTTTCATGAAGATACAAATTGCAAATAAAAACCATTTTGCGTTGTAGGACAGTGCGGCCAATATCAGTTGTTCGGGGAAGGATGGGGAAAATTTGTTGCGGGAGTCTAACATTTCGTACACTCCCATCACGTCCATTGTGAATACGGCCGATGTGTCATAGGTTACGTATTCCTGAACATTATTTACAATGGCTTGCATAAATTGAATATTGACCAACAACAAAGGCTTCACGAAGTGATCGATTCGTTTGCGTCGTTTAGTACATCTGGTCTGGGGAAAAATGCGATTCTTAAACATGAAATCGACGTTGGAGATGCGAAACCTCAAGTTGTCCGTCCGTATCCATTATCACTGCCAATGCAAAAACTGTTAGATTTAGAACTAGATAAAATGCTAGAGCAGGATATTATTGAAGAGAGTCGAAGTGCATGGGCATCGCCCTTGGCGTTGGTCAAAAAAGCAAAGGGCACCCTAAGGTTGTTTCTGACGCCCGCAAGGTGAATGCCGTCACCAAGAGTGATGCTTATAAACTTCCTCACATAAATCCAATTTTCAGTAGAGTCAAAAAAACCAAATATATAACGAGTTTAGATCTTAAAATTGCGTTTTGGCAGGTTGAACTGGAGGAGAAATCCAGAGAAAAAACCGCATTCATCGTCCCCGGTCTTGGGTTGTATCATTTCAAAAGAATGCCTTTCAGTTTGTCCAACCCCCAAAAAACATTTTGCAAGCTTATGGATAAAGTTACCCCTTGCAAGCTTCATGAGGATGTCTTTGTTTAACTTGGTGATCTGTTGACTTTGACACCCACATGCAGCTCTTGAGTAAAGTAGCAGGGTGTTTGAGGGAAGATGGACTGACCATAAACATCGAGATAAGCCGATTTTTCCAGACCGATACAAAATATTTAGGTCACATTATTGATCACGAAGGCATTAAAACGGACCCTGAAAAAAGCGAAGCCATACAAAACTTTCCGAGGCCAAAAACTGTGCGAAAGATCAGACGGTTTTTGGGCATTACTGGATGGTATAATCGGTTTATAAAAAAATATGCGGAAGTTGCAGCGCCTATTACTCATTTGTTGAAAGGTAAAAATCCGGACAAGTGAAATGATACCGCTGAGGCAGCATTCCTAGCTTTGAAACTGGCCTTAACGCAGGCGGAATTAGAATGCCTCGCAGCGGTACTCAGCATACAAAAATTCCGACCTTACACTCGGGGGTGGACAAAACTGTGGAGAAAATTCAACGAATGTATTTTTGGCCAAGAATGAGAATGGAAATAAAAATTACATTTCTTTCTTTGTGCGAGGCTTGTAAGGAAGCGAAAGCGCCTAACATTTGTTTAAGACCGTCTCTGGTGGTTCAAAGTACTTCGGTCCGTCCGTGGCAATATAATAATATTGATCTTCTTGGTCCATATGCTAAATCTAAAGAAGAAAATACATGTATATTAATAGTAAATTTGTTTTGCTCAAACCCTTGCGTCAGGCAACAACAGGTCCGATCATTAAATTCCTGGAATCCGAAGTTTTCCATCTTTTCGGAATTCCAGAAGTGTTGTTATCTGACAATGGAGTGCAATTCACTGCACAGGAATTTGAGAAATTAATCAAAATTTACAATATTAATCACAAACTTACCGCTCCCTACCATCCTCAGGCAAATGCGTCGGAAAGAGTCAATCGGAACATCGTCACTGCTATCCGAATGTATATAGGTAAAACCAACCATAAAGAATGGGACGACAAGCTGAGTCACATTACGTGCGCTCTGCAGAATATCGTCCAGACGCTACTGCATTTTCTCCATTCTACCTTACATTAGGATATCATATGATGACCGACGAAACTTCTTACGAGTTGCTTCGGAAATTAAATGCGCTGAATGAGAATATCATTATTGACCAGCAGCATCGACGTAATGATGGGCATGATGCTGTGGTCAAGAATCTGGAACACGCACAAAAAAGGCACGAACGAATTTATAATCTGCGATCTAATAAAAATTGTAAAATGTACTTACCTGGGCAAGTTGTTTATCGTCGAACTCACGTATTAAGCGATTTCCAGAAAAATATAACCTCGAAATTTGCTAAACCCTAGACAAAAAATACCATTGTCGCCGTAAAAGGACAAGTGTTCTACGTGGTAGAAGATCGCGACACCATGAAACACTACGTTGTCCACGCCAAAGATTTAAAAACCTCAAAAAAAAAAAAAAAAAATTTAAGATTATATTGGTCCTAAAAAAACAACATTATTGGTTTGAAAAATATAAATTATGTCCCGGCTAGCACAGAAGGTGAGCATGAGATAGTCAGGGTGTGGGACAGCCCGGCGTTGACTGAAAAAAAATATACCACCTGTGATATTTTCAGGATGTGGGACAGCCCGGCGTTGACTGAAAAAAATATACCACCTGTGATATTTTCAGATAATTGTTATTTAGTTAGTGTTGGTTAGTTTTTTTTTAATTATTTGTTATTTATTTAGTATTATTCAGTTAATTTTTTTTGTTATTTATAATATCATTATTTCGTTAGTTAAAATTTTTGGTATTTATAAGTTATTAGTTTATTTACACTTAGATGTTAAGTGTAGTATTGGTATTAGTATTAGTTAATTTACAATTATATGTAAGTAGGTTAGTTTTGTTATTTATTCATGAGGTAATAGTTATCATAATCAATATTACATGGCCTGGCCACCCACCTTTACCCCGTGGGTCACTAAATTAAATTTAAAGAGTTAGCAACATTTTTTATATTATTAGTTATTATTAGTACATTTATTAGAACAAGCTAGTTATAAGTTTAGTTAAAAATTTTTTTTGTATTTATTTGGAATTATATATTGAGTATTTATGTATTTATTTGGTTGGGAGTTAGGTATTTATTTATTTATGATGTAGAAAATTTTTTGTTAGTATTATTTATTTAGGTAAATTTATAATTCTAGCTTATTTATTATTTATAGTTAGTATTTATTATAGCTTAGTAGCTAATATTAGTGGTAAATAGTTATATGTGAGGCTATATTTTTATCAGACATCTGGGGTGTGACGAGTCGATGTTTACCAGGCCTATCTCGAACGCTAAGCTCCCGATAGATCTGTATTGTGACACCGTGTATTTTTTTTGTATATTATTTCCTAAAAAAGAATTAAAAATTATTAAAAAAAAAAAAATTACCTTATTAGTTGTTTACGTCTGCGTCCATCTTGATGTTAGTTGTATGCCGACTTGTCATATCTCAGATGTCAGTCAACCGTCAGCGCTGCGGTCTCTTGATTTTCGGACCATTGTGGGCCATGTTTTGATTCCGAAGTGATCTCGCGATCGAGGAAACAATAGAGTTTTCGAATTGGAGAAAATATGAAGATTGGATTGTGTTCGGGGAGTGGATGATAATATTTGAAGCGGGACGGATAAAAATTATTAAATTGTATTTTAAGAAAATTTTTTTTATTTTTGGGTTTGGAAAAGTTGTAAATTTTAATAGCTACGGGTGGAAAAATTTGGAATAGTTAATTGGATTTAAAAAAAAAACAAAAAAAAAAACAATTGAAATAAGATCATTAGAAAATTATTATTGTGGTGATAGTACTAATTTAAAAATAAAAAAATGTAAAAAGGAGAGAAAATAAATTTGTGATGGGAGTAAAATAAAAAAACATTTTTTTTGTAAAATCATAATATAAAATACATATTTTTGAAAAACTATAAGAGGAAAAAAAATAAGAACCCAAATTTTCCGAGCCGCGCGACCGCCGAGAAAAATAAATAATTAAGTTCGGCAAAAGAAATTACTCGAAAGAGTTATTGCTAACAACAAAAACAAATTAATAATAGAGAAACAAATACTAAGTTTTTTTTTTTTTAAAAGTAGCAATATTTGAAAAAAAAAAATTAAAACATAATTTATAATATAATAATAATACACTGCACCGATCCGATCCAGCCAAGAAAACAAACAACAAATAATAAAAGAAAAAAAAATATTAGTCTTGTCAACATAACGTCGAGGCAGAGCAGCGGTGGCAGCGTCTATCAGCATCATCATTATATTTTTGTTCTGGTTGTTTTTTTTTTGTGTAATTTATTTTGAAAAAATTGTAGGTACAGGTTGCTGGTTCTCGTCCAGACATGTCCGGAGCAGGAAGCAGTTTCCCAGGTACTGTAAAATTTTGATTAGTAATTATTTATTTATTTGTGGTGTACGATTTAGTTGCTTTGGCTCAGTTTAATGTTAAATTATTATATTTTTGTGTAAAGTAAAGTAGAGTATCGTAAATTTTTTTTTTGTTAATTATTGATTATTTATTGTAATAGAAGTAGCCAGAGAAAAAAACAAAAAAAATTTAAAAGTATATTAAATAATATAAATATATTACGTACACCACATATAAATTTTTTTTAATTATATATATACATATATTTTCCTTAATCTTTTTTTTCTTTTTTTAATAAAAAAAAAAACACCTCTTTAAGAAAGAAATTATGGTTTTATTAAAGGGTTATGTTTAAAAAGAAAAAAACATAAAAAAAAGAACTAAATTTAAAAGTAGAGTGGTGTTGGCCTCGCTGGATTGCTGCTGCTGCTGTATTTGTTTTTGAAGTTTTTTTCTGCTCCGTTGAATTCTTTTTGAAAATGGCTGGCTCAACTTCCTCAGGATGGATCGCTATGGTTTTTTTGTCCTTTCCTCACCTCATTCCTTAAACGATGGTGCTTCACTTTAAAGATTTTTTTTTGTGAAAATCTCTATTAGTGAAAGCATCAGCGTATTGCTGTATTGATTGCCGTTTGGATCACTGGTCGACTCACGCCTCACAGGCTGAGCATAGCTGGCAAAACTCAGGAGGAAATCCCACTGGTCCAAGGAGTTCTGACATAAAAATTTTGGTCTAGTGTTTTTTTGTGATGCGCGGTTGGTCACCCTAGACCTGGCACCCACTTTTCTAGAAGTTACCTCCTCCGGCTTATCTTACAGATAACAGGTGGTAATTTTTTAGACAAAAATTATTCAAACCGGTTACAAAATATATTGTCAATACATGTTTTGGAATTTTCGGTTATACGAGTGCGCACATTAATGCAGGATTCTAAACCATTTGCCGATAATAAAAACGTATATTTATCCAGAAGAATGGATTTTGATAAAATGTCGATGTTAGTATCGCCTAACAGTACCAGATTTTTAGATCTTGAATTCGATCATAAATTTTCCAAATCAACCAAAAAGACATCCTTATTACTGTTATGAAATCTATACGCGCACAAAAATGTAATTTTTTCATTATTAATAGTACAACTTAATTTTATAAAATCTGCGGAAGTTAAATTATAATTAAGAACTTCACTAGCAATTTTACGTTTAATGTATACCGCCACTCCACCAAAAGGATATCATTGCATGTTGCATGTTGCAAAAAAATTATATCCTGGTAATGCAAAATTATCTTTTTCATGATCAAAAATCCAAATCTCAGAAAGAAAAATTAAATCTGACTTTATATGAAAACTCTCTAAGTGAGCAACTAATAAATCAAAGTTTTTCCGTAGACTTCTTATATTCTGATGAACTATACAAAAATTGTTAGAGGCAATACCGTCAGTATGAAAAACACTATTAAAAAAATTACTATTAAAATTACAGATAAGAGATAAATGCGTTAAATTTTGAGGATACAAAAATTAGAATTATTACAAGCCATTAATTACAAATTAATTATAAATATAACAAAAGAATGATAAATAAAGTAAAAATTCTTATAACTGTGTCTCCTTCTTTCTTTCTCATTAAAATTGAATAATTATTAAACCATAGGTATTTGTAATTTTGAGTTTTTTGTTTGTTTTTAGCAGCAGCCATAAGATTTCTCATGTAAGGTGTAAAACTATGATTAATACAAATACTTCTATCATTGCCATCACTGCCAAAAAGTTTTGCCGTAAGCTTTTTTCACTGAGAAATAAGTTTTTTCATTATTTTTTGCTTAATTCTCTGAGACACAAATGTAACACATAAAATTTTTAATTTATTGCTACTGCTAATGCTGTTATTAGAAATGTTATTCTTGGAATTTGAGTATTCAATTTTTTTCACATAACATTTCTCTATTTGTTCCAAGGTTACTGTTTCATCAAGACCATCAGCGAAAAATTTGGTTGCAGTATTAAAAGCATTATTATTAGTCACAGAATCTGGTACACTCACAATTTCAATCATGTTAGCTCTTTTATTTTGTTGTAAAGACATAACTTTTTGCTCAAGAGCAGCAATTTTATTATTAAGTTCTATTTTCTCTGATTTAGAGATTCAATAGGAAGAAGTTGAAGATTTATATGTTTAATACCCAATAATTCATTATAAATTTGCTGAAGAGAAATTTCTTTGACACTACCATCAGAAAGGAATATGTCATCAGTAGATAAAACGTCATCAGCTGTTGGTGTACATATGTTTATATTTCCCTTAGTACCAGAGAATGATGAATTGTACTTACAGTTGTCAGTGCATTGACTTTCTGCTGTGAGAAGTGCAGTTATCACAACGATATATTTTATTATTTTTAATCATAAAATCAATGTCGGCTTCTAAAATATTAGCACATTTAGCGTGGAAATAATTATTACAGTCTGCACATTTAATTTTAGAATGATGTTTTTCTACCTTATTATTACATTTACAAGGCATAATGTTCGAATTAAAAATATCAGTATGAGTACAACGAAAATAAAGAAAAAATAACTGATTAGTGACTCTTGTTGTTTAAATTGATTTAAAAAATATACTTAACTAAACTAAATAGTTAAGTAACCACTTGTGGATTTTTTCCTTTTTGGTGTTTATAATAAAAGTCCTGATAAATTAACACTATGATTTAATATATAATAAGAGTGATTATTGAAAAAAATGTGAAAAGAGCCACTAAGTGAGTGAACATTTTTTAATTTATTTAGACTAAAGTTTCTCTTATATGTGTACACCCCCGCCACTCAGAGAAGACTGAATTATACAAGAAATATTATTCCCACTCCCAAAGTAATGTAGGAACAACCATAAAATTTCCACTTTCGAGTATTTATGATTTTATCCATACAATACAAACGTTGATTATCGTTGTTTGTTGTATCGTTGACTCCTTATTATATTTATTTTCTCGTTGCTTGTTTTTTTGTGAAAAATTTTGTTTTGTTTGCGAAAATTTGTTTGTTTGCACAAATTCAAATTTTGATACAGTTGCCTTTTTAATTTTGTTAAAATCAATGTGAATCTCACCAAATTCTGATAACGAAAGAGATTGATTAATTCGTTGCGCCGTTTTTTAAAGCTTGTTCTGGTCCATTTTTTGCAGGGTTGCACGTTAATTATAGCATATTACCTTGTAAACCTACCATAAATTAATTAATTTATTAATTAAAAATAAATTAAGTAAATTAAATAAATTGTGAAATTAAATATGTGGGGAAAGTAAATCTATCTATGTACATATTTTTATTTTCAATTTTACATTCGGGAAATCAATATATATAAAAAAAAAATTAAAAAAAGCGATTTTAAATTAAAAGTAAAAGTAAAATTTAAAATAAAAATATGTAACAAGAACTTAAAAAAAGGCCTTATTTTAACTTCCAATTAATTTATTTTTAATGAAAACGGTAGTAATTTAAAACATAAGAACTTTGAAATTGAACTAATTTTTTTTTAAATTTAAATTTATTCAATTTAATTTGAAAAACTTTAATTTGGTTAAAAAATTGTTAAATATTTATATGTATTTAAAAAAAATTAGTTCAATTTCAAAGTTCTTATGTTTTAAATTACTACCGATTTCATTAAAAATAAATTAATTGGAAGTTAAAATAAGGCCTTTTTTTAAGTTCTTGTTACATATTTTTATTTTAAATTTTACTTTTGGGTGTATTATTTGAAAATGCAGCGATATATGGACTAAGCCAAACTATTTAATTACACAAAATAAAAAATATATAAAACTGATGTTTTTTAAATCAATTTTGAAAATGTCTTTTGATACTTTAAATAAAATTCAGAAGCTTTTTCAATTTTTCATAATTTTTTCGTGTAAAATATTCAGATTTTTTCAAAAAGTGGAGTTAAATGATTTGGTTTTTGACACGCCTATTCTACCTTCTATTATCAACGTAATTTCTTTTTTTCTTTAAGGAAAAAAAGGAAAATGATTCATCATTATCTGTTCTACCGAAAAATCCATTTGATAAAAAAGAAGACTATCAATTTGGATAAAACACTTTAAGACGAGGACAGAATTAAAATTTGTTAAGAATTAAAATATTTAATATTTTACTTCACCAAAAAATTACAATTGAATTTTATTTTATTTCTTCCAGCTAAAACAGTTTTCACGTATTGGAGTTGATGATGTGGGGTCATTTTATAAAAAAATGTAAAAAATTTATTATTAGATTCAACAGCTAAAAATTTCTGTTGGAGTGGAATAGAGCAGAAAAAATGTATTCAATCTCTCAATGCTGTTATAGCTTTAAAAAGTAATTTAATGTATACCAATAACTACAATCATCTTATTATTTCTTATAGAAGCTTGTTTATCAACTATAGGAAATTCAACTGAAAATTCTAGTAGTCATTGGGTCTTATAAGCGTGGGAACCAAATGGCAGTCATGTGTGACGATGTGTGCATTGGTGCGTGACTAATGTGCATGCGTGTGTGACTAATAGGTGTTAATGGGTGGGTGTCTAAATAAATATAATTACAAAAAAAAAAAAAAAAAAATATATATAGTTCGCCATTTCGCAATTGAACTCGGGAAAAATATTTGTCTGTGCTCACACCCTCTACTTATTGAGCCATTACCTTCTTTTATTTAGGTACATATTACAAAACAAACTAACTATGAAACCAAAAACACTGAAAAATAAACTCTGAAAAATAAACTTTGAAAAATAAAAACCAAAAACTCTGAAAAATAAACTCGTAAGTTTGAAAAATAAATCCAAAAACTCTGAAAATAAAAACCAAAAACTCTGAAAAATAATTTGAAAATTCGTACAATTTATTTAAAAAACCATAAACTATTTTTTTTTTCAAACCAAAGTTTTATTATATTAGTAATTAAAATTTATAAAAGAGTAGAAATTATATAGAAATAAAATGAAAAAGAATAGGTAAAGTTAAAAATTTAAAAAAATATGCAATAGATTTATTATAGTAATCTTACAAATTTAAGACACATATGGTTTTTTCTTCATATTGTATGCATTTAAACATTATATTTTATATTATTTATATAAACATAAATTAATCTTATATTTATAAGATTATTACTTATGAATTGAAACTGTTATATTGTCAAAATGTGAATTCATACTAAATTTGCAAGATGATTTCAATATGAACTCTTAAAATGAATTCCGTATATCTTCATGTAATGAATTCATACTAAATTTTAAAAATGATTTCAATATGAACTCTTAAAATTAATTCCGTATATCTTCATGTAATTAATTCATATTGAATTTGCAAGATGATTTCAATATGAACTGTTAAAATGAACTAAAATCCTAATCATTAAATGAGCTTGTTATGATATCACAATTTGATTTCACTGTGATGTAAAAACTTTAGTACAAAAAGTCGCTCAAGGTGAAGCTCATGTGATACTCAAATGAAGCAAATGTGAATTCACATTCACTGAATGAGTTCTAAATGAATTCAGAATGAATTGACATTGTTTGCTGGGATTTAAATAAAAAAAACAACCACATCTTTAAGAAAAAAATTATAGTTTTATTAAAGGGTTATTTTTAAAAAGAAAAAACAGAAAAAAAGGAACTAAATTTAAAATTAGAGTGGTGTTGGCCTCGCTGGATTGTTGCTGCTGCTGTGTTTGTTTTTGAATTTTTTTTCTGCTCCGTTGAATTTTTTTGAAAATGGCTGGCTGAAATTCCTCAGGATGGATCGCTATGGTTTTCTTGTCCTTTCCTCACCTCATTCCTTAAGCGATGGTGCTTCACTTTAAAGATTTTGTTTTGTGAAAATCTCTATTAGTGAAAGCATCAGCGTATTGCTGTATTGATTGCCGTTTGGATCACTGGTCGACTCACGCCCCACAGGCTGAGCATAGCTGGCAAAACTCAGGAGGAAATCCCACTGGTCCAAGGAGTTCTGACATAAAAATTTTGGTCTAGTGTTTTTTTGTGATGCGCGGTTGGTCACCCTAGGCCTGGCACCCACTTTTCTAGAACTCCGAAGTTACCTCCTCCGGCTTATCTTACAGATTTTTTGGACAAAAATTATTCAAACTACAATAGTACAACTTAATTTTATAAAATCTGCGGAAGTTAAATTATAATTAAGAACTTCACTAGCAATTTTACGTTTAATGTATACCGCCACTCCACCAAAAGGATATCATTGCATGTTGCATGTGGCAAAAAAATTATATCCTGGTAATGCAAAATTATCTTTTTCATGATCAAAAATCCAAATCTCAGAAAGAAAAATTAAATCTGACTTTATATGAAAACTCTCTAAGTGAGCAACTAATAAATCAAAGTTTTTCCGTAGACTTCTTATATTCTGATGAACTATACAAAAATTGTTAGAGGCAATACCGTCAGTATGAAAAACACTATTAAAAAAATTACTATTAAAATTACAGATAAGAGATAAATGCGTTAAATTTTGAGGAAAAATTAGAATTATTACAAGCCATTAATTACAAATTAATTAGAAATATAACAAAAGAATGATAAATAAAGTAAAAATTTTTGAAGATCCTCATGCGTATTAATTCTTATAACTTTATCTCCTTCTTTCTTTCTCATTAAAATTGAATAATTATTAAACCATAGGTATTTGTAATTTTGAGTTTTTTGTTTGTTTTTAGCAGCAGCCATAAGATTTCTCATGTAAGGTGTAAAACTATGATTAACACAAATACTTCTATCATTGCCATCACTGCCAAAAAGTTTTGACGTAAGCTTTTTTCACTGAGAAATAAGTTTTTTCATTATTTTTTGCTTAATTCTCTGAGACACAAATGTAACACATAAAATGTTTAATTTATTGCTACTGCTAACGCTGTTATTGGAAATGTTATTCTTGGAATTTGAGTATTCAATTTTTTTCACATAAAATTTCTCTATTTGTGTCAAGGTTACTGTTTCATCAAGACCATCAGCGAAAAATTTGGTTGCAGTATTAAAAGCATTATTATTAGTCACAGAATCTGGTACACTCACAATTTCAATCATGTTAGCTCTTTCATTTTGTTGTAAAGACATAACTTTTTGCTCAAGAGCAGCAATTTTATTATTAAGTTCTATTTTCTCTGATTTAGAGATTCAATAGGAAGAAGTTGAAGATTTATATGTTTAATACCCAATAATTCATTATAAATTTGCTGAAAAGAAATTTCTTTGACACTACCATCAGAAAGGAATACGTCATCAGTAGATAAAACGTCATCAGCTGTTGGTGTACATATGTTTATATTTCCTTTAGTACCAGAGAATGATGAATTGTACTTACAGTTGTCAGTGCATTGACTTTCTGCTGTGAGAAGTGCAGTTATCACAACGATATATTTTATTATTTTTAATCATAAAATCAATGTCGGCTTCTAAAATATTAGCACATTTAGCGTGGAAATAATTATTACAGTCTGCACATTTAATTTTAGAATGATGTTTTTCTACCTTATTATTACATTTACAAGGCATAATGATCGAATTAAAAATATCAGTATAGTACAACGAAAATAAAGAAAAAATAACTGATTAGTGACTCTTGTTGTTTAAATTGATTTAAAAAATATACTTTACTAAACTAAATAGTTAAGTAACCACTTGTGGATGTTTTCCTTTTTGGTGTTTATAATAAAAGTCCTGATAAATTAACACTATGATTTAATATATAATAAGACTGATTATTGAAAAAAATGTGAAAAGAGCCACTAAGTGAGTGAACATTTTTTAATTTATTTAGACTAAAGTTTCTCTTATATGTGTACACCCCCGCAACACAGAGAAGACTGAATTATACAAGAAATATTATACCCAATCCCAAAGTAATGTAGGAACAACCATAAAATTTCCACTTTCCAGTATTTATGATTTTATCCATACAATACAAACGTTGATTATCGTTGTTTGTTGTATCGTTGACTCCTTGTTATATTTATTTTCTCGTTGCTTTGTTTTTTGTGAAAAATTTTGTTTTGTTTGCGAAAATTTGTTTGTTTGCACAAATTCAACTTCTGATACGTTTGCCTTTTTAATTTAAAAGTTAAAATCAATGTGAATCTCACCAAATTCTGATAACGAAAGAGAAGGATTAATTCGATGCGCCGTTTTTTGAAGCTTGTTCTGGTCCAGTTTTTGCAGGGTTGCACGTTAATTATAGCATATTACCTTGTAAACCTACCATAAACTAATTAATTTATTTATTTCCAAGTTATATCAAATTTTTATGATACATTTGCTTTCAGATGTTCTTAATATTTATAAAATTTAAGAGAAGAAAACAATAAAATGTTACAAAACATAACAATTTTGTAAAAAAATAGAAGGGTTCATAATAATCGAATTAAAAAATGGACAGAATAATAACTTAATAATGATACTTTAGCAAAAGCTGAAGGACTCTTTAGTAAGTTACAATAAAGGATCCACACAAGATTATGTAAATATTCATATATAAATACAATTTTATTAATAATTTTATTTTTTTTCAGGGTTCTCTTCTTACGCACAGAGCCTAACTCGAAAGAGTAGGTAAATTTTCTCAAATATGCTTGAGAAGTGTAACCATTGCTAAGCAGCAATAAAAAACTCTGTAAGAAGGAAAACCCTTAGAGATTTTTTTTCTCTATTACTTATGTTTAAATTAATTTTTTGGGACTTTCCGAAATTCCACTTTAACAAATACTTTACGTTAACTTTAACAAATACTTTACGTTAATTTTTTTTGGACTTCTAAAAAAGATCCACTTTAGCAACGCAATTTTCTCAAATTTTGTTCTTAAACAAAAGAGAGGTAACCGAAAAAACATACATATAGTGACAGTACAATAATTATTAAGTAGAAGTATCATTATCAGGACTGTGAACCAAAAATGATACTAGGATAGAAAATAAGTATGAAAATTAGTAAAAAAAACCTAACATGTTACGAAATATTAGGTTTGCAGATAAAACCTAATACTTCAAGTTTATTATACCGAGGATACCGTGCATAATACAAAAAAAGTTTACATCATAAGCTACGTTAAGTGCTACGGTATTAACTACTTTAATTACAATTTTTAAACAACAAACTCGGTTTATTTTTAGGTGTTTATTTATTTTATTTAATTAAGAAAAAAGAAGTAGGAAATCAGAAAAACAAAATTGACTTACAAATAAAACTGTCCCACGTTGTTAATTTATTGAAGATCTGATAATTTATATTGAAGATCTCTGAAGAGGATCCCACGATGCAAAGTTACCTAAAAAATCACAATTTTATTAGAAAAAATTTTAAATAAAGAAAATATAATAATATAAAATATTTTGTATTTTAACAAAAATTAATCCAACAAACTTAGTTAAAGAAATTTCCAGGAAAATGGTAAAACCCAAAAAAACAAAAGAGTATACCTAAAAAGAAAAAAAAAACACAAAGAATCTTGTCAATAAAATGGAATAAAATACTTATCTGAATTTTTATTTTCAAATATTTATATTAGGCGCTCATACTACCACATTGTAGAACTATAGTTATTTTTAGGAAAAGTGAACTTTGCAAATGAGTTTTTTGTTTTAATATATTTTCCTTTAAATATATATCTTAATTCTTACGTTGTAATAATTTTAACCTGAAAAAAAAAAAAAAAAAAAAAAATTTTTTACAAAAAAATTTTTAATACAATTAGTTATAAAATATAATATTTCTTACGTCATAAATTCAGTGATGTATACATTACCGTTATATCAACAATCAAAAAACATAAGAATATTAGCTTCAAACTAAAAAATCTGAAAACAGAAAAAATTATTATTATTGTAAAATTGGGATAAAAATATTGTTTTGAAAATGCATATACAAAGAAAATGTAAAAAGTAAAAATAAATTATTCATTTTATTTGCAGTTTTTGCTATAGTAATTTTGCGTATATACAAAAATAAAATAATGAAATAAGGAAATTACATTATAATTTTTATATCCAACAACATAGAAGTAGTTTAAGTAGTAAAAATTATTTCATTTTTTATCTATAATTGAAATCGGTTTTTAAACTTTATTTTATTGTTCGCCTATATAAGACTGAAACATAGACAAAAAAAGGAGTTAAACATAAAAATAATAATATGTATAATAATTGTTGTTATATTGATTTTAATAGAATTTTTTTTATAATTTTGGGATTATATGATAATTTTACATAAATAATTTGACTTTTATTTTGGCAAAAACAACAAATTTAAACCAAGAATTTTATTTCTGTTTAGCAACATTGTTGCTATATATATATATATATAAAAAAAAAACAAACAACATAAAAGGTTTAACAATATTATGAAAATATTGTTTATCAACATTGTTGTTGAAAGAGAAAGAAAAAAAAAACATCCAAATGTTCAAACAAACTGCAAAAATTTTGCACGTAAATTTTTCCTAATTAAAGGATTAAAGGAAAAAACTCTATACAAAAAACACCCGAATGAATTAATTTATTATGATCGGTCCAATCATAAAACCACCAAGGTATCTTCTTGGGTATGGTGGTCGTTGTGAAGAAGTAGAAGGGTGAATTGATAGAATTTTTGGAAAACTTTGTTAAAAATTTAACAAAACAAAAAGAAAAATCAGGATAGGGAAGATAAATAAAGAATTTATCTATTAATAATAACATAGAAGTTATTATTAGAAAAAAAATTGAAATTTTTGCATAGCCAGTCACACCTCGTGGCTATGCGAAATAAAGAATAAATAAATGAAAAATGGTGACGAAACGTCAATAAATTTTTAGTGTAACCATCATAAAAAAAAAACAAAAGGGTAACACATAAAAAGTAAAAAGAGGAATGAAGTTTTTTTTCCAAAAGAGGGGGTTAATTAAATAATCTTAAAAAATTATTATTTTTAATTTTTTAAAATAAAACAAAACTTACCTTGATTTGCAGCATGGTATATCACTACACATTATGCAACATATTTTTATTTATCATCAAACTTTGATTATACACTTTATACATTAGAAACATTATACACTTTATACATTAGAAAGTTATCATATCACTATAACTTATTGTTTTCTTTTTTATCTTGCGGAAAAATTTTTTTACGGAAATCTCTTTTTCAAGAAAATTTTTTTTACGGGAATTTATTTAATTTTTTTTGGTACAGAATACAAATTTTTACAAGATTAATAATAAATAATAACGTTAGAGTTAACAATTAGAATAAATAAGCTATTTTTAGGTTATTAATTATGAAAGTTAAATTTTTTTAGAGTGTAGTTATATAAAAAATTATAAAATAAGGTTAGATTATCAGTAATTAGTATAGATTAATCATATTTAGTAAATAATAAGTACGCTTAGCATAGTAATTTTAATTTTTAAAAAAAAATTAATATATTAATAAGTACGGATTTCCGTTTCTTTTGAAAAAAGGTTTTTTATATCGGGTACAAAAGAATCGATACTTTTTAACTATAAATATAAGGAGTAGCAATGCTTACATTTTTATATGGAAGCGCGATAGGTATTTTTTGGAAGGTACTAGAAAAAATCATAAAAGTACTATAACAATAAAACTATAATTAATAATTTGTTAATTAAAAAATATTAAAATTATTAACGAAATTAACATTTTCAGAAAATGTTGTACTGGATTTTGGTATTATTGGTGATGGTAGGGGGAAATCATATAGAAGTAATGCAAATAAAGGAAGCGGAAATTTTGTTCGAAAAATTGGGTACAGCAATAGAGTACAAGGATTATATTCGTATATATACAAAAGTGGAAATTACGGAAAGAAAGGAAATTGAAGAATTTTTGAATTTCATCAACCTACAAATAAATACAACATGCGAAAGTATGAAAGATTTTATTACAGAGCATAAAATAACTGCATTTAAAAATGAAGTGAAGTTATGGAATAATAGAATAAGAATGTTAAGTCAAGGTGTAAAAAATTGTTTTAACAGAAACAAAAGAGGAGCAATTAATATAATTGGAACAGTATCGAAAATGCTTTTTGGAACCATGGATCAGAATGATTCAGATAAAATATATGAAAGTTTGGAAAAATTAAAAAATAATGAGAAGAATACTATAGAAATATTAAACAAGCAAACGGCAGTAATGGCCTCAAATTTCGAATTCGTGAAAGCAGTGGTTGGTAATTTAACAGTAAGAGCCGAGGAAATAGAAAATAGAGTAGGAGTAATGCAAAGTAGGATGAGATTAAATACAATATTAATGAATAAAGAAATAAAAGAAATAAATGCAGAATTGGAAATGCATCAATTAATGATATACGTATTTGCTGAATTGGAGAGAGTTTATGGACATTTAATAGAAGAAAATGAGATAATTAGTGCATTACAACAACATAAAATACATCCCTTAATATTGGACACAGAAGTATTGACTAAAATCATAAGAAATATGACCCAAGACCAAGGACATAAATATCTGTATTCAGCCATTATATTAAATCAAATGGTAGAAATAGATCTGACGTATGTAGGAAATGAAATAGGAGTACGAATAAGAATAAAATTATTAACAACGGAAGAATTTGATTTATATAGAATACACCCGTTACCGAAGAAATCTTCAAATCAACATATTACAGTTATTGATACAGAATGGGGTTATATAGCAAACAACTCCATTAATCAATATAATCTCTATACATTAACAGAACTAGCACGAGTATGCACAGAAATTAATGATGAAGAAAATATGAAGATTAAAATTTGTAAACAAATACAACCAAGATTGTTGAATCCAATAGAGAAAAATTGCATATTAACGATATTCACAAAAAATAAAGACAGTTTGAAGAAATGTAATAGGAAATTAATAAAGGAAGTACAAAATCATCTCATTCCACTACAAAAAATAAATACATGGTTATTTACGTTTTTCACAAATCAGGAAATAACTAGTTTTTGTAACCCAAACACTTACAAACAAGTAATACAAGGAATTGGGATAATAACGTTAAAGAAAAAATGCTCGTTTGTACTAGGAGATATGGAAATACCATATTATATGGAACAAATGGTTGAGATAAGAAATAATAACAAATATATTTTTGGAGAAATACCAGTGAACCAATTTAAAGATATGGACATATTAGAATTACCAGTAACAAATAATAAAACAACTAGTATTAAGTCAATTGGAATTGCAGAATTAGGTCAAGAATTTGATAAAAGAAGTAAAGCTATTAGCGAAATTCAAGAGGAAATTAGATTAGAGAAAAATAGACAATCCGAATTAAATGTAATACGAACTAAAACATTGGTAAATACTATTTTGGCAGGAATTATCATAGGAATAATGGTAATATTTATAGTTTATAAAATAATAAAAAGGGGTAAAAGGCTTAAAACAAAAAGGAGAAAAGAATCTGAGAATAATATGTCCAAAACGGAGACTCATATAAAAGAAGAAGAACCAAAAAACATACATTCAACAAACGATGGAAAAGCATCGAACAATTGCAATAATATTCAAACTAAAATAGTAAGAGAAAAAATAATAACACGGAAAAGTGTACCAGAAAAATCAAAATTTTCAGAAAAAAATATGCATAAAGAAATAAATTCACCAATAAGTCCGCCAACATTATCATTTCGAAGTTAGAAATTAAATATAACATAAATTAGTCTAAAAAAAAAAAAAGAGAGAGGGGTTATAAATAATAAAGATTTTCTCATGTAAGGTTTTTTCATGTAAGGTTTAATATTAGTCAAGTTCTACACCTAAATTTATCATAACTAGTTGTAATTCAAATTATATGATTGCATAATTTTAGGATTAGAATTATAATTTTTTTAGGGGTTAATGTAAACATAAAAAAAAAAAAAAAATGTTAGGTTTTAATAAAAGGGGAAGGAAAGTGTATATAGAATATATATATATAAAAAAAAAAAAAAAAAAAAAAAAAAATCATTGAGAAGAGAAATAATATATAAAAGGTTTTTTTTGAAGAAAAGCAATAAAAGGTTGCGGAAGGATTGAATTAGTTAAGTAAATATAATAGTCAAAAGATAATAAAAAAAGTTCTACATGAAAATAGTTGGATTAAGTAAAAATGTAATAGCAAAATTTTTAATAATAAATTAAATGTAATAATCAAAAACTATAATAATAGAAAGTTCTACATGAGAATAATTGGATTAAGTAAAATTGTAATAGTAAAAATATCAGTAAATTCATTTTATTTCAATTGTTGTTCATAAATATTTTAGTAATGAGTAATATAAAAATTTTTTTTTGTTTCAAGCAAAATACTTACAAAAAAAAAAAAAATATATATTCAAATTTTGTATAAAACTATGTATAACTGTTAACTTAAGATCATAAATAATTTTTAATCTAAATTCAGAAAATATATAATAAAACAATATTAAAAATATCAATTATAAAAAAAAAAAAAAAAAAAAAAAAAAAAAAAAAAAAAAAAAAATAATAACATTTCTTGTAATAAAAAATAAATAAATAATTTTAAGGCAAATTGTTAAATAGGTAATCTGTAAACTACGATCGACTAATTTAGACGATTTCTTTTTGAAAAGGTACGATCTCTTCAAGATCGCCCCTTTCCATTTTTAAAAAGGGAGGAATGTTGTGGAATAAATGTTTCCAAACATTTATCCCGCAACATAATCAAAAGTATATAATCAATATTATATGTACTTTTGATTATATATATAAAAAAAAACGTATAATAAATTCTTATATACTAATTCATATAAATATTCTTTTATATTGGAAATGCTGAAAATGCATAAAAATCAATAAATAAAAAACAATTGATTTTTTACAGGTAGAATATTTATATAGGCCAAATTTAATTAATATTAATATTAAAGAAAAAAAGTGCTAGTGTGGGCATTTTTCGGCTAATACAGGGCCGGAGCTACCATAGGTACAGAAGGAACACTTGCACAGGGCGCCAAAATTTAAGGGCGGAATAAATAGATTACATTTTCATAAAATATTAAAAAAAAAATTCAAAAAATATTTTATTTTTTCAAAAATAAATTTTTTTAAAAATTTTATGTATTAAAAAAATAATATAACATAACGAATTTCTTTTTTATATAAATTTCCAGCAAACATTAAATTAAGCTAAATATGTAGTTCATTTAAAAAAATCTCATATGCATAAATAATATATATATTTCTTGGGTCAATGAAAAAACTATGCACCACTCAATGTTTGCTATCCATACAAAATAATTATAATTCTCCAAACTAAAAAATAATCTTCTATATGAAAATGGTGCAATATCCAACTGCCGCCCCAATTCAAACCAAATCGCACCAAATGCCATCAAACTTAAAAAAAATTTTCTATATATTTTTGGTGCAAAATCAAACTTCCGCGCTATGAAATGTTCGATAGCCATACAAAATAATTATATTTCATCAAACTTAAAAATTTTCTTCAATATGAAAATGGTGCAGTTTCAAACTTCTGCTCCATAAAGGAAATATATGTATATATATAGCGAAAAAAGTTACATAGTCATTCGTATAGTATTTATAGATTATAATATTATGGTATGCACAAAGTATATGTATAGTATAGAGAGGACAACGCTTTTTTCAGTTTAGTTAGTTAAGAAATAAAAAGAGTTTAAATAAAAATAAATAAAAGTAAGTCTGTTATAAGGGATTTCTATAAATATTTCATAAATAAAAAGGAAGAAGAATTTGAGCTTTATAAAATATATAATTCCAAATTATCAATTGGCCAAATTTAATTTATTAATAAAACCAAAGTAAATCTTGGTTACCGCAACAATTAATGAAGCTGTAATTGATTGAAATAATTATTTTCAAAGAAAAGTTTTAATTTGTTTTAATTAAAACAGTCTGGGTAACTATATTTTAACAGGACAAGCGATCGGGATATCGTTTATTCTGTAACGTACTTTCTTCTTCTTTTGTTTTGAAAGTTAACGCAATAAAAATTTAATTTTATACTTTTTAAAAATAGTTACTTATATTTATTTTGAAATATAATATGCATAACTCAATTGTAATTAATTTTATAAGTCTATAGTATGTATTAGTACGTTCTTTGTAATTAATGTTATTTTGTTTTAATTTTTAAATATTTATATTTTTTGAGGAATATACCTCTTTGGGACACCTCATAAAAAATATGCATCGAAAGACCTACTTCTTGGCTGATGTGGAAACGGTTTTGTAGGGCGGTTTTTGTAGAAAGTGCACCAGGAGCAAAAATCTCTAGCTCCGGCACTGGGCTAATATAATAATTTAATAAAACCAATACCGAAATTATGTTATTATTAGTATTATTCAAATAAATAATATTGATAATAACATTTTTAATTGTATTTGTGCCGGAAAATGCACCAAAAATATAAATTAGCTCGATTTTGGGTAAATATGGTCATTAAAATTTTGATCAGTCAAACATATTAATCTAAAATATTAAGCTACGCTTGCGCTATATAGCTTTTATTTTAAATATTATTATTAAACTGAGAATAAATACTATATAAAAAAAGTAAACTATCGATTTTTATATAACAAGAGGAAATTAAGCAGAAAAAAAAGGAATCAAGCGAAACCTGGTTAATTAGATAACCAAACATTGACAGGAATAAAAAATAAGGTAAATATTTATGTCTGTATAAAATATTATACAACACATTCGTGGCAGCAGGGCCGGATCGAGATAATTTTCGACTGTGTGAAAATAAAAATTCTGCGCCTTTTTACTACAGTTCTTCATTAGAATTATATAAAATGTGCTTATTACATAAAACACGGTTATAAACTATTTCATTATTATTTAGAAATTGGTGCTTTGCGAGCTTTTAATCTTGCAAAGTCTAATCTTATGTCTTCTATATTTAGTTTATTAGCTTCTTCATTTTCAATTGTTATTACGGCCAATCCATTAAATTTTTCTTGATTCATTGTTGAACGTAGATATGTTTTTATGAGCTTTAATTTTGAAAAACTTATTTCACCACTAGCAACAGTTACTGGAATTGTCAGCAGAATTCTTAAAACAATAGAAGTGTTAGGAAACAATTCCTGTACTTGATTCTTGTAAATAAATTTTAAAGCCTTTTCTGGGCATAAATTTTCCGGAATTCTCAGTGACAAAGATTTTATCTAAAAAAAAAATCAGTTCCCAACAAATCTTTCGAATCTCCATTGGTAAGAATTTGTTCTATAATTTTACATTTGTCCATCAAGACCTCATCAGAAATATTCGAAATTTTCTGGATGTCAAACAAGATTTTAAATGGTTCTAAAACAGATTCGAAATTTTCAGTACGTTCTTTTAATGCTGTAATAGCACTGTTAAAAAGTATATCAAAATTTTTTTTTTAAATTTTAGTCATGGCTGATTTTCCGTTTCATCTTCATGTATTTCATTAATTTCGTCAAAAAACCGAGTTCTTCTTGCTCTGCCAATGGGTTCGCTTTCAAAATTATCTGAGACTTCCAGTTCTCTTGCTAAAATTTTGGCTTCTTCAATTACTGAATCAAACTTTTCTGTAGTGTTGCATTTTTCTAAAATTTTAAGAGTCGCATTAAGACCTGCAGCAGCTGCACTTACATTGGAGGAGACTGATTGTAATTGTTTGCTTGTTATATTAATTTCATTAAGTACTTCATGCCAAATTACAATTCCACATAGATATTTGAAAGAGGTCAATTTTGAAGCTATTGATTCAGCAGTGATTTTAGTTAATATATTTTTTTTCAGTTTTAGATACTTCTTGCAGGGCTTCATATATTTTTCGAATTCCTAATCTAATAGCTCGAATTGCATTTATATGACTTTCCCAACGAGTGTCGCTAAGAGGCTTTAGCGTCAAAATAGGGCATTTTGCTTGAAGGATATTCCAACGTTTTGTAGATACAGAAAAAAATGAATATATTGATTGGATTTCTGTGAAAAATACTACGATTTCCAAAGATGAATGCACTGAGTCAACCAAAACTAAATTTTGTGTATGACAAATGCAAGGAACGAAAAATGCTAAAGGATTTTTGTTTAAAATATGTTTTTGTACACCCTTATTTTTGCCTTTCATGTTAACACCATTATCATAGCCTTGGCCACGAATATCTTTAATTGACAATCCTAAGTTGCATATCGTTTCAATTAATACGTCTGCCATCCCAGCACCAGTCGAATCATCGGTGTTGACAAATTTGAGAAAGCTTTCACAAACCTTAACTACTGAGGGGTTTTCATATGTTTCAGTTTCAGCAATAACGTATCGTAAAACAATTGACATTTGTTCTCTATGGCTGATATCAGGAGTACAGTCGACGATTATAAAAAAGTATTTTGCCGCTTTCACCTTCTGAATAATTTGATTTCTAACTGCAGATGCAATCAATTGGACAATTTCATTTTGTATGTTTTTTCCCAAATAATGTGCATAGTTATGCTTTTCATTAGCTTTTAAAACATGTTTTTCCATAACTGGATCATTTTGCGAAGAGTTCTACAATTTTCAGAAAATGTCCATTATTTTTTGTAAAAAGCTTGTCACTTTCGCCGCGAAAAGCCATGTTCTCCGAAGCCATCATCAAAATAATTGAAATTATACGCTTTAAAACATTATCCCAATGATCTATTTCCTTCATATAAATTTTTTGCGTTTGATGATCAATAGTTTTTGAAGTATTTAATCTTTTTCGTAAATCGATATATTTACTAAATGATTGGAAATGATCATTGCAATAGTCATGTCTTTTTAAAGCTTGACTTGCATGAATCCAGTCATTGAAGCCAGTGTTAGATAACGGCGATTTAATTTTGCTGAAAATTTTACAGTAGAAACAGAAGATTGCATTCTTAATTGGGGAATAAACTAACCATGATCTGTTTATATTTTCGCCATTGCTAACTTTTCTTTGAAAATAGAAATTAGAAAACGCAATTTTCTCACCTGTCGATAGATATTTTTCCTTCCGATTTTGCATTGTACCTCGCATTATAATTGAATCAATCATACATTTGGTCAGAGACTCAGGCCAGTTTCCCAAATCATTAAATTGATTTGGTAAAGTATTTGGTTCAGATTCGGTATCATTTATATCGCAATTTCCAACATCGGCATCATTTCTTTTGCAATTTTCATTTTCGTAATTTAGCTGAACTTCATTATAATCGACGCGCTCTTCATTTTGAAAATTATCTTTATTTTTTAATGCATTATTTTCTGAAGCTATATTAGAATCAGCAGTTGCATTAGTTTTCGTTATAAAATTAAACAACGATGACTGATTTTTCATACATTGTTGTTCTTTTACTTTTTTTAATTGTTTATTCTCCCAACCGGATAGCTTTCGTTTATCCATTATTAAAATCAAAACGTCTTTCTTGTTTAAAATTTTACACATTTATGAAAATGACTAAATCACGAAATAAATATAAACTCTTTTTATAATTGAAAATGCAATATTTTTTACCGAAAATCATAGTTACATTGCTTTTTTAAATTTTACATAGAAATTGAAAAGCAATGCAACTATGATTTTCGGGAAAAAATAATGCATTTTCAATTATATTGTTTTTCATATGGAAAAATATTCAAACTATTTTAAAAACTTAAATTGATTTTTTCTTTCACGGCATTTTATTTTTTAAATGAAATTAAATTAATTTTGTTTATATTTATATTGTTTTGCTTCCGCCTTTTCTGCTTTGCGCCTGTGTGTTTGATACGCGCTTCACACGCCTTGAACGGCCCTGCGTGGCAGTGCTGCCCCAAACTGTGTGATGGGCATTGGAGTCGCATCCAATTATTAAACCTTTACCCATATCTTCAGAATACTCCTCGATTTTCTTGATATCCGTTGTGGGTGGAGGATATGAGGAATCGTGTGGTAAGTAGCATGATGCCAGAATCGTGTCCGAGGGAATTGTGATTCTAGGTGCTCTAAAAAGAAAACACATTTTTCCTTCAAAGTTAGTATACCCTTTCCTTCTAACTCAACCCCTTTATTCTAACTCAAAGTTAGTATACCCTATCCTTCTAACTTTCTGAGTATACCCTTTCCTTCTTACTTTATGAGTTTTCATTGGCACTATCTGATTTTCTATTTCCGTCATTAAATGATATTGATACACTTGGTCACCAGTTTTCAACTTCCTTTGCAAGAAATGCATTATTAAACATTGTGGTGGTTTCTAATACATTCGGTTGAACTTGTTTTCAAATGCGGATGATATCGTTAGTTTTTGTTGTACTAATTTCGCGACAGGCTGTAATGTTTTCTTCGTTGGTGTTGGTGTAATGTACAAAATGTCCAATCGCATTTTTCGCCAAGTAGTCCCATGCCGGTATTATTATGACTACGTTATATTATCTTATGTCAAATTCTTACACCCAAATCTTCACTAGCATGCTCCAAATTTACTTGGGCCAATTGATTAATTATTTCAGCAGAATAGAGCATCTCTTATCCTATTCCGGCTGTAAGATTAATTATCAAGTTGGTTAATAATTCTGGATCTATATGTAGAGGGTGAATTGGGTGTTGTTGTAGTGTAGTGATTATTGTTTCTTGTTCAAGTAAATAATCATAAAGTTGTTATAGTTCAGCCACATCGTACATTCAGTTTACTTCTAATTATGCCCATTACTTTACTTCTAATTCTGCCATCGGTAGCAGCTACCGGTAGCTCATATGGTCGCCTCAGCTGGCTCTCGGGTCACTGAGACTGGCTCGGCCCTTGCGGATGCCATCGAGCTACTACAGCAAGCGAAAATGCAGGATACCGATGAGAGTGAAATTGCGACAGATGAAGAGATTATCTATCTAAAGAACTCAGAGAGCGATAATGTCACTGTCATCGAGACCGACACAAATTTTAAAGAAGTCGTACCAGCCGTAATTCCTACACCAAAGGAAACGGGTTCAAAACCTAAAAATTTATTTGGGTCGGTTAAAAAAAGGTAGGATGCTGAAACCTTTCGTAGGATGCTGAAACCTGCATGTCATATAAGGCAGCCAGAAAGGAAATAGATAGGAAATATGCGGAAACAGAAGCTGCCAAGAAAAGGAACCTGTGGGTTTTAACCATCCCGCAGGATTCAGGTAAAAGATTTAGAGGACAGACAGCTGCAAAACAACAGCGTTCAACATACAGCGAGGTCACCAGCTGTAAGAAGGTAGGAATTATGCCCAAACAATACCCAATTAAAACGCTGAATGAGGCTGAGGTTAAATTGGTCCAGAAGGCGGCAATCGACGCGATGGATAATCTCGATGGATAATCTTTCACGGGGCATTCATGTCCGTTTCAATGGCACGACGCGCAAACCTGGATGGATCTCTTTGAATTGCAATGACGACATGAGCAAGACCTGACTCGGAAACACAGTCAAAAACATCGAGCCGTATCCAGGTGCAGAGCTTATTATGGTCGAAGGTAAGAACCTACTTAAATACACGACCTGCTCGGGGCTCTTCCCGGATGAAGAGGTGCTTCGTGAGGAGAGAATTCTCGGCAGGTTGGATAGGCAGAATGATGGTCTGCACACCGGGGATTGGAATGTCGTGAAGAAGACATTGACAGGAAGAGGCCACCATATGGTCCTTACTAACGATGAAGCCTCTGCTAGGACTCTTCGTCTTCAATCTCTCGATTGCAGACCATGGTTTTGCCTGGATAGGGTGAATCTACGCCTGAGGCTAAGGACTCACGAACAGGAAATTAGGAAACATCAGGAACCCACGCCGGCTGCAACTGCAAACGAGAAGTAGATGGTAGCCTCTAGGACACCGTAACAGGTAATCGCAGTCGGCGCGGCTATAAAGGAACCTGTAGCAGCATCCACACCAGCTCGCCTCGAGCGAGTTGACACTATCAGAGGTGGTCAGAACTGCATCCGAGCAATTACCAACTACCAGCGGCTATAAGAAACCAGCGGTTGCTAAAAAGGCTGCGGAGTTCAGACCACCTCTGAACAAGTCTCCCCGCAGAAGGAGGCGCAAGTCACAAAACAAGCGTAGGACACCTTCCACAAGAAAGGCTGACACAAGGTGGAACACGGTAGGCCGGTGAGGATTAGTGCCATACACACCAGAAGGAAGGTGTCGCGAAGCCCCTAATCACACAGAAGAGAAAGGAGGCGCAGTCCGGAACGTCCACGTGGTCTATCTTCCCGAAGAAGGAGTAAAGAGAATAAGGAGACCTCGAACCATGGTCCCTTGCCCAAGAGGTGGACATAGACGGCACCGAAAATGCGTTCAAGGTGTTGCAGGCGAATATGCAACATGCAAAGGCTCCATCGGCAGTTGCAGGTTGCATATTCGCAAAAGAACAAATCAGCTTCGCCTTAATACAGGAACTATGGCTAGCAAAAGGTAAAATTTGCGGGCTAGGTGATTCTAAAGATAAGCTCCTATATGATTACAAGGACCCATTGTGACACCCAGAAAATTATTTTCTTTCAAAAAAATAATAATGACATATATAAATAATACACTAGGTTATGCGTGAGCCGGTCTGTCTGTTTGTTTTTGTTTCAGGTGGAGGGGTGTTGCGTTTGTAGGTTATCGTTAAGTTATTTGTAGTGTTGTTTCGTTAAGTGTCTATTTATTTACTACCAGATGTCGCTGTGGTGGTGGTGAGTTGACTTTTTCCGACCCAATACAATAGATGCTCTTCATTTGACCTGGGGTTGAATGAAGGGCAGAAAAAAATGGGCTGACGTGTTGGAAAAAGTCAAGATTCGGGGATTCAGTTTTCGACGATCGCGCTGGACACATAATTTTTGTTTGGATGTAAAAAATTTTTTTTTGTAACGAAGTTTTTTTGTATAGAGTTTTTTTTTGTATTCGTTTTTTTTTAATATTAAGAATTATAAAAAAACCCAAAAAAATGTAGTGTGAAAAATTAAGAAAGATTTTTTTTAAACACAAAAATATAACCGGAAGATATTTAGTTGAAAATACATAAAAATTTGAAAATACAAAAAAAAAAAAAATTATTTACCTTAAAAAACAAAAAAACAAATATCAGAAACAAAAAAATTCATTGAGAAAGTTAATTGAATATTTATATATCGGGTTTGTACCGTCTAAGATTCTAATTTTTAACCCGGAAAAAGAAAAGCATTAGATAATAAGTGTCCAGCGCACGTGTATAGTCGTCATTATGTAGTTGTTCCTGTTTTGTTGGTGTGTCCTGTGTTCCTGCGTCGAGTCCTGGTTCCAGAGTAGTCCAGTCATCGTCTGCAGTCCTGTCGAGTAGCAGTGTCGTCGTGGGAGTTCCGGTGTTTTGTTTTTTTTAAAAAAAATTTTTGTATTAAATCTTGTTTTTTTTTTGTTATTAAAATTGGTGTAGAGTAGTTTTTATTTTAAATTATTGAATTGTAATTAGTCATTATTTTTTTGGTTTATATAAATATATATATATGTAAAGATTTAGTACCAGTTTGTAGTCGCGTTTTCAGGGTTCTCGTGTGGCTGATCCTGACATGTCTGGAGCAGCAACTTAACCACTGGGTAGAAAAACAAAGGTATGTTTTTTTTTCTTGTTATATATATTTTGTGAAGTTGGCAAGATTTGTGAAGTTTAAGCTGCTGTGCCACAGTTTTTTTTATATATATATATATTTATATCGGACTTCGAATTGCACTTGACAGAAAAAGAAGAAAATTCTTGGAGCTGTCCTATATAGTTTTCTTTATTTTATTTAATTTTTTTTATAAATATACTAAAATAAAAGTATATAAAAAGATTGTTAAATTATAAAATTAAATTACTGGTGTTTGTATTTATTTATTTTCTTATTTAGTGCCATTTTTTTTTCTGTGGACATCGTTGGGTGGAATTTTTTTTTCTGTGTCGAGATTTTTTTTTGTGTTTTCCTGAAGATTTTGGTGTTATTTTTTTTTTGTGAACATGGCTGGCTAGGTGGAAATAGTAGTGAACCAGTAGTCAGAATGTTCCTTTCCCGTGTGGCTCTTCGATTCATTTCCATTGTTATTATGTAACAATTGTTTTGGATTGAAGAGTTAACTAGTCCGACAATATGGTGATTAGAAGGATCATTGGTCGACCCACACCCCACAGACTGTGCTGAGCCGGCAACAAGGAGGAAATCCCAATGATCCTGGAGGCTGAGAGTACATAAAAAGAGAAGTAGTTTTTTTATTGAAGAAATAAAAATTAATTCTCGGTCTTGTTATTTTAGTGATTGTGGCTAGGTCACTCAGACCTGGCGCCCAACGCTCTCAGATTCCGAACCTACCTTCAGCTAACATATCAAGAAACTTTTGATTTTGTTACAATTGGCGCCCAAATTGGGACATGAAGATGCACCAATTGTTTTACAATTGGCGCCCAAACTAGTGGCTTAGAAGATGTACCAATTGGTGTACAAATTTTGGTAAAAAAAATTTTAAAATTTATTTTTGTTGGTGTGACGTTGGTCACCCGAAAAAATTGCAACTCCATCGACTACTGTTTTGCTGGAGATGGGTTCGGATGGAGTTGGTGAGATTGCCATATTGTCGTCATTAAATCCCCTTTTGGCTTTCATTCCTTCAGACGGCTTCATTGTGAGAAGAGAAAAAAAAAAATTTTTTTGTAATATTTATTCGTGAGTAATTTGTTTCGACTGGTAGTAGATTGGTTACCTTGGTTGTCCATCTCAACTTAATTTCTGACGACTAATATTAAAGCTTGGCATGCCTCGAGCGAACCATCGTGTTCCGATCATAGGCACATAAGGTTCGATATCGTGGTCCTTAGGCCCAAAATTACAGTATATCGTCCAAAGAAACGCATCAACTGGACATCATACAAGGAAGATGTAGTAAGCAAACGGGAAGTCATTCCAAATAGGATCAACAACAAAGAATGGCTTGAAGAGGCAGCATGGACAACCAGCAAGGCTATAGTTGAGGCCTGTCCACCACATAACAAGATTAGCAACAGACAGATACAGTGATGGAAAAATAATCTAGCGGACCTAAGAAAAGAAGTTCGTAGGCTATTCAACAGTGCAAGAAACAACAACCCACAGGGGTGGGAAAGATACAAGGAAGCACTTACGATGTATAATAAGGAGATTAGAAAGGCAAAGAGATCTTCCTTCCAGACGTTATGTGAAGGTATTGAAGACCTACCGGCAGCAGCGCGTATATATAAGGTTATGGCGTGAAGCCTCGGGCTACATCGGTCTTCTCAAGAAAACAGATGGTAGCTATACAAAAAACACAAGATAGAAAATCTAACTAAATCAACTGTTTGTAGTAGAACTGAACTTCTCACAAGAAGCCAAATTCCTGGGGGTAATCGTGGACCAAAAGCTTAACTGGAATAGCCATATAAACAACATTGTCAAAAAAGCAAACCTCTCCCTGTGGACCTGCAGACGTATATGCGGTAAGACCTGGGGTATACATCCAAAAATTGCATACTGGATGTACTTAACAATCATCAGACCGATCGTAACCTATGCGGCGGTGGTTTGGTGGAGGAAAAGCAAAGAATTGAATATCCAGTACAAGCTAAGCAAAATACAGAGAATAGCTTGTTTAAATGTAACTGGAGCAATGAGCACAACACCCACAGCAGCACTGGAAGTATTACTGAATCTGGCCCCACTTCACATTACCATAGAAGAAGAGGCTAGGATGGGAGCTATGAGAATCAAACGCTATCAGGGTCTTGACCAGCAAATGCTGAAAATTCATCCTTCTATAACGCTAACAGCCAACATCAGACCATACCTAGATATGCCGAGGGATGACTGCATGATCAAGCATATATTTAACAGACCATTCAATGTGGTAATTCCAGACAAGAATGATTGGGATCACACGAAGCCGAGGGAAGCTCGAAAGTAAAGCTAGTAGTAGACACAGAGCTCGAATGGTATACAGATTGATCCAAGACGGACGATGGGGTAGTATCTGGAGTCTATGGCGAGAGACCCAGGTTCAGCAGATCGCAGAATTTGGGATCCTTAGCAACTATATTCCAAGCAGAAGTATACGCAATTCAAATGTGCGAGTGAGAACTTACTGCTGATTCACAATGAGAAACGATGCGCAAAGCAACGGAACGCAAATCAAAGTTAAAAAGTTGAACTATATGAAAACAATACTTCTGTTCACAATGAAGAGAGAGAGAGAGCCGACGCGACGCGTAACAAAGCAAAAGTTGGCCAACTTTCAACTTTTACGATAATCAACGTGAGTAATTGACAGATAATAATAAAAATATTTCTCATTCTCAAAAGTATTTGTGGAAAACTAGATAGAAGGAATTTAATTTAAAAAAAATAGTTTAAAAAAATTATTAATTCGTCACCTCAGTTCTTAAGTGTTCAATAGGCCATTTTTTGACAAAATGAGTTAAATATGCAGTTTTACTAATTTGACTACGATCTTTCGATTGGCGTAAAACGTTTTGTTCTATCACAAATCGTTTCCAAGATTTTCTTGAAAAGTATAATTTACCGGTCTACATATAATATACTGTTAATATCCAATTCGACATCGATCACTAATTTTTTAAAAAAAATATAAATTTTAACTATTTATAAATATTTTTTTTATCACTTTTATATAAAAAAAGAAATGAAATATTTATAAAAAATAATTACAATTGTTGAAATGTTGCAAAAAGTATTAAAACTTTTATGCTAAATCATAAATTTCAATTTCTCAACATTTTTATTTTTGGACATAGAACACTTAAGAACTGAAGTGACGATTTGTATATTAAATATACCAATTCTAGTAGTATTTAATACTATTAATATGTTTTTTTTTATTTTATTATTTTTTTGTGGAAAAAATGGACAAATGGACAATTGACTGAAATAAATGAAAATCAAAAGTCATTTAACGCTGGAAATACCAACACATTGTGAATTGAAAAATTATTATACCGTCGCTTTGCTTTGCGCTTGCTTTGATTTGCGTTGAAGAAATTACATTGTGAATCAGCTATTACGCAGGAAATACACCAACAAAACAATAACAATCACGCAAATTCTTCAAACTACGAAAATATTTAAAGTTTTATCATCCGGTGCAGTAAAAGGTTAGTTGCCTATTAAAATGATTATAATTTATAATATAAAAAAACATTTTTTTTTAGAAAAATAAAATGTAACGAAGATTAAAAAATTAACAACTGTGTTGTGAAATCATTAATATTAAACGTAAAATGAAAATTATTAAACGTAAAATTAGAATTTACTATTGTGAAATTATTATGTTTAATTTTACTTAAAATAGTAATAAAAAATTAAATTTAATTTTAAATGTGTGTAAGATAAAAATGGAATTAAATTTTACTAAAACTTGTATTAAAAAAAATGAATTTAATATTAAACGTAAAATTAAAATTGAAAGTAAATTGTACTTAAAATTGTTTTTTTTTTAAATGAATGTAATATCAAACGTAAAATTAAAATTGAAATTAAATTGTATTTTAAAAAAAATTAATTAAACGTAAAATTAAAGTTGTATATAAAAAAAAATTTAATAAAAAAAATAATTTTCTGTATTTTTTCTTAAAAAAAAAACTTAATAATATTATTTGTGTTAGGTTATTTCTTGTTTCTTTTTCTCGTTGTGGTTCATTTTCTCGCTCTGTTTGTTTTTGTTTATAAATTTTAAAATTTAAAGTTTAGTTATATATGTGAGAATTCTTCGGGGTCTTTTATATATTCTATATTTCTATTTATTATTATTAAGTTTATTTAGGTAATATATTTTCGGGGTCATTTGGATATTTTTTATTTTTATATAGGGGTCTTATATATTTTTATTATAGTTTAAATTTGGAATTTAATTCGGAATTCAACCAATTAAATTCGGAATTCAAGTTAAAGAATAATTTAATTTACATTTAATATTGTATAATAGAATAAGTTATTGTGAATTGTGAAGTACTGGTAATTCAGGAGTAGGAATAGCTAATTGCGAAAAATTTAATGTTTTTGAGCTATTGTCGATTATGTTTACATAACTTGGTCCCTTTTATGTTCTGATATAGAAGATAATGGAATTTCCGCATTTGATTTTGATCGGTCCGTTTTTTGAATAACTGTTCGTTTAATTTTATTATCAATTTTCTTACAACGATTAGTTACAAATTTGTAAATACAATACAGAATTATTAAAGAAACCAAACTACCTAATCCTCCTGTCTGCTAACGACTTGTCAAGTTTTATTTGTTTTTTGTTCCCTTTTTTGTTCCTCCTCCCACTCTTCCTCTAATTCATTCAGTGTTTTTCCTTTTTTGTCACATTCCCTTGAAAGTTCCCTTGAGTCCGTTAATTTAATCTCCGTGGATTTTAATAATTTTGTATTAGTTTTTAGAATTTTCCGATTTATTTCACCTTTAAGTGGAATGGATGTAGAAAAACAACTTGTACTCCCGTTTCAGTTGTATTTGTTCTAAAAGTATAATAATAATAATAATAATAATAAAATATCTTTATTTCATAAAAATTCAAATATAAAATCAATGATTAAAAATAGCAAAGTATTCAAATAGTACAATATTATATATACAAAATTCATTACTTTATATAAACTACGAAAATCACTTCAATTTAAATTTTTTATAAAATTGCTAGGAACATTCTGATTATCAAGAACAGATAAGTGACGAATCTAACATAATTAAAAAAGATATAAATTCAGTTATTTAAAAAATATAATATTGATGGGGCAATATTTAATTCAAATATAAAAAATTAATAGACATTAAAATAATAAATGTAAATATAAGTTACTTAATAAAAATAAAAAATAAATTTTATATTAATAAAAATTTTGATATAATATTTAAACAAAATTAAGAAAAATAAAATAAAATAAAAAACATCCAAACACCTTCAAATCAGTGGTTTTAGTAATTCTTCAATTTCTTTAAAGTTAAACTCGAATAGCCATAGTTTGATAAATTTTAAATATTCTGATTTATTCCTTTCGCATCGATAAATGCTAGGCAGCGCATTAGAGCAATAATTTTGTAGAAGAGGCAAAAGTGCATTTTACGAAAAATAGGTACAACAACAAAATTTCTGGAATTAGTTCTTAAATTAGGATTAACAACGAATCGAGATTCATTAAACCCTGATTCTTCAAAAAAATAGTTTTAAAAACTTATAGTAATATAGGTGCCTTAAGGGTAGAATCCCGAGTGACTTGAAAAGAACAAAGCTTGGAGTTAAACGACTAACCTTAAGCATTATGCGTATAGCATGATTTTGCTTAAGTAGTGGTTCAATTTTATTGTAATTAGTACGACCCCAACAACTTATGCCATATTGTATCTTAGATTTGAAAAGACCATTATAAACTAGTTTTAAAATTCTTAATGGACAATATAGACTTAGATGGTATAATTGATATGTCGATATGGTAAATCTAAATTGCTCACAATGAAAACGCAATTATCTAATAGTTTTAAAATTCCTATACCATGTATGATAGTTTTGGTAGTAATTGGATTACAATAACTTGTGAGTTGTTCTTCATTTTTGAACAAATATAACCATGTTTTTTCTTCGTTTAGTGGTATAAGGTGGTTAGTTATTACTGTTGTAAAATTGTATTGACAATTTTAAAAGGCGGTAATGTTATTATTTTCCTGATTATTAAAAAGTTCCATTACGCAATTATCCTTTGGAGCTTGTAACAGTTTAGGTTGTAATTTATTTATTTATTTATTTATTTACCAAACAAGGCATAATACAATTTGTAATACAATAACACAGAAAATAATTAATGTAAAAAAAATAAAATAAACTTAATACAAACAATTAAACTTAAACAGTGATAACTTAAAAATTTTGTTATTCAAATTTAAGATTATAACTAATGAATTTTGGATAATTAGATAAAAGAACTAATGACTTTTTGAGAGTTAGAGATTTTGTTAGAGTAAAGTGCGGTAAAGATTGTTTTTGAAAGTTGTTTTGGATATGTGAGGTGAGAAATGAGAGCTATGAGTGTTGAAGATAAAGCAACATCTGTTAATGGGCTCATTTTTGGCATATTCTTTATTGTGGAAATGTACTTTAAGTAGAGTTGTATGTCTAGTTTGCCTAAGTTTTGTGTCAATGTGGACTTGGAAAAATGGGTCCCAAATAGGAGATGCGTACTCAAGAATCGGACGGACTAAGGAACAGAAAAGGGTTTTTGTAACCCATACATGTTTAAATTCCTTTGCTCTTCGATTACTAAAGCCTAATTTTTTTTTTGCTTTATAAATAATACTATCATAATGAATTTTAAAGCTTAGTTTATCATCTCCTAAGTCATAAATGTGATAAACTCATTGAAGATCCGTACCATATAATTGGTAGTCATAAATCAGTGATGATCTTTTACGAGAAAAGCTAATCGAATGACATTTACTGACATTGAGATCCAGTTTATTAATAATACACCAACTTTCAAGTGTTTGAAGTTTAGCCTGTAAGAAGTGTGCATCTGAAGAACACTTAATAATGTGATAGATTTTTAAATCGTCTGCATAAAACAAGTGTGGAATATCATTTAGATGATCTGAAAGGTCACTTATGAAAATGTTGAAGAGCAAAGGACCTAGATAGCAGAAATTTCAAATTATATAGAACCTTGGAATATTACATACTGTGTTCTGTTGGCAAGGTAAGATTTTAGCCAATTAAGCAATGGACCAAAAATTCCTATTTTACGAAGTTTAGATATTAATCCAAACAATTAAACTTAAACAGTGATAACATAAAAATTCTGTTAGTAATTAATTATATCTATGGTCCACGCGATCAAACGCTTTGCTGAAATCAGTATCAGTAAGCATGGTCCACGCGATCAAACGCTTTGCTGAAATCAGTATTAGTAAGCATAAATATAAGATTTAATGGTGATACTAGTTCTTGCGCATAATTAGAAAGAAAACTGGGTGGTAATAGATCTAGGCCAGGACCTTTTTTGTATCCAAATTTAATATTTCTTTGTATATTTCATCATGTGATAGATATAATTAATTACTAACAGAAGGACAGGTGTTTGTGAAGTTAAAAGCTGTATTAGAACTCGGTGATCGGTAAACTTCCCGAAATCGATTGGCAAATAAATCACATATCTCTTACGGGCACGAAGAGGTGGTATCGTCTTGGAACATAGATGATGGATAGCCATTACATTTTCGCTTCATGTTTACGAAATCAAAGAACTTTTTTTGGTTGCGTGATTAAAGTTTGTCCTAGGTTAATTAATATATATTTATTATAAGACTCGCATGATTTTGCTGTAAATTCAAGTGATAATTCTCTATGCTCATGGATTAAATGATCAGTAGGGTTTGTAACATTTTTTATTTTATAATACAGTTTATTTCTACGGTTCCGTAGTCTTCTTAGATCTTTATTTAGCCATGGTTCCGATAACTTATCTTTTTTAAGAATTTTTGGAACATGAAGCTCGATAATATTAAAAACAGATCTATAGAAAAAGTCTACCATAGTATCCAGATCATTTGATAAACTTAATTCGGACCAGTTAATCGTACTTAAGGAACTATTTATACTTGTAAAATCTGCATTCTGAAAGTCGAATACAAAATTTTTATTATAAGATTTATTAAAAGAACTTGTAGTGATATTTAATTGAACTACAGTTGCTGTATGATAAATAGTGTATGAGAATAGATTGAGAATAGTAATAATATTTTAATTATTAAGTTCCATACAAATATAATATGAGACGGAAACAATTAATTTTGACACACTCCTTCATTTTTGAAGTCTGTAATTTTTGTAATATCACACAAAATTATTTAATATATATTTTTTTTTTATTTTGCTAATATTAATAAGCAATAAGAATCAGAATTATTATTTTGAATAATGTCAAGGTTGCAAATTGATATTTACACTTATTTGTTTATGTTTTGCGAAATATGTTACAAATTTTTTTTTTTTTGTATATAATATAATATATTAAAATTTGCGTAATGAATTTACCGAAAAAAAAATTATTTATGTAAATATTAATTATTTGATTAAATGCAGAGGTAATTTAAAACACGTCTGAACTGGACAACGGTTAATTAAAATTGTTTACGTATGGTGAACCCTAGATCACCGTTTTTACCTGGTAATATACAGATTCGGTTAAATTCACTTAATGAAAAATGTAAAAAATGTCCCCAATGATTACTACCAATAAAAAACCATTCCAAAACTAAAATAGCATAATTATGATCATAATTATGATCAAATAGCATAATTATGATCACATAATGTATGGATGCAACTTATTAGTTTTTAAAGCGGTTATGATTTCCCCTTGTTGTTGTAATAATCCTTCTAATTGTCCAAATTTTGACATTGCCATATTTACCATTTGGTCCATTTCGAGGTGATAAGAATTTAATTCTACTTTTGCGCACAAAACGTTATTTTCCCTTACAATTTTTTCTTCTAATTTTTCTTCTTCAATTTTTTCTTCTAATTTTATAAAAAAACATGGTTATATTTCTTTTTTCTAATTGTTGTAATCCTTTGGTTGTATTTAAAGTCACGTCCTTTAAGAATTCTAAATCCGTACTGCCGCGTGTTTATTTGTTAATTCTAATCTTCGATTGCCATCTGTTTGTAATTTGTCTAATAGTCCGTAAATTTTTTCGCGGTCCTGTTCGTCCATAGTCTCGAATAGACTTTTTGCTATACTACCTATTCCATCTATTAAATCTCGTTTTTTTTCTAATTGCAAAGAAATGATTTGTTTTAGTAATCTCATTTGTTAACTTTTTCCCATAATGATTTATATCATCTAACCACCAATTAAAATTATTTTCTTTTAATACTTTAGATAATAATGAACAAGATTTATTTAACATTGTTTCTAATTTTCTACATAAAATTATTAATAATATGATAATAATATGACTCATTAATAATATGAGTAAATCGACTTCCTCTCCTGGTATTAATTTAAATTTTGAAAAAATTTCTATATTACTTTTGTAATACATTTCATTGGCTTTCAAATAAGGCGCCTGTTGAATTCAATTTTGTAATTGATAATGGCACTCCCTGTACTGCCTTGGCTAATATATGCATAATATTCCCAATATATTTTTCAATAAATTACTCATGGTGCTAAAAATATACCAATAAAAAAAAAAAAAAGGTATATTATTGTTATTGAATTGAACTAAAATAATTTTGCTTTTTATATTATAAAACATTTTTAATCCTTCCATCTTTGTAGTCTATTATTATGAACTTTCTTAATTTTTTTTTCTAATTTTTTCAAAGATTTTACTTGATCCGAACCCACAACCTCGTATGGTCCTCACCAATTTTCGCTTAATTTGTGAATCTTTGCCGGATTCAATAACAATACCTTATCACCTATTTCGAATTTTTCTTCCTTTTAATTTTCAGCGTAATATATTTTGGATTTAACTTTACCTATATTTAGACTTTTTCTCGCTATTTCATGTACTCGTTGCATTCTTGCCTTAATCGATAAATAAAAATTATCGAAATTATATAGTGGTTTTCAAATATTCGACTAATGGTCCATGTCGACGTTCTAATGAACCGTTAGTTTGGGGATGGTATGCAGTAGTCTGAATCTTTTTTATTTTTAGTAATTTACACAATTGTTGAAGTAGCTTACTAGTGAACTTTGTACCTTGATCCGTCAATAATTCTTTCGGAATTATTGCATACTTTAAAATTATTTTAGAATAAAATACTTCTGCCACCGTCCTCGCTTCCTGATTTGAAATAGAAATACCATCTAATATTTTGGTTAAGTCATCCCGGAAAGTTAATATACATATACTTGCTTCCTTTTTAAGTTATAGGAAAATGTCCTACTATATCCATATATACTCGATCAAATAGTTTTAAAGCTGTCCTTGTCAGAATCATTGGCATCTTTGTGATTCGACCACTTTTATTTTTCTGACATTTGGGGCATTTTTCAATGTAGTTGTATATATCTGCTAATATTGTCTTCCAAAATTAAAATTGTCTTATTCTTAGATAAGTTTTTGTGATCCCAGCATGACCTCCTAAAGGGGAGTCATGATATTCGTTTAATACAGCTTGTATTTCTTCTCTGTTATTTAAAATTATTTTTTCTGTTGTCTATTATCTCTTAGTATTATCTCTTGTTCCTCAGTTAATTTTTCTTCCACTTTGTTATTAACCATTGTTTCGTCTAATGTTTTAATTTCCTCCCTTGTTTTTGTGTTTTCTATTTGTTTTTGTCGAGTGTTTGCCCTAGTTATAGCAAAGGTATGAATTTCGTTGGTATTTAATTTACCTGGTTTGTATAATATTTTAAAATTATATTTCGCTAATCTCGTTTTCCACCTGTTTATTACCGTTTATATTTCCTTCGGGGTCTTTTTTCTTATACTCACTGATAAGTGGCTTATGATCAGTTTAGAAGTTAAATTCTTTTCCTAATAAATACCATATAACGTTTTTTATAGCCCAGTAAACCGCCATCTCTTTATTTATTGTAGCATAATTTCTCTCTGCTTTATTTAACACCCTACTTGCATATGCTATTGGTAGATCTTTTCCTACCTCACCTTGTGACATTACCGCTCCTAGTGCATGGTTGCTTGCGTCAGTTGTTAGTAAAAATGGGGATATTTTAAAGTAGGTGGTGATGTTAACAACTCCTTTATTTCATCAAACGCCTTCTGATGTATCTCTGTCCATTAATATTTCTTATTTTACGAAGCCATTTGATACAATGGTTCACATTTTTCGGCTAAAGACGGCATACTTGATCGATAATAGTTAACCAACTCTAAAAATGATTGTAGCTGTTTTGTTGTTTTGGGTACCGGGTGTTCAGCGACACATTTTGTCTTTTCTGGATTCGGTAATATTCCTTCCGTTGTAAATCTATAACCTAAATAAATGACTTCTCTTTTAAGAAACTAACATTTCTCTGACTGAAGCTTCAAGTTATATTTTCTTAATCTATCAAATACAGCCCTAAGCTCTTCGTCATGATCTTTTCAAGTTCTTCCATATATAACAATGACATCTAAATATACAAATACTTAAAACCTTGTAAACCAGATAAGATGTGGTTCATTAATGGTTGAAACGTCGCTAATGCACCTGATAAGCCAAAAGGCATTTGTTTAAATTCATAATGTCCGATTATAGTGCTAAAAGCCGTTTTTTCCCTGTCTGCGGGGTCTACTGCTACTTGATGGTATCCACTTCCTAAATCCAACGTTGAAAAATACACCGATCCTCCTAGTTGGTCTATTATATCTGCTATCCGCAGTGGCGGACCGTGATCAAAAATTCTGGGTGGGCTAGAGCAAAGATTTGAAATTTTGTTGATCCGCAATCAAAATAGGTTGACATGAGCTGTTTTCGTCACGACTTTGTACGGTAAAACGTTCTTATATGAAAATGAAATTACGCATACCGAAATTTTTCATACTCTGGACTCTTTTTATTAAGAAAAAACAACACAAATATTGCAAATTACATTGTTCAAAAAAAAAATTTAACACATGTCATAAATATAGCGAAAATTGACCATATGCAAAAAGCGCATACCATCAATCAATTTTTCTTTGTGTTTATTTTCTCGTTTTCTTTTCAACACAGAAATTTTCTTCTCGATTTATTACCATACAAATCAAAATCATATGTCATAAAAATAAACCCACTACAACCACCCGCACCCACCTACATAGTAACATAGTAAATCCGGGTTTTAGTTGCTGTGCCTTACAAAAAAATTCTCCTTCCACTGTTGTAGGTAAGCTTATTAATTTTTCCATACGCGCCGGAATCCAAATTTCTACATTTTTTCTGTTCCATTTATTACATTATGTAAATTGTTATCCATTTTAATTTTCGCTTCATTTAAATTATTTTCTTTTCTCATACTTTCATCATAAATTTCTTCAACATTTATATTATTTTTTAATTCATTATCTCTAACTTTCAGTGAATCATTTGTGGTTTCAGCATTAACTATAATAATTTCATCATTAAAATTCATTCCTTTCTTTATTTCACCAACTTTTTTTACATTTTCTTCCTTAATGTTTAAAAATTCTTTTACTTTATTTATTTCTTCTTCAGAAACAGTTCCTTCTTCTTTTACCATGGATTCTTTATTTACCTCGTGTATTTATAAAACTTACTTTGCATGTTGTCAAAAATTCCTTGAATTTTTTTTATTTTAACTGGATCCAACTGTTTAAATGGAATCTCCATATAATGCGTATTTATTATACCTGTTGTGGAATACAAACGACGTCCCTGTAAATATTAACTAATTGTTTGTACCATAAAATATTTGAATTTAGCATTGCGTAACAATAACAATGTTTATTCAATATAAAACACTGTTCTAGTATTATTGAATTGTGTCAATAATTTAATAATGCTTAGTGCGCAATTTTGCCGACTATGCAATTTTGGGTATAAAAAACATACAATTAATAATAATTAATATTGAGTGCAATTACTCAATCATAAATTAATTATGTTATTAATAAATCAAAGTTCGTTTACATTTTTATGTAAACAAAGGCCGGCAAATTAATATTTGCCTATAAATACTTTGATTTTTTGGTAATTCAGAGAGTTGAAATTTGTTCAGGTTTGTTTAAACAACTCTCGAAACAGTAAAGTTTTGTACATATTTAATGTTTAATATTAAAGCATTTTTGAACAAATAAAGTTTGTACATACTAAATAGTAACATTAAAATTGGAGTCTTACTAATTAGAATTAGTATATTATTGACTGGCAAAAGCCAAAATAATATAGTCCAATAACATACATCAACGCTTCCAGTTTTATATTCGACATATATATAATATTTTGGCACAAGAGCCATATAAATATAACTTCGAATATTGAAACATAACACACCTTTTTCAGTTTTCTCTGTGCGGTTATTGAGTGCAGTTGTTAATTCTAAACTCTGTTAAGAATTCAATAAAAAAAGATGATTACAAAATTAAATTTACCTCAATTGGTATTAAAATTATAGTTCATAATGAAGATTACCATAAAAAAATAATTGAAAATTTAATTAAAAAAGAGTGCCAGTTTTTTACCCACGGTATAAGTGCCGAAAAACCAATTAAAGTTGTTCTTACTGGTCTTCATACTATGCCAGTAAACGAACTTGAAAATGAATTGAAACACTGTAATTTATCAGTTATAATTATTAAAACAATGAAATTAAAAAATCCGAGAATTAAAGATCAGTGTAACTATCTAGTATATTTGAAAATAAATCAATTAAATTAAACGATTTACGTAAAATAGCAAAATATGTCTGTAATACAGTAGTTAAATGGGATTATTGGAAGAAAAAAAGAAATTATATTACTCAGTGTCACAAATGTCAACTTTTCGGGCAATATTTTGGTACAAGAGCCATATAAATATAACTTCGAATATTGAAACATAACACACATTTTTCAGTTTTCTCTGTGCGGTTATTGAGTGCAGTTGTTAATTCTAAACTCTGTTAAGAATTCAATAAAAAAAGATGATTACAAAATTAAATTTAGCTCAATTGGTATTAAAATTATAGTTCATAATGAAGATTACCATAAAAAAATAATTGAAAATTTAATTAAAAAAGAGTGCCAGTTTTTTACCCACGGTATAAGTGCCGAAAAACCAATTAAAGTTGTTCTTACTGGTCTTCATACTATGCCAGTAAACGAACTTGAAAATGAATTGAAACACTGTAATTTATCAGTTATAATTATTAAAACAATGAAATTAAAAAATCCGAGAATTAAAGATCAGTGTAACTATCTAGTATATTTGAAAATAAATCAATTAAATTAAACGATTTACGTAAAATAGCAAAATATGTCTGTAATACAGTAGTTAAATGGGATTATTGGAAGAAAAAAAGAAATTATATTACTCAGTGTCACAAATGTCAACTTTTCGGGCATGGATCTGACCATTGCCATATAAAAATTGCGTGCCTCTATTGTGCTGGAGATCACTATACAAATTTATGCACTAAAAAAGATGATACACCGAAATGCATAAACTGCGCCGGCAACCATAGAGCAAATGATGCCAGATGCAAAAAAAGAGAACAATATCTGGAGATGATAAAGCGGATTTCTAAAAAACCACAAAACCATCGTCAAAATTATCAACAACCAGCAATAAAATCAACGTTCAATAACTCAAGAAGATACCTGAATAACGAAGACAATTTTCCAAGACCTGCATGGCTAAATACAGATAATTATTCTAATAATTATAATATAAATAATACTAATAAAATAAATTAAAATTATAGAGATATTCTAACACAAAATAATACTAACAATACTAACGTAGATTCATTATTTACTGTAGATGAAATTATTTCTTTAACTCAAGAACTTAATTAAGCTCTCTAATTGTAAAAACAAAAGCGAACAATTGAAGGTTGTTACGGAACTGACTATTACATATGTGTATGATGGCAAATAGTAAATTAAATATTATGTTGTGGAATGCCAGAGGCATTAAAAATAAAACAACTGAATTTTTCGAGTTCTTAAAAAATAAAAATATAGATATTGCTCTTATATCTGAAACCCAACTCAAACCTGACAAATTATTTTCAAACTCACAACAATTGAAGGTTATTACGGAACTGACTATTAAATATGTGTATGATGGCAAATAGTAAATTAAATGTAATGTTGTGGAATGCCAGAGGCATTAAAAATAAAACAACTGAATTTTCCGAGTTCTTAAAAAACAAAAATATAGATATTGCTCTTATATCTGAAACCCAACTCAAACCTGACAAATTATTTTCAAACTCACTCACTACAAAATATATAGGTCTGACAGATTAAATAAAAAATGTGGTGGTGTATGTATTTTAATTAAAAATTATATTAAACACACCCAATGTTCACCATTTAATCTAAAAGTCATTGAGGAAATATCTATAGAAATTGAAACATCACTGCAAGAAAAATTAATTCTTTCTTCTATTTACTTCCCTTTTGGTGTGTATAATAAAAATAAAGGCTCATTACTAAAATCTGATTTACTTAAACTTTCAATACAAAATGACAAGATAATTGTATGTGGTGATTCAACTGTAGGCATAGTGCTTGGGGTTGTCTCAGAAGTAATCAGTGGGGTAAAATTCTACATGGTATAAATGTAACCGAAGAAATTGATATAATATATCCACCTGATCCGACCTATATACCATCAAATGGTAGAGTCACACCTTCCACACACTTGATATTATAATTTCTAACAGTACACAACTATTTACCACCCCTCAAGTTGTAAACGATTTGTCATCAGACCATTTGCCTGTCATTTTCGAATGTTCTTTGTATAATAATATCAATTCAATTAAACCCAGGTACAATTTTGCCAAGGCAAACTGGTTAAAATTCAAAAATTATATTGAAAATAAAATTGTTTTGCAACAACCATCTGAATCAATAGATAGTTCTACTATTGACAATATGATAAGTAATTTTAAAGCAATAATAGTTGAAGTAACAGATTTTGCTATTCCAAAAAAACAAGCTCAACAAAATACTTATTATATCGATAATGACATAAAAAAATTAATTAAAAAAAGAAATAATTTCCGATGTCAGTGGTTAAAATATAGAATAAGTTTTTTTAAAACTCTCGTAAATGAACTTAATACGAAAATAAAAGATAAATTTAGAGCCATAACAAATATTCGCTGGTGTAATACATTAAAAAATCTTGACAAAGGCAGCAAACCAATGTGGAAAATATCAAAAATATATACTAAAAGAAAAAATCAAATACCAACTTTAAAAATAAATAACACAAAAATTATTACTAACGCAGAAAAAGCAGAACAATTGGCCACACATTTTGGTAAAGTTCATTTACGAAATACTAATTTGAGTGACCCAGCCACGATAAATGAGGTTAATACCAAAAATCTCGAAGTTGAAAATTTTAATTTAGATGCTAATAGCTTACCAAAAATTAAAACTTGTGAAATAAAAAAAATAATACATTTCCTTAAAAACAAAAAATCCCCAGGGCCAGATAAATTATTCAATTCCACTTTCCACTCACTAATAATTCCACTCACTAATATTTACAATTATTGTTTAATAATGGGCTACTTTCCCAATGATTGGAAAGTCGCAAAAATTATACCAATTGCTATACCTAATTATACCAATTGCTAAACCTTCGGAAATAAATAGCTACAGACCAATTAGTCTGCTTAATGCAATGGGGAAAATATTTGAAATCGTCATAAAAAATAGGATTTCTCAATTTCTTAATATCAACAATATAATTCCAAACGAACAATTTGGTTTCAGATTTGACCATTCCACATCTCACCAAATTTTACGTATCACAAAAGATATAAAAAGTAATTTTAAATCAAAAAAATCTACTGGCTTCATTATATTCGATATCGAAAAGGCTTTTGACTGTGTCTGGCACGAAGGATTAATTTATAAAATAAGTTCACTCAACTTTTCCAAATATATTATAAAAATAATAAAAAATTATCTTAAAGATAGATTTTTTTATGTTAATGTTGGTGAATCACAATCATCAACGCAAATAATAAAAGCTGGTGTCCCACAAGGAGCGGTTCTGAGTCCTACTCTCTGTAATATTTATACATACGACTTTCCCAATCTAGAAAATTGCGAAAAAGCACTTTTTGCGGATACACAGCAATCTATTCATACTCTGATAATTGTAACGAAATTATATATAATCTACAAAAAGCATTAGATAAAATATTAACTTATTTTAACAAGTGGAAAGTTAAGGTAAATAGTAATAAAACTGAAGCTATATTTTTCACAAATAAACGTAAAATAACAAATCTCCCCCAAAGTAATCTATGTTTTGATGGTGCAACTAATTTAAAATATCTTGGCATAACGCTAGATAAAAAACTTACATTCGCCAATCACACTAACCTAACTATCGCTTAAGTAAATAAAACAATAAGGATATTATACCCACTAATTCATCGAAAATCAACTCTCAGTATAGAAAATAAAATACTTATTTTTAAAACCATATTTCAGGCCATTATTAGTTATGGTGCGCCATGCTGATGCTGGATTAATATGGCCGATTCTCATTTTAATAAATTACAAATATGCCAAAACAAATTATTAAAATTGTTAAATAACCTGCCATGGCAATTTTCCACTAAGCAATTACATTTAACATCAAATATTCACTTCGTCAAAGACCATTGTCAAAAAATCAATGATAAATTTATTTACAAATGTAATTACATTGATAATGTATTAATAAAGTTACTGCCAACTTAATCCAAAAATGAGTATGTTACAAAAAAATATACGTATTTTTATATTTATGGACTAAATGTTGTCTTAGTTTAAGATTTTAGTATTAAGTTTTAATTCTTTCAATAAAATATAGAAATAAATAAGGTTTGTTACCTTTCTTTAATTTATTATATACAATAATAACCAAACTAATAAATAAGAAATACATCAAAAGGAAATATTAAATAATGTAGTAGAAAAGAAATAAATACTCTGAACTCTGTAATAAACTTAGAAATACAAAATGTAAATTAATACATAAATAAAATGAATAATTATATACCGAAAAAAAAATACCTTTTTTAAATTTTTTTACAAATGGAATACAGAATTCTGTTGCATTAGTTTCTGTTTTTGGAAAATGAAGTTTTTGTTCTGGTCCTAATATATTACAATTTGAAGATAAAAAATTATTCCCTAAAATACCATCAACGGGTACATTAATGTTTCCTAAGAAAAAATTTCCCTCACAGAAACCTATAGTGGAGCTCACATTTTTAGTTATTGTGCTTAGGTTTGTTTTATCGATTGTTCGTATAGGCGTTCCTTCTTTTAAGGTTCTATTTTTAATCAAACTAACCTGTATCTACCAATAATTAAATTTTATCTTTCTTTTCGCTGCCTATTGCGAATGCGAGTCTAATGCGAGTACCCTCTGATTTGTTGAATTACTATTTCCTGATCGCAGTTTGAAACAATGAGAGGATGCATTTCCATTCATTCCACAGCGCTGAGCAGAAGAATTGGTATTTTGTGGCGCTTCCCAAGTACAATCTTTGCTAATACGTTCAGGTTTACCACACTTAAAACATTTAATCGGCGTATTCGTTGTTGATCCCCTGAATGGAACTTTGTTATTACCATTATTATTATTTCCATTATTATTGTTCTTATTGTTATTATAATTATTATTGAAATAATTACCACTAAACATATTCTAACTTCCATTGTTACTTATTCTGTTAGGGTTCTTATTGTTATTAAAATTATTGTTATTTTATTATTATTATTTGAAAACTGTCTATTATAATTATTGCTACTGTTTTTATTGTTATTTTGACCGTTATTAAATTTATTATTTCCTTTTACTCCCCTGAAATAATTATTATTATTATTTCTAAAATTATTTCCATTATTGAATCTATTATTATTTGATTAGTTTTCATGTAGGCTAGTTTCATTTCATTTTTTCAGCATATTTGTTAACAACTTCATCATTTGATCATTTGCATGGCTTGGATTACCTTGGATAATTTTTCCCAGATTCCTTGTTTCCTTTAAATCTTGACGAGCTGCTCCTATTGAGACCCTTAGGTTTTCGGGGTTTTAAGTATTAAATATTGCTTCAAATCTGCTGATCGCAGTCCTCGCAATCCTTCATTTATTAGCCGTCTACCTTCATTATGGTAGCGTTCATTGACACTATTGCGATAAGCCGTCAATTTTTCCGAAATTCTTTCCCCAAAAAGTTCTACCGTTTCACTCTCATATTGGTACATTCCCATCATTTCTGATGCTAATGTAGCCATATCCTTACTTTCAATAAAACGGTTTGGTAAAATTTCCTTATATTGATTAAAATTTTCCACATTGGCGTATCTAAAAAGGGCGTTAGCTGCACCTGTTAATTTACTCGTTATTAAAATCCGCAATAAAATTTTTTTTTGCTCATCTCTCTTGTTTAGCCAACTCTAGAAAATTGTTCAATTCATTTTCAATGTCCAATCCTACACCTGAAAATGTTGGAACTTGCACCAAGAACGTTCTTATTATTTTTTCCACTGATAAAAGTGTTGGTTCTAAATGATAGGAATTATCATTAGTAAAATTTTCCGCAACGTATTCCTCTTGATGTGGTAGTGCAATTGGTGGTGGAGGTGGAATAGGGGTCGAATTTAATCATGATGTACCCGGTTTATTTATTGTTCTATTCATATTATTTGCTTTTGTAAAGTTAAAGTATTGGGGTTCGTTTATTTGACTCATTTCGTTTGATTTTTTAATATTCAAACTTTTTCTTTCACAACAACAACTATGTATATATTATGATTTAGGGGTCATATTGTCAATTTTTTAATATTTTTTCTTAATAGAAAATTTGTTTAATCCAAATATATTAATTAAGGGTCGAGGAGCGTCAGAAAAAAACCCGAATCGTGACGTCACGTCATACCAATGTTTTTTTCTGAAAAAGAGCTTTTATATTTTTCGTGTGTATGCGTTTGTAATACATTATTTGATGTTTTTATAAGTAAATTAAACCGCGGCGTTGCCAAATAATGTATATGTTATTAATTAAATATGTGATGATAAAATTATCCAACAAATTTTGATTTTTGGAAACGAGTTGAAAATATAATATATGTAATATATCTATTATTGCTTGACCAGATATTTATGGATAACGAATTCATTTTACTTTCCCTTTATTGAATTTACAATTATTTTATATAATATAATATGTAAATAGTATATAATATTATCTGATCAGATATTATAATATTATATACTAAATATAATTCTATATATTTATATAATATAAAATATAATAATATAATAATATATAAAATAATTGTAAATTCTATAAAGGGAAAGTAAAACGAATTACATTACCCATCAATATCTGATCACATATATTGGGGGTTATTCTACAAAAGGGCGTATTTGAATGAAATATCGTCGTATTTCATTTTTTTGAATGAAATATCAATATATGTTTATTATCCTGGATGAAGTTAATCCCATATTTTCATCTGGGATTTCCTCTGGCACCTCTTGATGGATTGTGCTGATATTTGGTAAACACATTCAAATTAGTGGTCTGGATGAAATGATAAATGGCCATATTTTCATCTAGGATTTTCTCTGGCACCCCTAGATGGATTGGGCTGATATTGGGTAAACACAATAATTATAGTGATCTATTGTTAACTACGCCAGTGCTCCCTGCCGATTTTATTAATGTGTCCCTGTCGATTTTATTAATTTTTTTTCCTTCTATTCTATCAAAATATATATAAACTTATCATTTAAGTTTTCTGTAATTTGGTTTTAATTGAACATAATGTGATATGAAATAATATTCAATATTCCATTTATATAGCTCCTAAAAATATGCAAAATGTTCGTTTTTTTGCAAAATTTTACATGATTAAGAATTTTGATTAATTATATGTGTGGTGCAAATGATTATAATTTATTAATTAATGTACTTTAAAGAAATATGCACTTTAAAGAAAGTTTTCTCAATATTTGTCTTTAAATATATTTATTTATTTATTTATTTAACCAAGCAAGGTACATTTGATATCTTAGTTATTAAATTTAACAGTGTCAATAGGAACTTAAATTTAAATATACAAAGTTTTAAATGTATATATATATATAATACAAATGAATTAAGAGAAATTTTTAAATTATAAACTATAAATACTAGATTATAGTTAGAATTATGGTTAAATATTAGACTTAATGACTAGAATAACTTAATTTAATTAGTTAACAATAATAATACGTTTTTAATATACAAAGTATACTTTAACTATATATGTTATAGGAATTGACGTTATATTAGGGATCGGAACAGTTTGGTTCATACTTGGCCTAATCTTTTTTGTGAGAATAAACTTTCAATAGAGTAGTATGTCTCGTTTGTCTAACATCATCATTGAATTTTATTCTATTAACTATAGAAATAACGTAAATATTACCGTTTAAAACAAGGATCGGCAACATACGGCCCGCGGGCCAGATACGGCCCTTTCGGTATTTTATTTTGGCCCTCCAAGACTTTTATTACCACCTTGTTATGAGGCCCGATGTGGTCTTACTTTATTTTTAATTTAAAAAAAAAACAGCTTGTCAATTTTTGAGAAATACTTTGAAGGTTGACATCTTTTTTTACATTGATTTGACTTTTTTTTTTGTTATAAAATTCAATTCAAACTAAAAAATGTCAACCTTCAAAAAATTCAATTAATATTGTGTTTACTGCTGAATATTGTTTGCCAAAATTTTCTGAACGGTTACCGATTGTTAATACGTTACGCTACGATTTGCAGTTGTAGTTGTAGTATGCAAACTCACATGTTTTAAAAACATACAAATTGACGTTTGGTATTTATTTTTTCTGTGAATTCTTTTCAAGTGTATCGAAAATTATAATTTTAAGTTATAAATATACAATTGTAGGTAAGTAAAAATAAATAAAAAAAATTTATCAATACCTACATAAGATTATCTAATTTTTATTTTCTTAATTAATTATGATTTTAATGTGTTTAGCTCAAATGTAATTGCAAAAGCTAACCAAAAAGGTTAATAACAAAATATCTTAGTGATCGGAATCAAATTTCAATACTGCAACTAGTGTTGTCTAAATTTTAATTGAACATAAAAATTTAATATTTGTCAGCTTAATTACACATAAAATAAATGTTTTATTATATTTTTAGCAAGCATCAGTATAAAATATTTTTATTACAAACGCCTTCAGCAATGTTGTCAAAAAATCTTAAACTAGATTCTGAGGCAAGGATTTTCAATAAAAAATGGACATATGACTATTTTTTCGTGGAATATAATGAAGTAGCGTGCTGTCTTATTTGTAGAATAACAATTTCTGTATTTAAGGAATATAATGTACAACGGCATTACAATTCGCAACATAAAGAGGAATACAGCTAGCTTCAAGATAGTTCAAGAACAACAGAAATAAATAAAATGAAGATTTCTCTGACACGCAAGCAAACTTATTTCCACAAAATGAATCACTGATACGAGCGGGTTATAAAGTTGCCTATTTAATTGCACGTTCTGGAAAACCAATTATTGAAGGCGAATTTTTAAAACAAAGTATGCAAGAAGTTATGGAGGAAATTTTACCAGAAAATAAACATTTAATTTCAGATTTAAGCCTTTCAGCACGAACTATAACAAGACGAATAGAACATATAGGTAGTGATCTTTTTGAAACATTAAAAAAACTAGCAAATACTTTTCAATTGCCCTGGATGCGAGCAGCGATATTAAAGATACAGCTCAGCTTATTATATTTATTAGGGGTATAAATAGTAAATAGTAAATATAAATATAAATGGTAGCGTTCATTGACACTATTGCGATAAGCCGTCAATTTTTCCGAAATTCTTTCCCCAAAAAGTTCTACCGTTTCACTCTCATATTGGTACATTCCCATCATTTCTGATGCTAATGTAGCCATATCCTTACTTTCAATAAAACGGTTTGGTAAAATTTCCTTATATTGATTAAAATTTTCCACATTGGCGTATCTAAAAAGGGCGTTAGCTGCACCTGTTAATTTACTCGTTATTAAAATCCGCAATAAAATTTTTTTATGCTCATCTCTCTTGTTTAGCCAACTCTAGAAAATTGTTCAATTCATTTTCAATGTCCAATCCTACACCTGAAAATGTTGGAACTTGCACCAAGAACGTTCTTATTATTTTTTCCACTGATAAAAGTGTTGGTTCTAAATGATAGGAATTATCATTAGTAAAATTTTCCGCAACGTATTCCTCTTGATGTGGTAGTGCAATTGGTGGTGGAGGTGGAATAGGGGTCGAATTTAATCATGATGTACCCGGTTTATTTATTGTTCTATTCATATTATTTGCTTTTGTAAAGTTAAAGTATTGGGGTTCGTTTATTTGACTCATTTCGTTTGATTTTTTAGTATTCAAACTTTTTCTTTCACAACAACAACTATGTACATATATATTATGATTTAGGGGTCATATTGTCAATGTTTTAATATTTTTTCTTAATAGAAAATTTGTTTAATCCAAATATATTAATTAAGGGTCGAGGAGCGTCAGAAAAAAACCCGAATCGTGACGTCACGTCATACCAATGTTTTTTTCTGAAAAAGAGCTTTTATATTTTTCGTGTGTATGCGTTTGTAATACATTATTTGATGTTTTTATAAGTAAATTAAACCGCGGCGTTGCCAAATAATGTATATGTTATTAATTAAATATGTGATGATAAAATTATCCAACAAATTTTGATTTTTGGAAACGAGTTGAAAATATAATATATGTAATATATCTATTATTGCTTGACCAGATATTTATGGATAACGAATTCATTTTACTTTCCCTTTATTGAATTTACAATTATTTTATATAATATAATATGTAAATAGTATATAATATTATCTGATCAGATATTATAATATTATATACTAAATATAATTCTATATATTTATATAATATAAAATATAATAATATAATAATATATAAAATAATTGTAAATTCTATAAAGGGAAAGTAAAACGAATTACATTACCCATCAATATCTGATCACATATATTGGGGGTTATTCTACAAAAGGGCGTATTTGAATGAAATATCGTCGTATTTCATTTTTTTGAATGAAATATCAATATATGTTTATTATCCTGGATGAAGTTAATCCCATATTTTCATCTGGGATTTCCTCTGGCACCTCTTGATGGATTGTGCTGATATTTGGTAAACACATTCCAATTAGTGGTCTGGATGAAATGATGAATGGCCATATTTTCATCTAGGATTTTCTCTGGCACCCCTAGATGGATTGGGCTGATATTGGGTAAACACAATAATTATAGTGATCTATTGTTAACTACGCCAGTGCTCCCTGCCGATTTTATTAATGTGTCCCTGTCGATTTTATTAATTTTTTTTCCTTCTATTCCATCAAAATATATATAAACTTATCATTTAAGTTTTCTGTAATTTGGTTTTAATTGAACATAATGTGATATGAAATAATATTCAATATTCCATTTATATAGCTCCTAAAAATATGCAAAATGTTCGTTTTTTTGCAAAATTTTACATGATTAAGAATTTTGATTAATTATATATGTGTGGTGCAAATGATTATAATTTATTAATTAATGTACTTTAAAGAAATATGCACTTTAAAGAAAGTTTTCTCAATATTTGTCTTTAAATATATTTATTTATTTATTTATTTAACCAAGCAAGGTACATTTGATATCTTAGTTATTAAATTTAACAGTGTCAATAGGAACTTAAATTTAAATATACAAAGTTTTAAATGTATATATATATATATAATACAAATGAATTAAGAGAAATTTTTAAATTATAAACTATAAATACTAGATTATAGTTAGAATTATGGTTAAATATTAGACTTAATGACTAGAATTACTTAATTTAATTAGTTAACAATAATAATACGTTTTTAATATACAAAGTATACTTTAACTATATATGTTATAGGAATTGACGTTATATTAGGGATCGGAACAGTTTGGTTCATACTTGGCCTAATCTTTTTTGTGAGAATAAACTTTCAATAGAGTAGTATGTCTCGTTTGTCTAACATCATCATTGAATTTTATTCTATTAACTATGGAAATAACGTAAATATTACCGTTTAAAACAAGGATCGGCAACATACGGCCCGCGGGCCAGATACGGCCCTTTCGGTATTTTATTTTGGCCCTCCAAGACTTTTATTACCACCTTGTTATGAGGCCCGATGTGGTCCTACTTTATTTTTAATTTAAAAAAAAAAACAGCTTGTCAATTTTTGAGAAATACTTTGAAGGTTGACATCTTTTTTTACATTGATTTGACTTTTTTTTTTTGTTATAAAATTCAATTCAAACTAAAAAATGTCAACCTTCAAAAAATTCAATTACTATTGTGTTTACTGCTGAATATTGTTTGCCAAAATTTTCTGAACGGTTACCGATTGTTAATACGTTACGCTACGATTTGCAGTTGTAGTTGTAGTATGCAAACTCACATGTTTTAAAAACATACAAATTGACGTTTGGTATTTATTTTTTCTGTGAATTCTTTTCAAGTGTATCGAAAATTATAATTTTAAGTTATAAATATACAATTGTAGGTAAGTAAAAATAAATAAAAAAAGTTTATCAATACCTACATAAGATTATCTAATTTTTATTTTCTTAATTAATTATGATTTTAATGTGTTTAGCTCAAATGTAATTGCAAAAGCTAACCAAAAAGGTTAATAACAAAATATCTTAGTGATCGGAATCAAATTTCAATACTGCAACTAGTGTTGTCTAAATTTTAATTGAACATAAAAATTTAATACGTAAACTAGATTCTGAGGCAAGGATTTTCAATAAAAAATGGACATATGACTATTTTTTCGTGGAATTTAATAAAGTAGCGTGCTGTCTTATTTGTAGAATAACAATTTCTGTATTTAAGGAATATAATGTACAACGGCATTACAATTCGCAACATAAAGAGGAATACAGCTAGCTTCAAGATAGTTCAAGAACAACAGAAATAAATAAAATGAAGATTTCTCTGACACGCAAGCAAACTTATTTCCACAAAATGAATCACTGATACGAGCGGGTTATAAAGTTGCCTATTTAATTGCACGTTCTGGAAAACCAATTATTGAAGGCGAATTTTTAAAACAAAGTATGCAAGAAGTTATGGAGGAAATTTTACCAGAAAATAAACATTTAATTTCAGATTTAAGCCTTTCAGCACGAACTATAACAAGACGAATAGAACATATAGGTAGTGATCTTTTTGAAATATTAAAAAAACTAGCAAATACGTTTCAATACTTTTCAATTGCCCTGGACTGCTCTCAGTGATATTAAAGATACAGCTCACCTTATTATATTTATTAGGGGTATAAATCCGACGTATGTGAAGAGTTAGCTGCTTTGTGCAGTATGAAAGGTACAACAACATCTGCAGATGTACTCGTTCATGTTGAACAAACTATTGAATCGTTAGGATTGCACTGGAAAAATCTAAAAGGCATTACAACAGATGGAGCCCGAAACATGTGTGGTCATAATACTGGAGTAGCTGTTATTTGATTGATATCACTTCATTGATGAATGAATTAAATTTAAAACTACATGGCAAAGATAAATTGGCACACGAATGTTTTTCTGATATTAAATCTTTTGAAATGAAATTACGATTGATCAAAACCAACATTTTGAAGAAAAAGTTTCACAATTTACCGTTTTGTTCAATTATTATGGAAAATAATCCATATTTAACTTTACATAAATTTGGAGATTATATTGACATGCTTCAAAATGAATTTGAAACACGATTTTCTGATTTTCATAGACACTCAAACAAATTTAAACTTTTTCAAAATCCTTTTGCAATAGACATTAATGATGTTCCTGATTATTTAGAAATGGCAATAATTGATCTACAAATAAATGATACATTAAAAGCTTCATTTTTATTAAAAGGTATTTGTGAATTTTATGCCTCCCTTCCCAACGAAACTTTTACTTCTTTAAAAAAATTTGCAGCAAGTATAATTGCACTTTTTGTCAGCACATATATTTGCGAGCAAACTTTTAGCAAAATGAAGTTTATTAAGAACAAATTTCGAACGCAGTTAACAGACGAACCTTTACATTCAATTCTACGAACTTCTACTTCCAGCTTTAATCCTGATTATAAAAGTTTAATGACAAATATGAAAAAATACCAAAGTTCTCATTAAATTAAGTATAATTATTACTTCAATATCAATCAATGTCGTTATGTATTTTTATGTTATATCGTTATGTATTTTTATTTTAATATTATTTTTTATGTAATGAATTGTTTTTGTTTTATACTACATATATATGTTACGAAGATACGAAGGATTGTTTTTTTATACACAACATTTATAATAAAAATTAATTTAATAACACAATTAATCAAAAGCAAAGGTTTTTATTTCTGGCCCATACGTAAATTGAAAAATCTGTATCTGGCCCTCTTCTTGAAAGTGTTGCCGACGCTTGGTTTAAAACGTCCAATGTGTAACATGAGGTTAGGATACCTCGTCTAGATGAAATAGAAATGAGGTTCAGTGATTTAAGCCTATTAGAATAACCAGGTAGATTTAGAAAATCAGAGGGGTCATTTAATAACAAGAAATTGTTTTTGAATTGACTGAATGTTGTCTATGTGGACCTGAAAATTAGTATCCCAGATTGGGCAAGCATATTCTAGAATTGGACGGACTAAAGCACAGAATAAGGGTTTAGTGACCCAGACATTATTAAATTATTTTGTTCTTCTTTTGATAAAGCACAGTAACTTTTTAGCTTTAGAGATGATTTTGTCATAATGACTCTTAAAGCTTAATTTGTCATCTAGGAGGATTTCCAAATCATTAATTTGCACATATTAATAATGTTCATTAAAACACGACGAAGTTTTATACTGTTTACTTCATAGTTGTGAGGTAATGAAGAACGTTTGCGAGATAAGCTAATCGAGTGACACTTACTGACATTAAGCTCAAGTTTATTTATGGTACACCAGTTTTCCAACGCCTGGAGTTTAGATTGGAAGAATAGTGAATCTAAGGAAGTTGAAATGAGAGGAGGGATGTCTTTTAGATGTTCTGATAAGCCACTTATGAAAATATTAAAGAGCAGGGAATGACTGCCCTGAGAACCCCAGATGAGACAGAAATTTCAGAAGAAGAAATATAACTTTACGTACTGAGTCCTATTACTAAGGTAAGTTGTGAGCCAGTTTAGCAAAGGACCGGCTATGCCCATTTTACGTAGTTTAGATATTAAGATGCCATGGTTCACTCTGTCAAACGCTTTGCTGAAGTCAGTGTACAAAGCATCAATTTGGTGGCCTTTCTCCATATGGCATAATAAGTCAGATGTGAACAACATTAGATTGGTAGTAGTGGAGCGACCTTTTCTGAAACCATGCTGTTGGTCGTTAAGAAGTGGATTGATTATTGAAGACATTTTGTCACAGATTATTTTTTCAAAAAGTTTTGGAATAAATTATAGTATAGCAATGCCTCTATAATTAACGACATTACATTTGTCACCATTTTTATAAATAGGAGTTAAGTAAGAAGACTTCCAAGATGAAGGGAAAATCCCCAATGATAGCGATTTATTGAAAATTAAGCTTAGAGGTATAGATAATTGGTGAGCACAATTAGAAAGAACACTAGGTGGAATCAAATCTGAACCTGGGCCTTTTTTCATGTCCAAGTTTATTAATTCTTTATAAATTTCATCAACTGACAAGGATCAGAGCTAAGAATAGGTGTAGAAGTAGAAGTTGTATTATTATTATCTGCACTAGTATCAGATGGACTATAAACATCTCTAAAGCGATTAGCAAAGATGTCGCATATTTCACGTAGGCAAGAGGAAATAGTGTCCCCCATAAACATGGAAGATGGATAGCCACTGCTATTACGTTTCATGTTTACGAAGTCATAAATTTTTTTTGGTTCTGTAATAAGAGTTTGTCCTAGGTTAATTACATACTTATTGTATGCTTCATGCGCTTTCAATGAAAATTCAGATGCTAACTCTTTATGTTTCTGAAGTAATTCTTCATCTGCGCTATCATTATTTCTGATTATATTATATAATTTATTCCTATGATTACTTAATGTTCTCAGACTTTTATCTAACCAATGTTCCGAAAGTTTATCTTTTTTAATAATTTTTGGAACATAAAGCTCGAATATATTAAAAATATTTGTGTAAAATAATGTGACTAAATTATCCACATCATTGGATAAACATAAGTCAGTTCAGTCGATTGAAGAAATGGCATTGTTTTTACTAACAAAGTCAGAATTTTTAAAGTCATATGCAACACTTTTGTTGTAAGATTTGCTAAATGTCGGTGCTGTGGCTGTAAGTTCAACTTTAGTTGCTGTATGATGGAAAGTATTGGAGAACAAATTATCAGCAGTATTATCTGAGCTTACGACCACATTGTCATAAGAATTAGAAACTATAAGATGGAGCCATCTGCCATTTTCGTTGGGACTCTTGCAGATCTGTTGAATATCGTTGCTATAAAATGTATCGATAATAGAAAAATCAATATCGTCAACAAAGTTTATGGGCAATAGATGGTTGTCCGATTCGTCAGTCACAAAGGCAATATTAGGTCGTTAAAAATCACCAAAAATTAAAATGTTGTCGTTTTCCATTAAGTGTGCATTAATAGTATGAAATGATGTATAGAATTCGTTATATGTGCTTTCGAGGGAATTAGGAGGAATATAAACCACACCAATATATGTCGCTATAGAATTTATGGTTAACTTAATAAATGTATGCTCAAAAAATAAGGAGGGAATAGTTGAGACACCTACGTGGGAAAGTGAGTTACGAACAGCAATAAGAACACCACCACCTCTAGACAGGCCAGTAGTCTCATAGTCACGATCGTTTCTGTATATAGTCCAGTCGTTGTCACGAATTTCTTCATTCGTGTAAGAATCATTTAGCCATGTTTCAGTTATTATTAAAATGTCAAAATCACATGATTTGGCGTCTACATAAAGATTTTTTATTTTGCCTCTAATACCACCGCAGTTGTGATAAAATATTCGAAGTGGCTTGGTGGAGTTGCGGATGCTGTGAGTGAAAGTTTCTGAGGAGAAGGGTTTTCTAGAACATAGGGGACTTGTAGGTTGTAGGTAAGGGACGAAAAAACCTGTCATGATCCCCGTACTTTTTGAAGATAGGAGATCCTTTTGGAAGAGAGGTGTGATCTGTAGGCATCTAGTTCTTTAGTACACGCTGTAAATAAATTAACATCAGACATATGTTATAAATAAAAAAGAATGTGGACAATAAATAAAAAAGAATGTGTGGGTGCGTGTCTTATAGACTTAAAAGAAGGTTTTAATTCAATTTGGATCAACGGGTTACTCTACAAACTATTATTTATTTATTTATTTACCAAAACAAGGTACAAAACTTAAGTCTATATATATATATAGATAAAAAAGAATGTGTGGGTGCGTGTCTTATAGACTTACTTAAGTTTTGTACCTTGTTTTGGTAAATAAATAAATAAATAATAGTTTGTAGAGTAACCCGTTGATCCAAATTGAATTAAAAGCTTCTTTTAAGTCTATAAGACACGCACCCACACATTCTTTTTTATTTATTGTCCATTAGCAAAGATGTCGCATGAAATACATGAATTATTTCTATTTCTATTTCTATTATAATTTAACGTATTAAGATTTTAAAAATAGTATTATATAGGTAATTAAAATTTTAAATTTACATTATATTTGACTAGAATTTAAAATTTTTTTATTTTTTATTTTTTTATTTATATAAGTATTTAAATATCATAGTTTCAATAATGTATAAATATAGAATTATAGGTGTAAGCTTAATTAGGATTAGATAAGGGAGCGTATAAGGTTAGACTTGAAGGTGGCTTTCGAAATGTTAGAAGAGAAATTATTGCTGTGCGAGTTTAACGTTATACAGCACCTGTTAATTGGCTCATTCTTAGCATATTCTTTCGTATGTGGATAAGTTTTTAAGAGGCTAGTGTGTCTTGTACGTCTAACGTCGTCATTAAACTTAATTCCATTTATTATAGAAGTTACGTCAATTTTACCCTTCAATACGTCAAAAGTGAAGCAAGATGTGAGCACTGAGCGTCTTGTAGAGAGAGGAATGATGTTAAGTAATTCAAGTCTGTAAGAGTAGCTTGGTAAGTTGGTAAAGTCACTCGGGTTGTGTAAATTACGTAATGCAAAAAGAAGAAATTGTTTTTGAACAGATTCGATTCTGTCAAAATGGATTCGGAAAAAAGGATCCCAGATAGGACAGGCGTATTCAAGGATCGGACGGACAAGAGCACAGAATAATGATTTGGTCACCCAAATATTGTTAAATTCCTTTGCTCTTCTTTTGATGAAACCTAGTAGTTTCTTCGCTCTGGAAATTATTTGGTCAATATGGCACGTAAAACTAAGTTTCGAGTCTAACAAAATACCCAAGTCATTGAATTGATTGACCCGATGGAGCTGTGTACCATTTACAAATTTCGCTAGGTGGGGATGATGATATATTGTCTTTAAACATAGTGGAAGGATAACCATTGCATTTCCTTTTTAAATTGACAAAATAAAAAAAAAATTTAGGGTCAGTTATAATGGTTTGGCTGAGATTACTAATGTAATTATCATATGATTCTCTCGATTTTGTTGCGAATTCAGCAGCCAGATTCTGATGACTCTGAATCAATTCGGCATCAGGATTAGGAGTATTTTTAATTTTTAAATACAGTTTGTTTCTATGATTACGCAATGTTCTGAGATCTTTGTTCAACCATGGCTCTGTAAGTTTGTCCTTTTTTACGATTTTAGGTACATTCAGTTCTATAATATTGAAAACCTCACTATAGAATACTGACGAATTGTAATCAAGGTCATTGGATGAGAGTATGTTAGTCCAGTTAATTGCAGCCAGCGCACAAATATGAATTTCCAAATCATATAGTTAAAATAATAAAAGATATGATAACAGACAAAAAATTTATAGTGGTAGACGGACAAACACAAACAAATAAATTATTTAAAGTAACAAATGGTTTTGGTGCATTAACCGTCCCCAACAGGGGACGGTTAATGCACCAATTTTATTTAATATATTTATTAGTGAATTATTAGAAAAATTCAATAAAAAAAAGATAGTGACACTATGTTAGCATTTGCAGATGATCTGGTTATTTATAATGTAAATACGAAGGCATCAACTGCCCAGAAAAAACTTCAAAAAAACTTTAACGAAGTACAAAGCTATGTTGATTCTTGGAAGTTGAGAATTAATTATAGTAAATGTGAAGTTTTATTAGCCCTGTTTTTTTGTAGACGGGTATATTGTATTGCAAAATTTTTGCAAAAAAACGATCCACTGAACATAGGAGGCGAAAATTTTTTTTTATTTCATACACAGTTGAATTTATCAGCTGATAATTTTTTTTTAAATCACATTAACTTTGAGTTTTATAAACGTAAAAAAAAATCATTAAATGTCATTAAAAAAATATAAAACTTCCTTTTTTTCTTTAATAAATTGATATTTTTTAATGTAAAAAAAAACATAGGCTATGCCTGTTTTGTCCAATGTATTTGAAATAAATGAAATGAAATGGAATATTGACAACAGAGCCATCTACATGTCATATTATTAACTATTTATCAATTACAATTCATTTGCGATATATAAATAACTACTGTAATTCTCATTTTTTTGCCAACAAATTGTTGTTGTTTTCAATGTAAAATTTTGCAATACAACATACCCGTCTCCAAAAAAACAGGGCTATTATTTAGAAATAGTCTTGATAAAGTAAATAAAGATGTTAGGAAAAATTGGAGACAATTCCATATAAAGGCAAAAATAATATTAAAATTAGTAACGTCAAATCAGTAAAATACTTAGGTGTAAACTTAACCAATAATTTAAATTATGCTCACCACATTAAAATACAAATAGAAAAAGCACGTAAAGCCTTTATGGATTCAAAAAAGCTTTTCTATTCCAAAGATATCACTACTAGAGTAAAAGTCATAGGATACCATGCATTAATAAGACCAATTCTTACATATGCCTGTCCAATATGGTACAATATAAATCAATCATGTATGGAACTGTTAAGAAAATTCGAGAGAAAATGCATTAGATACTGCACGGGGAAATTCAGAAAACCAGAAAGTGAATATAAACATTATATTTCAAACAAGAATATTTATGAAGCTAGTAAAATAAGCAAAATTGATTATTTTATAATAGAATTAGTAAGAAAACATTTTTCTAGAGTAAATTTAGTAACAGAAAATAGTCTAATAGCACATGCTATATATCCAGATGAAAATTATATTTGAGACACAATGGTAACAGGATTTATACCACAAGAAGGCTTCATTTATCTACACTCAGAGAAAAAATACATAATAAAATCATATAGAAACACTTTGAAAACTATTTTATAACATCCTATAATGATTTTGATTAAAAATATAATAATTTTAATGTATTCCTAACTTTGAAATTAGTTATTAAAAGTCCAGTTACAAATCATTAGGAAAACCTTATGATTTTAATATGCCCTTTTTAAAAAATCATTTTCAGCTTTCAAAACTATAATGTATAATTTATGAATATAGTAGCAAAAATTTTCCGAAAAACCCAAGTAAAAATCATTAGGAAAACCTTATGATTTTAATATGCCCTTTTTATTTTCAGCTTTTAAAACTATAATGTATAATTTATGAATATAGTAGCAAAAATTTTCCGAAAAACCCAAGTAAAAATCATTACGAAAACCTTATGATTTTAATATGCCCTTTTTAAAAAATCATTTTCAGCTTTTAAAACTATAATGTATAATTTATGAATATAGTAGCAAAAATTTTCCGAAAAACCCAAGTAAAAATCATTAGGAAAACCTTATGATTTTAATATGCCCTTTTTAAAAAATCATTTTCAGCTTTTAAAACTATAATGTATAATTTATGAATATAGTAGCAAAAATTTTCCGAAAAACCCAAGTAAAAATCATTAGGAAAACCTTATGATTTTAATATGCCCTTTTTAAAAAATCATTTTCAGCTTTTAAAACTATAATGTATAATTTATGAATATAGTAGCAAAAATTTTCCGAAAAACCCAAGTAAAAATCATTAGGAAAACCTTATGATTTTAATATGCCCTTTTTAAAAAAGCATTTTCAGCTTTTAAAACTATAATGTATAATTTATGAATATAATAGCAAAATTTTCCGAAAAACCCAAGTAAAAATCATTAGGAAAACCTTATGATTTTAATATATTTTACAAAAGAAATTGTAAAATCATTAGCGCGAACTAATGATTTTAAAAGAAATTCTTAGAATCAAAACAGTTTCCTTTTAAAACTATTGACAAAACATGATTAACATGCATGCAAAGTAACTACGTAACTGCAATATACTAGAGAAAATCAGTCATCTCTGAAACGTTAAAGTGAATAGTGAAATCAGTTTATAGAAATATACCTAGTTTCCATGTACAGAGTTGAGTTGGGTTGAGTTGAAATGGGGTTGAAATGGAACCATCAATTATTCGTTACATTCCAACTCAACTCAACTCAACCCCTGTTTCCATGCACGCTAACTCGAGTTCAACTCGAGTTGAACTCGTCATGGAAACAAGGTAATAGTTGTTTTAATAAAGAAATTCAATTTAAATCTGTAATATTGAGAAATATTGAGAAATATATTTAATTTAAAAAACTGTGTAATATTGAGAAATATGTTTAATTTAAAAAACTGTGTAATATTGAGAAATATATTTAATTTAAAAACTGTGAAGATGAGTGCTGAAAGTGAGAATTGAAAATAAATTTAAAAGTTTTTTTTAATAAATATTTTATTCTTTAGATTCAAATTATTTTGAAGAAGTTTTAAATAGTGATTCATTTGAGTATAATGATATCAGTGAAATCTTTATAGATTTAAACAAGCCTTCAGAGAAGGAATATGTTATTTTAAAACAAGTTCCAATTGAAACAAATAAAATCCAAGAATCCGAAGAACTTTCGAAAAACATCCTGATTTTTAATACGCCACCAGCATCAGGTACAGAAAATGCTAGTTAACAACAAAGTTCAACATGTAATAATTTATTAGAAAAATTATTAATTGAATTTGATTTGGAGGAATTATTACCAAGATTAAATGGTATGTATTACTTTTTTATCAATGAAAAATAAAAAAAATGAATTTATTTATTAAATATATATTTTATATATAAATATATATATATATATATATATATATATGTATAAATATATATATATATACATATATATATATATATTATGTATATTAATTCTATATATAATAAATTAATTACCATTTAATATATATATATATATATTTATACATATATATATAAAATATAAATATATAATATATGATATATATTAAAAATAGTTTTATTTATATAAAATACTTTTACTTTTACTATATCTTAGGCATATTAATTGGAATGTTACATACATATATTAGTGATTAATTTTTTTGGAATATTAACCTTCTCAGTTCACTTTAATTTTCTTCAAGTAAATTAATTCCGGAATTTAGATATTATTTATATATACAATAATTTAAATAACAATTTAAACTACATATCTCAAAAGCTGGCATTATTTTTCTTCACGAAAATTAAAGTGAATTCAGGTAGTGGAAAGGATTCCTTGGTAAAGCTAGTGTTTATTAGTTTTTTATCGGTTGTAAAATCTAAATTTAATAAGAGTTTAAAATAATTTAATGATATGTTAGAAATTTTACCAAGAAAAAAATAATATATTATTTATTAAACAGCATCGTTCATAACATTTGAAAGACTAAAGTATCTGTCGAAAGAAGACATTAAAGAACTCATCCCTGAACTAGGAATTCCAATTGAATTTCGCGAAAAACTGCTCATGTGAAAACGAACAGTAACTAAAAATATAATTTTTAATTTGAGAAATTGTTTTAATATGTATATTTTTTACAGTGTGGAATTGATGATGAAACTATTTTAATAGATAGTAAGATAAAGAATTGGTTTGAACCAGATAAACAAAAGGAAAGTTTAACACCGTCAACATCTTTTCAAAGCCAATCTCCTGCACCAAGACGCAGTTCTTCTATATTATCCCAGGTAAGTTATAATAACTTTCGGAAAGACATTTTATTGTACAATGTTTCTGAAACAAAAAATAGGATTTAAAATTACTTTTAAAACGCACCGATCGTGGTAGTTCAATTATAAATTTCTATGAAAAAAATTTTAATTTAAGAGAACATCATAGGAAAGAACTCATTAATATAATAACTGAAGACATTGAGTGTAATAAAATAGATTTAACACAGAAAAATATACCACGAATAATTGAAGAAATAATTCATATTTTTCCTAAGGAACCAATCGTAATTTATTTTGTGTAGATTTTGAAATAAATATTATTTTTGTTTTTCACTTCAAGGACTACTATTACACACCTCGTGAGAAAAACAGAAAAAACGCTGGGGGAAAATTATTTTCAAAAATCTACAATCAAAAAGCAAAACGGAGAAAACTTAATCTGCTTGATGAACAATCATCTTCTTCTCAAGTTTCGTCTTGTCAGATTGCAACACCGCCTTATCCAGAAGCAGATGAAAGTATCTTACAATCTTTAAAAACATCACTCGCAAGAGATTTCTCTGATTGGACTGCGGTAAAAGATAAATGGCAAAGGACTTTTAGTTTTCGCCAAAAAGATTTAAAAGAAATACAAAATGTTAATTTTTTGGAAGAATGGCCTTTGGTAAAGCACGCCAGTGCAAAAGATCTGGTAAGTTTCTTTAACAAAAATAATTCTAACTAATTTGAAATTTCGTATTATTTCTCTATAGATTGAAATAGATTTTGATTTGCTTTATCCAAACAAAGCGGACATTCTTTATGGTAAATGGGATACTTTTAAAAATAAAATTAAAGAATTTTACGAAATTAATATTCGTGATAAAGGGTGTAGAGAACTTTTTTTACAATCTAAGGCTTGCACAGATACGAGTACGGTTTCTTTTTTTAAGTTTTATTTTATATTATTTTTTATATTTTATTTCTCTTAGGCCTATTTGCTGATTCACATCATAAATATTTATGTTCAACTTAAATGTCTAAGTTGTGCTTACCGGTTTGCACCAACGTAAAAGTAGAACATAAATATCGTTATGTTTCACATAAATAACTTAAGTGGAGGATTTAGTAGATCATAAGTAATTTATGATGAGCTTATATGTTATTTTGAAGTTGTAGTAACATAGTAATCTATAAAAATTATTATTTTTCTGGCAATTAAAATTATTATTTTTCTGGAAAAAAAAATTAAAAGCCAAACAAAATTTTTATAATTATGGAGTAAAAAAATTAAAATTAAATAAAAAATTTTCATATTCATGACATTAACCAAAACAAAAAAAAAATATTTTGATTTTGTGTGATTTGATGATAGACATAATAGAACAACCAAAAATTTTATGGTGCAAATGGAAATAACTTAACCTAATCATAAATTGTATGTTCAACATAGCTAAGATGTAGATTTATGATGTGAATCAGCAAATGGGCCTTACTGATTTTTAGATTTAAGGGGTTTTACGAAATTAAATGTGATTGTTTTTAAAATCTTAAGTAACCTAAGATATTTTTCCAAATTAAATTTAAATTGTCCTCACATTTTAACTCGACTTTAGTTATTTTACCAAAAAATTTCTGGTAAGATATAGGACTTAAGTGATAATAACTTTTGAAACAAAGTATTTTAATAATTTTTTATTAATCATAAACAAAAGCAAATTTCTTTTATGCATAAAAATAATTAATAAAAATAACATTCCAAATTCATTGTATAAACAAAAATTACATAAAATTATATAAAAATTAATAATTAAATTTCATCGTATGATTGTTCTGTCAAGTCTGGATGAAAATTTTGAATATTATCAGTGGCCAGATTCTGATAAAAACTGTGATAGTTAGCATCAATCAGCGATAAAACATCTAACAAATCTTACTTCTTTTCTTTGCTGATTTTTATTGGTTCTGCATAACACTTTGGTATATCAGATGGTATCACACCCAAAACTCCCCGACGCTTTAAATTCAATATTTTGAAGGGTTCTTCTTCAGACAGTGAAGTTTTGTACTGAATAATTCCAAACGTTTTTTAGTATCTTATCCATTTAACATTTTGCCATATAAATTTATTAGAACTTTTCGACTTTTCTCCATATGAATTTATCTTTAGAAACACGCGAAAAATCTAAGAAGTTATCTCTAGACATTTCGTTTACTATAAAAGGGTTATTATTAGTTCTTACTGTACGAACTAGCTGGTACCAATCACGTGGGTGATGGATATTTACAGTTGTCCTTTTTTTCTTTTTTTCGATAGCTGCATGATCTGTGTCACACTCCATATGAGTGTGACCTGGTACTAGAAATTTATGGTCAATTATATCAACACTGGATTCTGTTTGCATAAATACTAAGAACATTGTTGAAACAAATGAATTCTTATTTTGTCCTGCACAGCAGTCACTGTAGTATATAACTTCTTTACAGCTATCAGGTAAATTCTTAAGGTTTGCAAAGAGACATGAAGAAATTTCATTGCCTATTTCATAAAAAGCAATATTTTCATAAAAAGCAATATTTGTCCTTAAAAATGGTGTTGGCAGACACTGTTCTAAATCAAAAGTAAATACTTTTACAGATCGGTCATTTTGAGCACGATATTTATCATCTTTCTTGGATTCGTATGCTAAATCAGCATCTCTTTGGTGTTCTTCAAGTTCTTTTTTAATTTCAATCTGTTCATTTCCGTTACAAACTTTAATTTTCATGTTCAATGTTTCACATTTATTACATGTGTCTAGTTTTGGCTTTTTGAACTTTATGTTCATAGTTTTAAAAATTTTTGAATACGTAGTAAGAGATACTGGCCCACTAAATTTCTCAGTATATAACCGATACATTTGACAAAGCGACAAATCAGCATGTAAGTACTTTTGTGCAGACTGTTTTCTCGTGTAATGAGATTCATATGCAGGAAAGCTTTGAATTTGACTGCGAATTTCATTTTCTTTCAATGCAGTTAGTTTATTCGGAGGTGTTTTACAACCTCGCCTATCTTGGGAAATTGTCGTGCCAGAAGATTCCAGCTTTTTTTTCACCACAGTTTTCAAAAATTGTTCTGTTTCACATAATGTATACCGAAAACATTTTTGACAGACTTTGATTCTTTCTCCATGAACTTCTAGAAAAAAATTGTTGGCATAGGTTCGATTACGTAATTTTTGACTGGTTTTTCTTTCGGTTTTCTTTTCTGAAACAATTATTAAACCAGCAACAAATGCAGCCATAAGATTATAATTACCAAGTTTCCAATATTTTTCAAATATATCTCTTTGCATATTATATGAAATCTTTTCTTTACAATTCATACGACAGGATTCCAATGGTTTTAATTTTCTTTTTGCTTGTAATTTACCTGACTTATTAAAATATTCCTGGCCAGTATTCTTCTTTATTTTTCTTGATTTACGATTTTTTTCTTCACCTATCAATTTTTTTTCCAAAAGTAGTCCAGCACGTTCTGTTTCTTCACTTAGGTCACTATCCTAACTGCTATTTGAATTTAGATGGTAGTCTGGATCGGCTATGTCATCATCAGAATCAAAGTAATTTAGTTGGTCATCACCAACTGCATGATTCTTTGAATCTTGAACTTGGCTTTGAAATTCTCTGCTTGTACTTGGGAAATTCTGAGCCTCGTCAAAAGTGGTTTCCTGGTGCGAACTCATTTCTGATAAAGAATTAGTATAATTTCCTGTAAAAATAATTGCAATATATTTGAACAATATAAACTTCTTTTAAAATTAAAAATACCATGGATGTGTTCAAAAACTGGTGTATAACAGTCTGTATAATTTTGATTTGAATTATCCTGAACTTGCTCGACGGATTCATTTTGAAAATCTACGTTGTTAAAATCTATATTAAAACAAAATTATGTCTTTATTTATCTCTGCTCGTATAATTTATATCAATAAAAAAATACCTTGTTTAATAGGACTCATCTCGGCATATACTTTCTTACCTTGACTGTCACCCTCATTTTCCGAGTTTAAAGCTAACATTAAAATTTTGTGTGCACGATTCATTTTTAAAAATTTTGTTTAAGGAATTTCACATTAAATTTAATTTTTTTTTATTATAAACTTTAACATTTCTTTTTAACATACTTTAACATTTCGCGGGAAAATAGCTTAAGTATATTTAAAATCCTTATTTCCATTAATTCGGTTTTAGAAAAATAGCTTAGGTCACACAAGCGGTTTTCGTTTTTCAAAATAAAACTATATTTAAATAAAACATTTTTTGTAAAGCATCTTAAGTCGACTTAAAAGTAGAAATTATTCATTATCAGTTGAGTTAAAATAACTTAGGTCTACCTAAGATCATTTACTAAACTTATAAAAATTCGAAATTCTTGTGAACTTAAGATATTTTACCAAAATAAAAACTATAAATTTTTTTAAAAATGGTACTCAAGATATTTTACTTTTTTTATAAAATTTTACTTTCTTACATAAGTTGTTTTACCTAGTGCATTCTACTAAATTAATGACTTAAGCTATTTTTAAAATTGATATAACTGTCGCATAGTGAAAGATTTTACAACCGGGGTTGAAGGAAAAAATAGCTTACCGTTAGGATGTTTGAAAAAATGCTAAACAGCTAAAAGCACTTATGTCGACTTAAGATATTTTAACTTTTGGGCACAGTATTATTGGCGGATGTATTTGAAAACTTTAGGAAAAGTTGTATACAAACTTATAAATTGGATCCAGTCAATTATTATACATTACCAGGCTTTACATGGGATGCTATGCTAAAATACACAAACATTAAATTAGAACTATTAACAGTTATTGATATGGTATTATTTGTAGAAAGAGGGATAAGGGGTGGAGTTAGTCAATGTTCGAATAAATATAGTAAAGCAAATAATAAATATATGCAAAATTATGATCCTGCAGATGAAACAAAATATTTAATGTATTTTGATGTTAACAATTTATATGGTTGGAGCATGTCACAATATTTACCAACAGATAATTTTATATGGTTAAATGAATACAATATGAAATCATTTAATTTGTCAAGCATTAGCAGTGATTCTGATGTAGGATATATTTTAGAAGCCGATTTAGATTATCCTGAAGAAATTCATGATAATCATAGTGATCTACCTTTTTGTTCATTACATGATATACCACCAGGTATGAACAATGCAGTATTTGGAAAAACCATTGAAAATGTAAGAAAATATTGCAACATTAAATTAATAACAAAATGGGATGGTAGATATGGTACTAAAATTGAATTATTAAAAACTCAAATTTTAATGAATAAACCTATTTATATAGGAATGACAGTTTTAGATATTTTTAAAACGAAGCTATAATGATTTTCATTATGAATACAATAAGAAAAAAATTAAAAATAATATTAAACTATTGTATACCGATACAGATTCATTAATATATGAAATAAAAGATTTTAATATATATGATATGATGAAAACAGATATTAATTATTTTGACACTAGTGATTATCCTCAGAATAACATATGTAACATTACTTTAGTAAAAAACAAAGTACCAGGTTTAATGAAGGATGAAATCATGACAGAATTTGTGGGTTTGAAATCTAAATTGTATAGCATAAGAATAAATGATAAAGATGCTTTTAAAAAGGCTAAAGGTTTAAAAACATACGTTTTAAAACAAACAATAAATTTTGATGATTATTTGAACTGTCTACGAAATAGTAGTATGATAAGTACGAGGCAGTGTCGGATAGCTTCAGACGCACATAAAATATTTACAATAAATCAAAATAAAATTACTTTAAGTTCTAATGATGATAAAAGATATTCTATAAGTGAAAGTTCAGATACATTAGCATGGGGGCACTATAGTATTAAGAATGATTAACTTATAGTATTAAGATTTATTAAAATTAACTCTAAAATAAACAAATAAACAAAACAAAAAATTCAATAATTTAATAGTTTTATTTCTTCTATAAAATACATAGGATTATATTTCAGGTTATACAATAATCAAGATTTTTTTTTAATAAACACATTTTGTACTGCACATATACCAGAATGATTTGCCAAACATTTAGATATAGTGTCTCATATTTTGATTTTAAAGTTTTGATATTTGCACAATGATTATCATCCAAATCTATAATATTACCATGATTCAAAGTATTGGCAACCCATTCCCTTCATAAGCTATAGCATAACGGTTTTTGTCAAAAGCAAGTCCTATATCTTCATATGGATAAACATCGGAATTAAGATAAATTTTTAAATCAGTTATATTACAATGATCGAATTTTGAAGAATCAGCAGTAATTTGTCTGCGTTCAATTTTTGTAGAGCGAAAATTATAAATCGCACTTTTTCCAATTGGGTTGTAGTCTTTACATTCCAAATAAGATGAGTAGAGTTTATAGGTAATGATGGGTATTCATATAGATCCCAATTTCGAAATGCTATTTTCATTGTTTCTCCATTATTAATACCCTTATACAAATTTAGCTTGACCGTATCAGATAGTGATATATGTTGCACTTTCCATTGAACTTTTGATAATGTTATTAGGGGTTTCTCAGCTGCATCGGTACAAATTAAAGCCTTATCATCAGTTCTCGCACGAGTTAGAATTAATTCATGTCGAGCATTTGGTATAATATTTGTAAAATCTTCTGAAAATCCTAGCAATCTCTTCAATGGAATACAAAAATTAAAATTAAATCCATTAGTGGAAATTGATTCTTTTGGTGACCAGCTAGCATTGTAAAGTCCAATGCTTTCATTTTCAGTGAAAGAAATATAATTTTTTAAAGTTTATGTTATACCAACATTTCGATTGTGATCAATTTCTTTACCATTAAGTTCATATCTAATTTCATCAAAAAGATATGCAACTGCATTATTTATTAATTTTGTGTTCTTTACAGCTTCAGCTTTTTCAGTAGTGAGTAAACCTTCTATGTTAAGTAAACTAGTAGATGGTAAATATATTTATATTTTGGTGTTGGATTGCAATTCGTATAATATCGCTTTTATTGAATGAATTCAAAAATGGAGAATAACTATGCCATTGCGAATTGGTAATACTTTCATCAAAAACAGGTTCTTGAAAACTATTCATAATTTTGCTCATTGTTTGATTTGTTTTTATTTAATTTTAATCCAATTGACCTTAAAAACTGTTGATTTTGGTGTGTTAATACTTTTAAGGTCCTTAGATGTCTATGTGTGTTCAGTGTCTGATTCTGATTGAAATTCAGACCTATATTACTTAAGTATTTATTATTAGGTTGATATTCCTGATTATATATTATCATGTTTGAGGCTTCAAATGCAATCTTGCAGTAATATTTTTTACCTCTAAAATTCTATAAATGTCCCTCTTGATCGGTAAATTTTAAAACTAAGCATGTTAATCGTTCAACGTTTATTGGTAAATAGATAACATTCAATGGTACTTCTATAATTTTATATCCTGGACTTACTTTAATTGAGAATTCGTGTATTATATGAGCTTGTTGATTATTTATATACGTTCCACCAATAATATTACAATCAATACGTATAGTACTCACCCTATTTATATCAACATAAAGGTCTGATATATGCAATTTTTTTTTTGTAATAATCTTTTACTAAAACCTAAAAGCTTACAAATACTCAGTTCTTTAGTGAAATCAATATCTCCTACATCAGTATAAATTTCACATTTTAAAGTATTGTTATTTGCTTTCAATTCAAAGGTTTTTCGATCTGTTTGATCTGATTCACCATTATCATTAATACCCAACTCATCACGAATGTACTGCTCTATATCACCAATTTCATAAGATCCAACAGGTATCGTGATGACTTTGTTACCAATATGAAATTTATTATTATCAATATCCACATTTGGTATTGAATTATATGTTTGAAAATCTACTAATCCACATACGTAATTCCCTTTTAAATCAATAGATGGAAAATACTGTGCAGTAAGTGTAGAACTATTACCGTTGAGAGTAATAGTTCTACACTTACTGATGTATTGATAACAATTGATTAAATTTTTGATAGATTGTTCCATTTATTCTATTTTTTAAATTTCATACAATTTTACAATAATTATTATCTAATAAAAATTTTAAACATAAATATCCACATATATATGTGTTAAATTCTTGTTCTTTATTATAGTTATACAATAATTTATCAGCATTTAAGTAATTCATGAGTTCAATTGGAGGTTCTAAATTTCCAAAACTATTAAAATAATGAGAAAATTTATTGTGTTTGTAATATGCTACCCAATGTGTCCCCGGTCCACTAGAATTATCCAAGTTTACTATACCACAATCACACTTCCATATTATCTTTATCTAAATTATTATTACATAGTAAATTATCTTTTTTTTTATTATGTCGCTGACTTTCCTCTAGCTCCTTTTTTGCATTACTAGCATCATTAACTGCTTTCGCTATGCCTGCAGCTCCACCTGAAAGAGCACCAACAGCGGAAAGGACAGCGAATAATGGTACTAAAAAAGGAAGAACTCCACCTAATTTTGGTATTGGTAAAACCCTTGGATACTTGATCTTTTCACGATTTTTACCATTCAAAGTTTTTCTAGCAGCTCTAAGAGCTACTTTTATGGAATCTTTTTGATTTATTGGGTTAGAAGTTTTAACTGTGATTTTTGCAGATTGTAATGCATCTTTAAATGAATTTTTATTATTAGTTTTAGATTTCTTTTTTCTCATATTAGAACCCATTCCAAATTTTACTTTTGCTTTCATTGCATTTGTAACAAGAAGAGCATTAGCTCGTTCACCCCAAGTAGAATTTTTTTCAATTACTCTTTCCCAAGCCTTTTCTGTCAATCTTTTATCCGCAATATGTCTATGATTTATGTCGTTCTATAAGAGTATGCTATATCATGTTCTTTGCAAGCTTCATCCAAAGGATTTACACCTTTGTCCCCTCGGTTTAATCTTTCTTTAAGCTTCGTTCCAGGTCCACAATAATTGTATCCAGGTAAATGTAATTCAAAAGGTAATTTATTTATTAGCGAGTTTAAGACACCACCTCCTACTTTAATATCTTTTCTACAATTGTCAGAGTTATAATTAATCATAACTTTTATATATGTATAGCCACTTTGTAACGAACACCTTAACAACTATTTTACAACTAACTAGATTTCGAAAATTATCAAAAAAATAATATATTTATATATAATTTAATCGCATTTTGATTTACAAATAGTCAAAAGAATGAAGTTTGTGAAGCAACATGCAAATATTACAATCAAAAATTTTGATCAAACTGTAGGTTGTGGTGTTGAAAAAACAAAACATGGTGCCTTGTTACCGAATAATATACGAGGTTTAATAGTCGGACCATCAAATTGTGGTAAAACAAATATAATGTTGAGCATGTTATTAGATTCAAATGGTTTGCGTTTTGAAAACATCTACATATATTCAAAATCATTACATCAACCAAAATATGAATATTTGAAAAAATTGATATCATCTATTTAAGGAATGGGTTATTATGAATTTTCAAATAATTGTGAAATTATGGAACCATCTGAAGCTAAAACGAATTCAATTTTTTTTTTGATGATGTTGCATGCGAAAGACAAAATAATATACGATCATATTTTTCTATGGGACGTCATAATGATATTGATAGTTTTTATTTATGTCAATCTTATACACATATACCTAAACATTTGATTCGTGATAATGAAAATTTCATAATATTATTCAAGCAAGATGATTTAAATTTACGACATATTTACAATGATCATGTAAACTCTGATATGTCATTCAATCAATTCAAAAATGTCTGCACCGAGAGTTGGAAAGATCCGTATGGATTTCTACTTATTGACAAAAACAGACCTTGCAATAAAGGTGGATATCGAAAAAAATTCGAAACTGATCAAAACCTGATCTGTATCAATCAATAACTGATGTGATCAGTCAATAACCGATGTGATCAGTATCAGTAAAATAATCTGATCAGTCAATAACCGATGTGATCAGTATCAGTAAAATGATCTGATCAGTCAATAACAGATGTGATCAATATCAGTATTAAACTGGTAAAGATATAAAAGCAATCAATATTGCTTAACTTTAATCAGTATTGATTTAGAGTTGAGTAAATTATAATACAAAATGAATGAAAAAGTCTTAAAAGAGTTGATAAAAACTCGTAAAGCTTTGAAGCGTAAATATACAACTTTAAAAACGGGAGAAACTACCAAAGAAACTGAATTGGAAACTACTTTCAAGCCCATTGTAAAACTTCTAAAAGAATTAATAAAAGTTGCTCGATATGATAAAATATCTAATGAAATAATACAACCAGAAATAAAACATGAAGAATATGATCATTTAAAACCTGAAAAAAAATTAAGTTTGAAAAGCTTTACAACATCAACACCAAATTCAACAATCAAATTTGATACTCCAGATAATTATGAAACACCTAGAAAAAATAGTGCTGTTAATATTTCACCATCATCATCACAATTATGGACACCACCACCAATCAAAAGGACTGAACTAGATAAAACATATGGCCCTCACTTCGATAGTGTCAACAATTTAAGCAAATTGGGTAAATCTGTTTTTAAAATTGATGAGAATAACTTTTACATTGATAATTATAAACCTTTTAAAATTACAAATGGTTTATATGAATTGATATTTCACAAAAGTCCTCAACACTATGTTGACGATGATTTGGCAAATTACAAAAAAATATTAATTATAACAAATGCTCATTTAAAAGACCCGAATGACTCAAATTCACAAATAAATGGTACTAAAGGGAACAAATATAAAAATATAATTCAAAATCTTGTGACACATAAGTATAATACTCGGAAGAAAAAAGGTGGAAGCCTATCGAAAAGAAAAAGATTGCCATTGAATATGGAATTTTCATCAAAACCTATAGAGTGATGACCCAAATGAACTTGTTGATATATTAAAGCTCTTGATGGCATCTCAAGAAGCTGGAAATAAAATTCATAATAATGAAATTATTTCAATAATTGAGGAACTTAAGGAGGCAGACCTAATTGAGTAAAAGACTAATCAAAAAGATGAGTAATATTATACATTTACATTCAGACAAAACATGAGTAAAAGGCAGGTTGTTGAAGAGCTGCATAAACCTATTAAAAAAAACTTTAAAAGACGAAGAGTTATAATCAAAGGTTTTGCTGATCTTTGGCAAGCTGATCTTGTAGAAATAGGTGCATATGCTAAACAAAATTCTAATTATAAATATTTACTAACTATAATTGACACATTCTCAAAATATGGATGGGCTATTCCAATAAAAAATAAAACTGGTGATAAGGTTACTGAGTCGTTTAAATCGATTTTCAAAAATTCAAATAGATATCCTAAAAATTTACAAACTGATGATGGTAAAGAGTTTTTTAACAAAACCTTCCTCAATTTGATGTTGAAATACAAAATTAATCATTATGCAACATTTAGCTCATTGAAAGCCTCAATTGTTGAACGTTTTAATCGTACAATAAAGGAAAAAATGTGGAAAGAATTCAGTTTTAATGGAAACTATAAATGGATTAACATCATTCAGAAACTTCTTAATGATTATAATCATTCAACTCACAGAACAACTAAAATAAAACCCTATGAAATCACCAAAAGTGATGAAAGAAAATTATTATCAGTTTATAATCACATTAAAATTGCACCATTTGCTAAATTTAAAATTGGTGAGTCAGTTCGAGTGAGTAAGTTTAAACATGTTTTTGAAAAAGATTACACACCCAACTGGACAACGGAAGTTTGGACAACGGAAGTTTTCAAGATAACTAAAAGACAACTGACAAATCCAGTAACTTACTTATTAGAAGATTACCAAGGCAACCCTATTAGAGGAGGATTTTATGAGTATGAATTACAAAAATCTAAATATCCAGATCTATATTTAGTTGAAAAATCATCAAAACTAAAGAAGACAAAGTTTTTGTGAAGTGGCTCGGATTTCCTTCTAACCAAAAAACGAAATTAGAACGAGTGACACAAAACAATTGTTGAATGAAGACAAGAACATGGATAAAATAAAAGAATGCAAATATAAACAAAAGAATGCAAAGTGGAGTGAAGATGATAATAATGATAACACCTTTACGCCAATAAATATTACTAACGAAGTGCATCACAATGTAGTTAATTTCTTTGCTGATATGGGCCTACATCAAACTTGTAATATAAGTAATTCATACAATAATGTGCTGGATTTAGTTTATACAACTACTACAGACAATTATTATCTTCAAAAAGTCGAATCTATAATTCCTGGAAAAAAGAGCATTTTTCACTCAAGTATTTCTGTCAAGTATAACATAGCTCCGCACAATAAATTGCCTAATAATATTACTAAATATGAGTTAGTATATAATTTCAAGAAAGCAGACTATGAAAAAATTAACGAATTAATAATTAATTCTGTATGGCTTACAGACACTGACAATATTGACGAAGCGGTTAGTGAATTTAATAATATACTGATAGAAATTATTGAAAAATGTGTTCCAAAAATAAAGTTAAGGAAAACAATTCAGCCACCATGGTGGAATAGCTTTTGTAGAAATGCAAAAAACAAGAAAACCAGAGCTTATAAAAAATGGTGTAAGTCTGGAAATGAGCTTGACTACGAAAAATTTATTAGATTAAGTAATGACTACTAATATAGACGTAAATGCATATATCAAATTCATTGAAATAACTGGCATAAAAATTAAAGTAATGAATATAGCACACAGATAGTGTATACTCAACCTTAATAAAATATATCGGTATATACATGGTGTATACCCACCTTAATAAAATATAAAAATTAAAAGATAAGAATTATGCATTAAACCTAATGCACAAAATTGTAATATGAGTAGATATATATTTTATAGTAAAATCAAAGTAAAATAATTTTGGTCAAAAATGCTGACCAAATCTAAATAATAAGAATTATATAGTTTTAAAGGCAATAATATTTCTAAGGAATTTTAATTGTAAACAAATAATTAGGGTATATAAAGAAACAGAATTATAATAAAAATTCACTTTTCAATCAGAAGTCAACCGAGTCTTATCTTTATTATAAAGCAACACGCTTGTTTAAATTTAAAACTCCTAAAACTAACTTCCTCAACAAAGTCGGCAATCTTGCCTGTTGAATATTGAGGTAGCATTGTTGCTACAAATGGATGAAGTTAGTATACAAATAATATATATTTAATAACCCTATATAACATATATAAATCATAAGCATAAACACTACATGGCGATCCTGCCCACCGAACACCAGAAGAAAATACAAAAAGTCATAGGAGAGAATAGCCACCAAATTGGTCTAAAACCAATATCCATAGAGGAATACAAGAAACGACATCCAGTTGTAACAAATACACCAGAACCAACTACAACAACAACACAAAATAAGACAAGAGGAGGAAAATATGTACAATTAAGGAAGGAGATAGCCAATTTATACAGATTATCTGCGATAGCAACAACACTAGAAAAAAAGAAATTCGTACAACAGATCAAAGTATTAAAAAAGCAACAAAAGACAGAACAGCGACGACGAAAACAGAAACGTCAAACGGCGGACAAGAAATTTTCGGAAGCATTTGATAATACATTTGAACAATATTCAAACATATTAAATGCAAAAACAAATAAATAAAATATCTTTGATAATGAAAAAATTTACTTATGTATAAAAATAGAATATATGAAGCTCAATCACTTATGTTAAAATTACTTATATATTAAAATAAATCATTTATGTTTAATTACTTATATATGAAGATAAATTACTTATGTATAAAAATATAATATTTTATATATGAAATTCAAAAAAAAAAATTATAAATAAATATATATATATATACAATCATATAAATTTAATATTGTAAATATTGTAAAATTCTTAAATGATTCTTAATTTTTTTTTTTGAGTTGGTAATGTTTGTTTACAATTTAACTTTAATACTTAACACTCCATAATTTACTTTTTACTCTTTATTATTATAAAAAAAAATCCACTTAAAAATTTACAAAATTCTAACTTTGTTTTATATTTTCGTCTACACTAACGAATAAATAAAATCTCAAATTTGATCCACATAATGGGTGGACAAAATGCTAAGCCTGAGGAGGTTATTATAAATAATAGTGCTGGTAGTGCAGCAAATATTCATGCAAAAGATGAATTTAAATTTTCAAATTTACAACTTATTGTAATAATGTTAATTTTGATTATTGCTATTAATATAGCATATAATTATATTAAAAATTTATTAACAAAAAAAATAGCAAAAGAAGTTGCTAGAACTAATGTTTAATTTACAAAAAAAATTTTATAAGAAAGCTTAATGACCAAATAGCAATAGGAAATAATAAGAAAGCTTAATGACCAAATAGCATTAAATGTTTTTAGAAATGGTCTAAATGAACCAATAAAATCAACCATTTTTGCAGCCAGACCAAAAACCTTACAAGACGCTATACAATTGGCAACAGAAATAGAACAGCCAAATGATTCACCACGTATTTACCAATATAATACTAGAAGTCAACAACGATATAATTCAAACAGAAATTATATTCAAAGAAACAATTTCAATAATAGGAGCAATTGGCAAAATAGGGGTAATAATAGATATAATAATAACAACTTCACTAATAGAAATAATAATTTTAGCAACAGAAATAATAATAATAATAGGTATAACAATAACAATAGAAACAACAATTTTAATAGCAGAAATAATAATTCTAATAGAAACAATAATACTAATACAAATCGGTACCAAAATCGGAATCAAAATCAAAGTCGTGTATATTGTATTCATCAATCGGGAAACGCGCATACAGTCCCCGACGTGCAACCATCGAGGGACTTAAATTTAAGAATTGCCAACAATCAATAAAAATATATAATTTAAATAAAAATTTAACAAATTATGTAACAATTTGTACTGATATCACTAAAGGAATAAAAACATTTTTAATAGATACTGGAGCTGATATATCAATCCTAAAATTAAGTGAAATATATCCTGATATTCAACTAAATGAAAATAAATGTAAGATAACAGGAGTTACAGAATCAGAAACACAATCCATAGGTACTGAAATAGCAAATATAAATTTTGAAAAAGAAAATATACTACAAGAATTTCACATAGTAAATAGTGATTTTCCAATTTTAACAGATGGAATATTAGGTAGAGATTTTTAGCAAAAAACTTATGGAAAATTGATTATGAAACTTTTTCGATTAGTATATATATAAATAATTCGGAAATAGTTTTACCAATGATAACCAGATTACCAAATGTGGAAATAAAAATACCAGCGAGAACACAACAGTTGCAAGCAATTAACTTAGAAGTTAAAGTAGATAGTGTAATCACAAATCAAGAAATACAAAAAGGAGTATTTTTAGCGAATACTATTATACCTGCAAAAGGTGTATCTCACATAAAAATTTTAAATACGTTAGAACATGAAGTAATTCTAAAAAATATCACACCAAAAGTTGTAGATCAACAGTTTCTAACCTAACCGATTATACCACATTTATGTTAAATGGTATGGAACAGGGGAATCAGTTTCATTCGATTTACACTGATTTCAGTAAAGCGTTTGATAAAGTTGATCATTCATAGCTATTGTGTAAACTAAAAAAGATTGGTTTAAATAAAAATATTTTAAAATGGATTAAATCATATCTATCAAATCGTTATCAGATGGTTAAAATCAATAATGTGTTCTCTAGGAAAATTAAAGTTTCATCTGGTGTACCTCAGGGAAGTCACCTAGGACCATTACTATTTATCTTATTTATTAATGATTTACCTAACGATTTCGAAAACTGTATGTATAGTTTATATGCTGATGATTTAAAAATATATACAACTATAAAAAAGAGTGAAGATTGTGAAATATTACAAATCAATCTTAATAGTTTATACAATTGGTGTATAAAAAATAACCTTCAGCTTAATATTGAAAAATGTAAGGTTATGAAGTTTTATAGAAACAGAGCCCCGATAGATAGTAACTATAAAATAAATAACTGTCAACTTGAAAATTGTACGGAAATAAACGATCTAGGAATTTTATTAGACAAAAAACTAAATTTCAGTTTACATATTGATAAAATTCAGTCAACGGGTCGTAAAATGTGGGGCTTCATTAAAAGGATATCAAAGGAGTTTGATGATCCTTATATAACTAAAACATTATATTGTTCCTTAGGCCGTCCAATTCTGGAATATGGTAGCGTTATATGGAATCCCCATCTTATCAAAGATATCAAAAATATTGAATCAATTCAGAAACAATTTTTGTTATTTGCTTTGAGAAGTCTACATTGGAATAATAATATCAATTCATATCAGTTACCTGCTTACGAGAATAGACTAAAATTATTAAATCTACATACACTAGAATATCGTAGAAATATGGCGGATGCAGTTTTCGCTTTTGATTTAATCGATAACAATATAGATTGTTGCCAATTAAAACAGAAGATTAGAATAAACTCAAACTGCCGAAACTTAAGGAACATTAATTTTCTACTTGTAGATAGGCATAGGACAAATTATGCTAACAACGAACCTATTACAAGAATCAGCAGAAGATTTAATGAATTCAACTCTTATTATGCACCAAATATCAGTAGAATAAGTTATAAAAACAGCATGAAGAATGGAAGAAGTCATGAATAATACTATATATGCACTCATTTCTTTTAAAATTTTCGTTTTAAATCATGTTATAATATTGTATAAATTTAGATTTAAAATATGTCTGTAATTAGATATCAATAAATAAATAAATAAATAAATAAATAAATAAACTATTGGGGTCATCTACAAAATCATCTTGCCCAAATCCAAAACAACAATCATCATCATCCTCAACAGCAGAGAAGTCTTCAATTCCATACAAAAACATAAAATAATTATAAAAATTAAATATATTATTTGTTAAATAAAAACAGAAATTTTCATGTTTTAAAATAAAAATGTTTTTTATTTACATACATAAAATAATTATAAAAATTAAATATATTATTTGTTAAATAAAAACAGAAATTTTCATGTTTTAAAATAAAAATGTTTTTTATTTACATTTCATAAAGTAAATGTTAAGGATATATTCACACTGTGTATTTACTGTTGACTGTGTTTATGTACAAATTTATCAACAGATCTGCAAAAGTGTTCCAATTTATTTATTTCATCCTTTACAAATATTATCTGGGTATTTATTTCCGATAAATCATATTTTAATTCATTTATAGATTTTTCACACTCTCTTTTTACTCTATTAGTTTCACTATCAACATATTGTTTTGAAACAACATCGAAATTATCTATAGGTTCTGCAAAGTTTATAACGCGTTTATTTTTCAAGTCATAACACCTTGACCGTTAAACTAAATCCTTCGCATGGTGGACCTCGTAAAGATTTCCTCTCTCTCCAGTCATCACTAAATCCTTCGCATGGTGGACCTCGTAAAGGTTTCTCTCTCTCTCCAGCGTCCAAATTTGTCAATTGACATTTTACGATTTATAAAATTGTTGTATAAAGCAATATCTTTTATAATACTACCTTATTCATAAATTAATTATCTGATAAATAAAAACCCAAAATATTATCTTTCAACTAAAATATTTCTTTTTATTTATATCAAGTATATTAAAGTATTCGTACATATATACTAATAACTTATTTGGTAATTTATTTGTTACTTATAATAATTCATTATTTTCATTATATATTATTTTCTTAAAAACTCCATAACACATGCACATGTATATGTACAATCACATTTTATTTGTTGTGTATATGTGTTTGTTGTGTTTGGAAATCTGATATAAAAATCAATTATTATATCTTTATGTTCTTTCAATAGCACACAATCATATTTTTCTAAAGAACATTTTATAAAATTATTGCTCATCATTAATGTTATATTTTACTTAGTGAACAAAATACTAAAAATCAAAACTATGTAACCAGATTTTTTTTTTATTTATTGTCAGCTACAATTAGCATTTGTAATAAAGTACTTTATTTAGCTTAATAATAAATTTTTTCCACCAGCCAATCTCACATAAAATTTCATAAGTCTTAAACAAGAATTTTCAATCAAGTTTATACTACTACATGAACATGTATCTTGCCCAGATGTTGCATTATCGGAAGACCATATACAATTTGCATAGTGAGAACCATGAATTGAAAATTTCATTTCAACATTCACTAATTTCATTAGTGCTTTCCGATAATTTTCAAATTCCTCTCTATGCTCAGCAAGCAAGAAATCCTTATGTATGATTAAAAATTTATCTATAACTAGTAATTTTTATGTATATTATTCTTCAATGATTGTAGCATTTCATCATCATCATCATCATCATTATCACCATCAAATGTTGTAATTGTCCGAAGATCTTCCCACAATGCCATAATAATAAATCAACCATCAACAGTTCACATCAATTTTTAAATTAAATATATTTTAGAATTGAGTGGTATATTTAAATAAAAATAAGAATCATATTTAACTATATTTCATTATAACACTCACATCTTTATCAATTTAATACATATATCCACTAAGGAGAGTCTTATATATTTAAAATAAACAAAAAAAAAACCATAAAAAAATCCATTCATAAACAAACAACTTAATTAATACTGCTGATAAGAAAAATAGTCTATTCAGACTTTTAGAACATTTTAGAAATTTACTAATAAAATTAGCTAACATGTCCCAACATGTCCCAACATGTTTCAACCCACAACCACATTCCCACACCACCACAACCTATGCCAAAAAAGCCCTCTACACACCCACGCCACAACCTCAACAACAATATCCAATTCACCAACCCCAACATCCAATTCACCAACTCCAACATCTCGACACACCAAAAAGTGCTTATTAAATAAAACATGCTCATTAAAGAAAAAAAATACAAATTTCACAAATTTTGGGGTTTGTTAAAAACTGGGGTAGAACCCGCCTTGTTACCCTACTGTTATTTTTAATATTTTTATCATGCAGATTAACTTTTCTAGCAAGAAAATGAGGAAAACATATCAAGCAGTCCAAAAACAGCAACACTCCAAAGCAGTCCAAAAACAGCAGCAATTTCTCCAACACGGCGCAAATCACCGCTTTTACAACGGACACCATCAACTCCAGGTATAAACTATAACAAATAAATTATACATTAATATTGAAAACAAACAATATAAATTTACAGTTTATTCACCAGTATCTACACACTACAAAAATTTACAGTTTATTCACCAGTATCTACACACTACATAGAAACACTACATAATTTTTTTTTATAACTTATCACTACACGTCTGATTTATAGAAATTTATGAAGAACCACAATTTTTAGAAGACCCACTATCATCTACAATTAATAATACTCCTTCAACATTAGGTAAAAATATTTTTAAAAAGTTTATTTGTATTTCTCTAACAATTTTACTTACTATTATTTTCAGTCAGCAGATCAGATTTTCAAGTTACACCTTTACGATTAGGTACGTTATTCATATATATATTTAGCAAAAAAGAGCTTAATTTAATTCCAATTAAATCAAGCCGAAAACCATATTTATTCTAAATTAGTATTTTTTATTTTTTTAAATTAGTCTTTTTATGAATTCAAATTAAATCTTTTTTATTCATATTAGTATATGTACCTAGCACAAAACTTGTTTTAATTAAAATTAATCTTTTTCGATTTCTGTAAAGCAGAAATTTAATAATACTAATTTCGACTAAAAATAATTAAAAGTAACTAATAAAATTCAATAGTGTCAGGAAAGGCATCTCCTGGTCAGGAAAGGCATCTCTTCATTCAACTGGTAAGGAAGACATTTTCCTTCAAATTTATAAAAACACCATTCACAGAAAAATCAACAATTTACAGAAATAGAGAAAAAAAGCTGCCAAGTTGGAAGAGTGCTTCATATCCGCTTTTAGATCAACCTAGGCTTTAATAAAAACAAAGAATTAACTAAAAGTTATAATATTTTATAAAACTACGTGTTTTTCACAATTTAAAAGTAAATATATTTTATGTTCTTATATAAAACTTATGATGTTACTTGTATACAATATATACGAATGGTAAAAATGATCAAATTCTAATCTATATCGAATGGTTGAATTTATGATATAAGACAATACTCGAATACTCGAGTACTCGAATTTGTATTATTATATACATATATACTAAATACTCGAAATGTAATATATGTTTATTCTATAAATGTCGAAATTTTTACCACTGTAAAATGAAGAGGGTTGAAGGTACAGTTTTCGTTTTTATGTACAAGGTGTAGAATAGTATTATTAAGAAACTAATTTTTCATTTTTTTGATATAGTCTCCCGCATTTTGATATAGTCTCCCGCAATATATGTTTATTCTATAAATGTCGAAATTTTTACCACTGTAAAATGAAGAGGGTTGAAGGTACAGTTTTCGTTTTTATGTACAAGGTGTAGAATAGTATTATTAAGAAACTAATTTTTCATTTTTTTGATATAGTCTCCCGCATAGGGGATATTGCTTATTTCATTACTACAATCCCTAATATACTTTAATGAGATGGTGGTTTATAATTTTAAGTGATTACGAAAGGTTTGAAATTATGGTACTTGGCATAGAAGTAAGAAAGTTGTACATAAACTCTGGACCATTTTATAGCCATTTTGAATTTCAAAAATTTTACTTTGAAAATATCGAAATTCAAATTCAAAAAATATGGACATAATACATTATTTAATAAAATTATTAAAACTACAAAGACACAAAAATTAACAAAAATTGAAAATTATATATATAAATCTTAGATTTATATAATATATTATTTGCGTTTCGTTTTTTTTTTAAATCTATATATATAATTTTCAATTTTTGTTAATTTTTGTGTCTTTGTAGTTTTAATAATTTTATTAAATAATGTATTATGTCCATATTTTTTCTCAGTTTTGTACCTTGAAGATGTCTAAGCAATTAGACGAAACGTCGTAAATAAACTTATAATTTTGATGAAAAAATAATAGTTTTATTTGGCCTATTAGCCCAACGTTTAATATTTTTTAAGAAGGTGTATAATAGTATAATGAAGAAACTTATTTCTCACTTCTTTAATAAACTTCCCCGCTGAGGGGTTGTAACTTGTTTCATATATAAGCCCCTCACCCACTTAAAAAAGGCGTACAATAATTGTTTTATATGGAATGGAAAGGTACTAACTTGTTATACCTATTTTAAAAGTTATAATGTTTTACGTGAAATCGTACTGGTTTTATGTGCATATCAGTTTTCAAAAATTCAATTATAATATTACCATTAAATAATGGGGCGGGGACCCAGGGCTCTAAATTTTTCTTATGTTCTTTGTATGGTGTCTATTCATATAACTGTGAAACAGGGTAAAGATCCGACTATATTAAAGTGTGTTTTTTGACATGGACAAAATTGTGCATTTTTATCGCTCCATGAAGGGGGTTTGCAGGTATATTATTCGGAAAATGATACCATAAGCATAAAATTCCATCCTTAGTTTACCTTTCTGTAAATTTTTGATTCAATTGAATGTGTTTTAGTACTATTTCTAAGCGATTCAAAAAGTCACTTTTTGCTTTGCTTACGGCGTACGGCGGACACGAAATTTTTTTTTGTTGATTCTGATTCTCTAACATCTAAAACGTAAGAAAAAATTCAAAATCTCGAAAAAAATTTTTCGAAATTTGCGCTGCACCACAAAGCTTCATATTATATTTAATATGAAACAAAAGCTGCCAAGTTGGAAGAGTGCTTCATATACCCTTTTGATCCACCTAGGATTTAGTGAAAACGAAGATTTAAATAAAAATTATGATTTTTACAAAACTCCCAAAGTTGTACAATTTAAAATTACAATCAAGTTTTTATAAATAAGCACTCGAATTTGTAATACTATATTTATACTAAATACTCGAAATGTTTTTATTCTATAAATTTCGAAATTTTTGCCCCTGTAAAATGAAGAGGGTTGAAGGTACGTTTCTCAATTTTGTATAGAAGGTGTAGCTGTGTATTTTTAAGAAAACAATTTCTCATTTTTTCAATCCAGTCCCCCGCCGAGGTGTAGCAGCCTGTTTAATAGAAATACCTACTCACCCATATGAAAAGGGAAAATATTCAATTTTCATAAACTATATAATAAATGTAACATTTCTAAGTGTTGTAGCTTAGAGGGGGTTGCAGGTAGGGAAATAAATTTTTGGCACAATTTGTAAGATAGTATTTTTAAGAAAATAATTTCTCATTTTTTGAATCCAGTCCCCCGCTTAGGTCCTGCACCCTCTTTCATAAAATTACCCCCTCACCCATAATAAAAGGGAAAGGGGTAAATTTTTTGAATGGTTTCGAAAGATACCAATCTATTATACCAAACCTACAAGATATAAGACCCTATTGGAAATGCGGCTTATTTTATAGGTATTTTAAATATCAAAAATTCAATTTTAGTCGTCCCATACAAATTCTTTCACCTGTAAAATCCAGGGGGGTACAGGTTGATGATTTTTATGCAGAATGTGTAACATACTATATTTAAGAACATAGTTTCTCATTTTTTCAATTCATTTCCCCGCTCAAGGTGTGTGGCTGTTTTCATTCATAAGCCCCTTCACAAACTTAAAGAAGGTGGGGGGTAAATTTTTTATATGAAATCGAAAGGCACTTACCTGCTGCAGCTATGTTAGAAGTAACAATGTTTTTTATTGAATAAAACCGGTTTTATAGCCATTTCAAATTTCAAATTTTTTGTTTTAATATTATTATAAAATGAGGGGGCGAAGACATAGGGCTCCAAATTTTTACAATCTTCATTATATGGCATCTATACATATACCTGTAAAACAATGTAAAGATCCGACTATATTTAGGGGTATTTTTTTGAAGTGCACAACATTGTGCATTTTCAACGCCCCGCTAGGGGGAGTTGCAGGAAAATTATTCAAAAAAGGATACCATATACATAAATTTCCATATATAAAGTAAGGATGGAGCAAAAAAAAATCCGTGTACGCCGTACGCCGTACGCCGTACGCAAAGTAAAAATACACTTTTTTAAACGCTTAGAAATAGTATAAGAACTCGTGCGATTTGTACAAAAAAAGCAACATATATCCATCCTTACTTTATATATGTTGCTTTTTTTGTACAAATCGCACGAGTTCTTATACTATTTCTAAGCGTTTAAAAAAGTGTATTTTTACTTTGCGTACGGCGTACGGCGTACGGCGTACACGGATTTTTTTTTGCTGATTCTGAATCCCTGACATCTAAAACGTCCAGAAAAAAAAAGTAAAAATAAATAAAAAATTAAATAATATTAAAATTATTTTAAAAAAAAATTAATTTTGTTGATAAATGTTTCGAGGAACAAAATTATTAAAAATAAATAAAAAAATTAAATAATATTAAATTTATTTAACAAAAAATTAATTTTGTTGATAAATGTTTCGAGGAACAAAAATAATAAAAATAAATACAAAAATTAAATAATATTAAATTTAGTTTAAAAAAAATTAATTTTGTTGATAAATGTTTCGAGGAACAAAAAAATTAAAAATAAATAAAATATAAAATAATATTAAAATTATTTTAAAAAAAATGTTAATTTTGCTGATTAATGTTTGGAGGAAAAAAAACGTAAAAAAATAAAAAATTAAATAATATTAAAATTATTTTAAAAAAAAAAATAATTTTGTTGATAAATGTTTCGAGGAACAAAAATATTAAAAATAAATAAAAAAATTAAATAATATTAAATTTATTTTAAAAAAAATTAATTTTGTTGATAAATGTTTCGAGGAACAAAAAAATTCAAAATAAATAAAATATAAAATAATATTAAAATTATATTTAAAAAAATGTTAATTTAGCTGATTAATGTGTGGAGGAAAAAAAAGTAAATATAAATAAAAAATTAAATAATATTAAAATTATTTAAAAAAAAAAATTAATTTTGTTGATATGTTTCGAGGAACAAAAATATTAAAAATAAATAAAAAAATTAAATAATATTAAATTTATTTAACAAAAAATTAATTTTGTTGATAAATGTTTCGAGGAACAAAAATATTAAAAATAAATTAAAGAATTAAATAATATTAAATTTATTGAAAAAAAATGTTAATTTTGCTAAAAAAATAAAAAATAAATAAAAAATTTAATGATATTAAAATTATTTTAATAAAAATCATATTATTTTTTTTATTTTATATCATGTTATTTATTTTACATATTATAGCTTATATTAATAAAAATCATACATAAGCTAAAAAAATATAATAAATAAAAAATAAAATAATATTAAAATTATTTTAATAAAAAAATTAAAATCTATCATTTTGCTGATAAATGTTCGCTTATTTGTGCCTTTAATATGTGGGCCATATACTGTTCATTTATGTTCCATTAATGCATGCTGCATGTGTTAAAATTATGTCCGCAAAATACTGCTTTGATGCCCCGTATATATGCATGAAAAGTGCCTACTAATGTCATGAATTTATGCCTTGTTTATGTTCGATATATTCTGTACATCTATGTTCCATAAATGCCCCAAAAAACCTCCACATAAATGCATGAAAATTGCCTACTCAAGTCATGAATTTATTCCTGGGTTATGTACGAAATATACTGTTCATTTATGCTCCATAAATGCATGCTTCATGCATTACATTTGCGACCGCAAAATGTTTTCTTGATGCCCTACACAAATGCATGTAAACTGCATACTGAAATCATGTATTTATGCCTTCTACATGTGTGATATATACTGTACATTTATGTTCCATAAATGCATGCTGTATGCATTATAAATGGACCTGCAAACTGCTGCTCTGATGCCCTATATAATTGCACGAAAATAGCATACTAAGTATATGCATTTATGCCCATCATATGCACAATGTTTATCGAACTTTTATGTTTAATGATTGCATGATGTATGCCTTATATAAATGGCCGAAAAAACCTTTTGAAATCGTAACATAAATGGCTTAAGATGCATGTAGGGTGCCTTACTTATTTGTCTATGAAATGTACTCTTAAAACTCAATGCAATCTTCAATCATTTATGCCCGAAAAAGTGCTTATCGGGCAATGTGTGCTGGGCGTTTTCGCCACTTTTCTGACATTCTGCGCGCATTTAGTCGACAATAGTCTCCTGCTGGTGAATGTATTTTGTGTACATTTCTCATGCATAATTCTCATAATTGTTTGACGGGAAATATTGTGTAATAAACAATTATTGTGTAATAAATATTTATAATTTATTACTAAGTTTTTTTATACAATTTGTACTTTAAACGTTTTTATTTGAATAAATATTTGTATATAGAATTTACCAATTTTTTATATTTTTATTTTAGGATTTTTCTTAAATTATAGTTATGTGTATATTTTTACATATAACATAAACCTAATAGAATATATGGATGCGCTGTCCTACACATTTTTTGAAATACTTTTGCATAGATTTTACTCTCTTACTCTCATAGTAAACCATATCTCTATTTAGGGGAGTTGAGAAAAACCTATCCAGGGGAGTTGTAAATGCGAAAGAGCAAAAACATATTTCAATTGAAAATGCATTTTAGTTTTACGGTGTAAAATCTCTACCATAGTCTATTTTTATATTCCATTTGCAAGGGATATTTTTCATTTTCCAGGGATATTTTCATATGCAAGGGATATTTTACCACGGATAATTTACTTGCAAGGTATATTTTTCAATTTAAAATACCTCGCTAAGTTTATTTTTTAAAAACCATAGATAATCCTTCTTATATGATATCACAGTTTTGTTGAAGTTTGACATTTCAGTATTGCCATTAAAAAATTGTATTGTGTACATTTTTTTATGTTAATTATATATTATGAACAAAATTTATATAAAATGTAAAACGTAAAACCAAATGGGAATGTTCAATAATTTAATTAACTTTGTTTGTGCAGTTTTTTTCATGTACAAGGATGTAAATAATTAATTTTGGACTGTATGTATACCATTTAAATTATTATTTATTTATTTCAAATATTTGAATGATGCAATTTCGTGTTTTAAAATATTATTAACGATTGTTAATCAAATTATTTCCAGGTTTTTGTAAAAAAATATATACGTATATTTTTTAAAACTTTAATTGATAGAATAAAATTTACACAAATGCATCACTATAATATATTAATCAATAAATTTTAATCATAATAATAAAAATTTAATTTTTATTATTAGTGTTATTATTAATATAGTAAATTATTTAATTATTTAACATCATAAACTTTGGATTATTTAACATTTTTAAATTACAAAAAATTCAGTTTTAATTATTTATTAATATTTATATTATTCAAATAAATTTGATAATTATATAGTGAAATATTTATATGGGAGATTCAATATAGATTTTGTAAATATAAATTTTTTTACAATTGATTTTTAATTTGTTATGTTTATTAAATAAGACTAGTTAAGCTTATGAGCGTTTTATGACGACTGTCATAACTCTTTATTAACCTATTACTTATAACTAATATATTTAGTGTTACCAACTCTATAACATCTCTTTTTTTAAAGTTAATAACAATATTAAAATTTATTAAGTTTTAAATTCAGTTTGAAATATAAAAGTAATATAATTTTGTTCTGCAATGTAATAATGCTATTGTTGTAAAATTACTTTTACAATCATATAATTTTTACAATCATATAGTTTCTCACCTTTTATTCTAACTGATTTTCACTTTATTTTTTTCTTCTTTTTTAAATAAAATTCAGTTTCTTATTTTAATATTTATTATATTCCTTTTTTTTTATTTATCTTTATAAAACTTATTTAATAGTTTAAACCTTACATAGTTATTTATTTTTCACAAATAACAATTAACTTGTTATTATTTTTCTTTTTTAAATGATTTTATTGACCATTTTGTTTCTTTCTAATTTTTATTTTTTTTTGTAATGTATTTGAATATTAAATTTGGTCAATGAAGTAATTTTTACTTTTACTGTTTTTTTTTTATTTATTAGTTTTCCGACTAATAATATTCGATAATATAACATAAATTATAATTAAAACTTTGTTTTTTAATTTTTTACTTTAATTAAAATTTTTCCGAATCTTAATTAAACAGAATAACTTATAATTTAAAATCAAAATTTTTTAATCAAAACTTTTCCCGATCAACTGGCCTCTTTTTTCAAATTTGTTTTCTATTTTATTTTGTTGGAGAGCTTTTTTGGTTTTCCAAAATCTTTCCAATAAGATTTTGGAAAACCAATCAGCTTCTCCAACAAAATATTTTAAATCAATTTTAATTTAATTGGTTGATTAATTTTACGCGTTTAAAAGAAATTATTATTATTTGATTATTATTTATTATTTATTGAATTAATTATTAATTATTATTTATTGAATTAAATTATTTCTCTGTGCACGAGCAACGCGTAATTTGAAACTTTTGTTTTTCAAATAATAATTAATTAAATTGGAATTTTATAATTTCCGTTGTGAATTGAAGCACAGGGTGCCTCAATTCACAACGGAAATTTTGGATTCATAGGATTTATGAGCTTCACAATTTAAAATTGTATGTCCTTTCCTTGCACACCATTCACAAGGGGTCTTTGTACCCCAATTTTATTTATTATATACCTATTTTATTTTCAAATTTTATTGAAGAGAGAAAAATTGAAATTAGGTTAACTATTAGGATAGGTTAAGGTTTTTGGTAGTATATAAGAAAATATCTTTTTTTTTTATATGTATATTTACACATATATATGTGTTCTTTCATATATGCATTTTATTTTATTTTGTATTAACTTTGTATATAAAGATTTTGATTCACTAGGAATTTAAAAAAAAATGATTTTTTATATATATATATATTTTTTTTATAACTTCGTTAAGGATTTTATATATTTATTATTTTATATATTTTTTATAATTAAAAATTTTAATTTTATTTTTTGGCCATTAATTTAAATTTTTTCATAAAATTTTTTTTTTCTAATTTAACAAATTCTATTATTTTATTTTTCAATTTTTTATCCTTTTAATTTATTTAAAAAAAAAAAATTTTTCACACAATTTTTTGTCATTTAATTAGATTCACAAATTTACATTTTTTTTAATAATTTGCCAAAAAAATAAATTTTATTATTCTCCATTATTAAGACTATTAGATTTTGTGTAATAATAATTATAAAAAAATAATGAAGATCCGTATCTTCCTAAAGATTTCGATTTATTCATTTTAAAAAAAAATATTTTGACAAAAAAAATTGATTTTATATTTTGTTATATATATTTTTTATTGTATATATATATTTTTAAAATATTACCAACCCGTGTCTTTATATATTTTTATATTAGAAAAAAAAATGACTTACTTTACAAAAAATTATCAAAAAAAATTTCCTTTTTTTTTTACTTTTTCCGCTACCAGCTTCCTCTTCTTTTATTTTGTTAAAAAAATTTCTACTATTCTACTGCAACTTTGTGTTAACTGCAACTTTTAACTGCGATTTTTTACTGCAATAGTCTGCTACCACTGATTTTATTGAAAATGCTTTATTTAAATAATCGATACTTTTTAATTAAAAAATTTTTAATAATTATTTTTTGAGTTTATTTATAATGTTAAATTATTATATATTTTTTATTTTAGTAAATGTCCACTTTTATTTACGATTAATTTTTTCTTTTATTTAATTTAATTTATTTCGTTTTACCGCACTAAATTCTTTTGGATGAGAAACGTACTTCTCATCCTGTCCGCAGCGCCAATGTTGTAATATAATTTATTACAATCAAACATATTCTTTCTCAACTTTTTATTTTAACTGATTTTCACTTTAACTTCTCTTCTTTTTTAAAATAAAATTTAGTTTAAATTGTTTCTTATTTTAATATTTATTATATTCCTTTTTTTTTTATTTATCTTTATAAAACTTATTTAATAGTTTAAACTTTACATAGTTATTTATTTTTCACAAATAACAATTAACTTGTTATTATTTTTCTTTTTTAAATGATTTTATTGACCATTTTGTTTCTTTCTAATTTTTTTTTTTTTTTAATGTATTTGAATATTAAATTTGGTCAATGAAGTAATTTTTACTTTTACTGTTTTTTTTTATTTATTAGTTTTCCGACTAATAATATTCGATAATATAACATAAATTATAATTAAAACTTTGTTTTTTAATTTTTTACTTTAATTAAAATTTTTCCGAATCTTAATTAAACAGAATAACTTATAATTTAAAATCAAAATTTTTTAATCAAAACTTTTCCCGATCAACTGGCCTCTTTTTTCAAATTTGTTTTCTATTTTATTTTGTTGGAGAGCTTTTTTGGTTTTCCAAAATCTTTCCAATAAGATTTTGGAAAACCAATCAGTTTCTCCAACAAAATATTTTAAATCAATTTTAATTTAATTAGTTGATTAATTTTACGCGTTGTCAGCACAGAGAAATTATTATTTATTGAATTAAATTATTTCTCTGTGCACGAGCAACGCGTAATTTGAAACTTTTGTTTTTCAAATAATAATTAATTAATTTTTGAATTTTATTAATTGCAATTTTATAATTTCCGTTGTGAATTGAAGCACAGGGTGCCTCAATTCACAACACTATATATGGATCGGTTTCATCATCACAACTTTTATTTAGAAGTTTCTTTATAGTTTGTACAGATCTTTCTCCCAGACCATTAGATCTAGGCATATATGGACTAGAAGTTTTGTGTTCAATTGTTCAATAACCCAATAATTACAGAAAAATGTACATTACTAAAGGCCCTGGTCCATTAGTCTTGTTAAAAGTTGTGAGAACTTTTTAAAAGTCGTCACCACTTTTTTCTAGCAAAAAAGAAAAGAGATAACATGTAAATTTATACAGTACAGAGAGAGATAAAAACTCCCACTCTTTAACAAAATTTCGAAATATTTTTGACATTTCGAATTTTATTTTTAATTTGAATATAATTTTCAAATTGTACTGAAGATGATGGTCTAGTTAGCATTAAATTAGACACAATCTTGACCTTTTCATTTTCTTCAAATTACAAAAAAAAATTATATTGTAAAATATTTAATTTTTATATATAAAGAAGTATGTATCTTCTTTAATTGAAATATTTTGAAAATTCATTATTATTATTAAAAATATACTTTATTGAAAAAATATAAAATTTACAAAAAAATTCAAAAAATGTAGATTTTTTTCAAAAAATTATGACAAATACTTTAAAGTATTTGTCAAACGCCAACTTTTATTAAAAAAAGTTGTTAATTATCAACTGTTTTTCGGATGCAACCACTTTTTTTCGAATACAACCACTTTTTTTCAAATACAACCACTTTTTTGTTGGATTCGACGACATTTTTTTCGGATACAACCATTTTTTTCGATAAAAAGTCGTGGTTCCCTCTCTATCGCATGCATGCTTTTTTGTATCTTGTATAACTTCTGCTACAAAAAAGTGGTGACGACTTTTAAAACAGAGTAATGGACCTGGGCCTTTAGAAGGAAAAGGTGGACCGTTATCACTCATAATTATTTTGGGTATTCCCTGTCTAGAAAAAATAGATTTTAGTTCTGCAACTAATACTTGATTCGAATAACCATTGCGTAAAAATTTTTATCATGTGCAATAACTGCACCGACAGCGCTTTTTTATTAGTATGATAATACGTTAAGATTGGTGTTTCAGCAATTATTTTTTTTTTTCAATTTATTGAATTCATTTTCATGAAATTCATCAGAAAACCCGTGCACTATCTTTCTTTAATAGTTTTCTTAAATTTTGATTTTCAGATACACAGTCTTTAGCAAATGATCCTAAATAATTTACCATACTAAGAAATCTTTGCAAATCTTTAACATTATTTGGACTGGGCATTTTAACTATAGCTTCGATTTTATTATCATCCGGACGGACCCCTTGACTATTAAAAATATGACCAATGAACTTTATTTCGTTAACATTGAATAACGATTTTTCTTTATTAAATTTCAACTCAATATTTTTGCTCTCTCAAGAACTTTTAAAAGAATCTCATCATGTTGTTCTTTTGATTCAGCATGAATCAAGAAATCATCTATATAAATAATTAAATTTTTAATATCTCCAAATAGTTTAACCAATTCCGCGTGGAATATTTCCGGACCCGCATTTATACCAAATGGTAAACGAAAAAACTTAAACCTTCCAAAAGGAGTATTAAATGTGAAAAGTTTAGATGATTCGTCATCTAATTGAATCATCCAGAAACCTGAATTTGGGTCCAATTTACTGAAATATTTCGACCCGTTTAATTTAGCTTTGATTTCATCAACGTTTGGAAATTGGTAATGCGGACGAAGAATGGCTTTATTTAAATTTCTTGGATCTAAACATAATCTTAGATCACCACTACTTTTGAGTACTAAAACAATACAACTCACCCATTTTGTTGGTTCTATAACACGTTCAATCACCTTCATATTTTCCATCTTTTCAATTTCTTTTTTAAATTCATTCATTAAATTAATTGGTATTTTACGTGGTGGTTCAATCACAGGTTCAACTTCATTATTCAGCACTAAATAACATTTCTCCTTTGCATCCTAATCCAATAAAACTTTCTTTATAATTATCTAAAATGAGAGTATTATTATTATCAGTCAAATTATTTTTATTTACAGTATAGTTATTAATATTATTAATGCTGTTGAAAATTTTAAAATTGTTGGTATCCTTTTCAATAATATTTAAATCAAAACATGATTTCAAACCAAGAACCGTTTTGCAGTCAATAGCAAGTATAATAAATTCTAACAAATATTTACTTTTCTCAAAAACACAAATAATTAATGTTTTACCAACAACTTCAAGACTTTCACCAGAAAAGGTACTAATAATGACATCAGCTTTATTTATAAATTTTTGGTTGAGTTTCAAGAGCCAAACAGAATATGTGGTTGTCGCTGTCGCCTGTCGTCGTGAAATGTCAAATGAAAAATCAAAAGTACGTATATCGCATTATTGAACCGCAATGATGTCGTCTGTCGTTGTCGTTGTCGTTGTCGCTGTATTTCAATTGATATTTGATATTTTCGCTCGTCGCTATGTTGTGACATTTTTTCAATTTATTTAAAAATTATTTTCCAGAGCACACTATAATGAAAATATAATTTTCACAAATTAAATTATGATAATTGACAATTTTTCGCGACGATCTATTGTGTTTAGTTAAGGGGCGACAACGACAGCGATATCATCGCTGGCTAAAAACACGACGACAGGCGACAGCGACAACCACATATTCTGTTTGGCTCTTCAGTCTGTTTAGTGAAATAATATTGCATCTCACTCCCTTCACTCCTTTAGTGAAATAATATTGCATTGTGCTCCTGTATCAACTTGTGCTATAATAATCGCATTATTTATTCTTAAATTCATATTCCAGATGAATTTATTATTTGACACTGTCATGGTCCCAAAAAACAGTTGATTATCTTCATTATTATTAGACGAAGTAATCTCTAAATTACTAACTTTTTTCTCACTTTTATTTTGCTTACATATTTATTTTGCGAAATGATTTTTCTTTTTACATTTATGACATAATACATCTGTTGCATTTTTTTTTGATTAAATCTTGTTGTTTTGTTATTAATTATATTGTGTAGAGTAGTTTTTTTAATTTTGTAACTATTTATGGTTTTTTTTTTTAATAATATATATATATATAAAAATATTTAAATTCTAGTCGCGATTTCGGAGTTCGTGAGCTCCAGACATGTCCGGAATAGCCACGTAGGTACTGGAAAAAGGTATGTTTTGTTAAATTATTAAATTTTGTGCTGGCAATGCCGTGCCAACTATATATTGACCACATATATATATATATATATAAATCTGTTCCAAAAAGAAAAAAATATGTATATATAATCTTATTCGGAGATGTCAAATATGTTATTATTGAATTGGATGGTTTCCTGGATAATGTGATTTTTTTTTGTGTAATTAAATATAAATATTAAAATATAAATAAAAAAATTTTGTTTGTTAAAATTTGTTAAAATTAAAATATTGGTGTTTGTATTTATTTATTTATTATCTAGTGTAAATTTTTCCCTTGGTGAAGCATCGTTGGGTGAAAGAAATTTTTTTTGTGTTCGATATTGTTTTTTTTTGTGTTTTTTCCGAGGTTTTTGGTGAATTTTATTTTGTTGTGATCATGGCTGGCTAGGAATCCAACTTTTGTGAACCAGCGTAGTCAGGATGTTCCTCTCGTGTGACTCTTCGATCCATTCGACTTGTTATTATGTAACAGGTGAGTTGGATTGAAGAGTTACCTATTTAGACAATATGGTGATTAGAAGGATCATTGGTCGACCCACACCCCACAGACTGTGCTGAGCCGGCAACAATAGAAGGAAATCCCAATGATCCTGGAGGCTGAGAGTAAAACAAAAAGAGAAGTAGTTTTTTATTTTTGATAAAAAAATTTATTTCTGGTCTTGTTCATTTTTAATGATTGTGGATAGGTCACTCAGACCTGGCGCCCAACGCTCTCAGCTTCCGAACACAACTCCTCCGAACTTATCTTCAGCTAACATATCAATAAAATTGGATAGCGTTGCAATTGGCGCCCAAACTATATGGGACTTTAATATGCACCAATTGTTGATACAATTGGTGTGCAATTTGTTTGAAAATGTTAAAAAATTTGTTTGTTTGTGTGACGTTGGTCACCCGAACAAATAGCAACTCCACCGACTACTTGTTTTGCTGGAGATAGGTTCGGATGGAGTTGGTGAGATTACCATATTGTCGTCATTAAATCCCCTTTTGGCTTGCATTCCTTCCGACGGCTTCATTATGAAAAAAAATTACTTAAAATTTTTTTTTGTGTAATTATTTATTCGTGTGTAATTGTTCGACTGATAGTTGATTGGTTACCTTGGTGGTCCATGGTAATTCCTACCAGTCCTTTGGTTATTATTTATACGTCCGGAGTTGACTAGTAAATAAGGTAGTCCTTATTTACACCTTCGGACATATGTTATTTATTTGTTGACACCTAATATTGCTGGTTAGAAACATAATACGGTGGTCTGTATGGTGTCCTAGCAATATTAGGTGTTTGTTTTTTTTGTGTATCGAAAAATTTTTTTTGAAGTGGGGCTTGAGGAAGGAATGCTAAGACAGGAGTTTTCCCTATATCCTCTGCCTATTAATCCTTGGTCCAGTCCCTAGTCGCCTTGTTCCCTTTTCCTATAAAAATTCTGGCTGCGATGTTTCACTTAATTTGTCAGAAATTAGAACCAACATTTAAAAAGAAATTTACAATCAAATTTTTTTTAATAAAACACTAAAGAAAATTAAAATATTTTGTTAGTAAAATAATTATTGAATTAATCAACTTTTCAAAAAAAAAAAAAATTAAATTATTTAAAATAATTATTAACTTAAAATTATTATAATTTATAAAATTAGTAATTATATAAAATAAAAATTGGAAAAAAATATTAAATTAAATTATTGAAATTAAATTAAAAGAAAAATTAAAATCGGCTCCACACAAAGTTTTTTTTTGTTGTTAAACAGAAAAAAAAACTATTATCTCGGTTTACAAATATCAGCTGATTCTGAAGTAGGGATAGTCTGTAGTAGCCAGCGGCCTGATTAGAAGAAAAAAAAAATTTTTTTAGTAGAATAAATCAAGTAGAGATTATAGTGGGTTGTTGCTTATTTCGGGGCAGTGTAGTTGGTGCAGGATTTTTTTTTTGGTGTTAGGTTTATTTATTTATTTTTTTTATATAGAGTAAGTTGTAGTTGTAGACATTTTTTTTATTAATTATTTATTGAAATATATTATAGTTGTTATTTATTAGTGTAGTGTTAGGTATTTACATTTATTTATTTATTTTACAAAATTTTTTTTTGTAGTTATAATTTTTTTTTTATTTATTAAATGGTGTAGTGAAGTTATTTGGATTATAGTATATCTAGTTCATATTTTTTTTTGTAGTATTAGTAAAAATTTACAATCAGTGTTATTTATATTTACAGATTTTTCTTTGTTATTTATATTTACAATTTTTGTGGTATTTATTATTTACAATTTTTGTTATTTATATTTACAAAGTTTTTTTTTCTGTTATTTATAATTACAATATTTCGTTCCGTATACTCTGATTGTTATTTATTAAAAATTTTTTTTTGGTGAAGTCGGGTTTACATTATTTTTTTTTTTTATTGTTTATTTATGCTAGGGTTAGCTTACATAGTTTTGTATATTATTTGTTAGTTTTTTTTTTTTAATTATTATTTTTATAATTAATTATTAGTGTTATTTATTATTAGGTTATTATTAATTTATTGTAACATTATTATTAAAATAGTTCATAGCGTAGTATTAGTCATCACCGCCGCTGAAATAAGCAATTAGATTATTAGTTTTAAAAAAAAATTAGTAATAGGAAAAATATCATGGCTACCTTTAAACACTGTATAGATTCGGTTTTGTTAGATGAGAATGAGTTGGCCTATGAATTAGAAATTCGGAACCTACTGGTTCGTTCGGATACCGCGATAGAAAAATATTCGCGCCTCAGTAGAATACTGGATCAGGAGATAAATAAGAAAATCAATTTGCCAAAGCCAATTATCTCCGATCCAGAGGGCGAATTTGGCATCTGCGAAGGCAAGGTATCTTCCTGTAACGCGCTGATCCTCGACAGTCTAAAAAACTCTAATAAGGATGCGCTTGCTATCGCCACAACATAATCATATCACGTGTGGGATAGATTAAATCGTATAAAAAATGTTGAAAAAAAGTATTCAGGTCTGGTTAGGAGTTTAATTGTAGAATTAAAGGAAGGTTTAGAGAAAATAAAAACATTTACCCTTACGTCAGAAGTAGCTCCTGATGGCGAAGAGAACGTTGTTGGTGCCGGCGGTCTATTAATCCCGGAACTGGCTCCATTAGAAAAATCCGTTCCTGCCGTAACTGGTCCGGCACCTAAAAAGATAGTCGATAAAAATAAGAATCACAACAAAAATAGAGTACCTGAACAACGTCCGGATACGGGTGTTTCGGTAGGACGTCCATGGTCATTACCGTACAATCGGCAGACGTCGGTGGTAATGCCCAGCCAAGGTCCGTTCGGTCCATGGACCGCATCGCCACGGTCGGATCCGTATTTCCAACGGTTTGGATCTTCACGAATCGCAGCACCAAATGCGTCTGAAAAAAAAATTACATTATAATACTGGTCGAAACAATTATCAGAGATCGAATCAGCCATATATTCACAACGGGTTCAATAATAATAATTTTACTTACCAGCAACCACCTCCGCTACCAACAGGATGGGATCGTCAGGGTCTTGATGTGTCGAATGCGATTGCGGATCAACAATGGCAGATTAATGAACTGCGGGAGTTGCTCGCTAGGCAGCAAATCACGCCATCGGTACCCCAGCCCCAGCGCCAAATACCAACAGCTGTCCGGTACGATTTACCACCTACGCCACTGCCGCAAGCGCAAGCAACTTCCGTACCGTCCACTGGATACACACCTACCAGGAATCGAGCGGAAAGTATTAGTGAGGATGAAGAAATTGACTTTAGATCGCAAGTACGAGGGAATCGTCGTAATCCGGTAGCGAATTGGGGGATCCAGTTCGATGGTTCTGGAAAAGGATTACCGCTACCGGAATTTATTTTCAGGATTGAAACATTGGCTCGTGGTGACCAATATCCAGTGGAGAGTCTGGTCCTGTCCATCAACCAACTTTTGAAAGGCAGGGCAGACACATGGTACTGGCAGTTCATTAGACGGAATCCGCAGACAACTTGGTCTCTCCTGAAAGTGATATTTAAAGGTTGATGGAAGCACGGAAGCAGAGATCGCGCGAGAGATTTTCTGATTTTAGGTTGGACATGGAGGGTCTGCGATTGCGAATGAGACAGGAAATTTCAGCGACGATTTTCTGAACTGTATAATTTGTATAATTTGTCTCCTGTATAATTTGTACCCAGGCTATAAAAAGGCATTGATTTTGGAAAACTTCGTAACCCTAAATCAGCTGGACAAATTATGCAGGAGATTGGAGAGGAAATGGAAGGAAATAGGGGAATATGCTGAAGATCCAGTTCGCTCAAGAAGAGCTTATATTAGCGAACTCGATGATATGGCCGAAAATATTTCACACGTACCTGATTCTATGTCTGAAACCGCCAAGACTGAACAACCTGTGATAACACCTGTGATAAAAGCAAATATTTCTGTTTTTCCGTCCACCAATACTGTAGAAGTCCTTTCTGTTCAACAACCTTCGTCTGTTCGTCCCATTCCGTCAGAAATTTTACAGCGTCCTGAAAATAAAAATATATATACTATCTGTTTTAACTGTGATGACATTGGGCATACCTTTAGTGATTGTCCTCTGCCGTTGAAAATTTTTTGTTATAGGTGTGGGTTCAAAGACACCTATGTGAACAGATGTCCTAAATGTAAAAAGTATAGTCGTCCGGGAAATGGCAATGCAGAAATGGGAACCCATTTCTCCGTCCTCGTGCAAAACCTCCATTTTAAAGGCTGGTGATAGTTATAAGTTAGGTTTAGTTTCCAAAAATAGCCCTGTAAGTAGTATAGACAATTTAGAATTTAGTAGTAGAATTAAGGGGAATACTAGAACTAAGAAACATTTTAGCGTACGTAGGGAAATAAAAATTTATTGAAAGCAACATATGTAATACCGGATGGGGATAACCGTTCGTTCATGAAAATAAAGATTGGAGATAAAAATCACTTCGCTCTACTCGATAGTGGAGCAAACATAAGTTGCTTGGGTATGGATGGGGAAGAATTATTAAAGGATTTAGACTTACCTTACACCCCGTTTGAGGCAGATATCAGTACTGCCGATGGGGCAAAACAAAAGGTGCTTGGCTTTGTCCATTTAAACATCCAATTTAATAATATCGCCAAAAATATTAAATTCTTCCTCATCCCGTCCATCAAAAGATCCATTATTTTGGGAATGGATTTTTGGGATCCATTTAATGCCATTCCATTTAGATCCCTAGAATTAAACGAGATAGAAAAAGATAATGAGAATACGAATAAATTAACGATCGATCAGAAAGAAACCTTACTGGAGACAATCGAGCTCTTCCCATCCTACAGTGCGGCCGGTTTAGGTAAAACTAGCCTGATGAAGCACGAGATCGACGTGGGAAATGCTAAACCGTCTGTAGTCCGTCCGTATCCTTTGTCCGTCCCAATGCAGAAAATCTTAGACGCTGAAATAGATAAAATGTTGAAAGAGGACATAATAGAAGAGAGCAGAGTAAAAAAATCGAACGGCACAGTTAGACTGTGTCTAGACGCCAGAAAATTAAATGCCGTCACCAAGAGTGATGCGTATCCACTTCCGCATATAAATTCAATTTTTAGTAGGGTTAAGAAAACAAAATTTATTACGAGCCTCGATCTGAAAATGGCTTTCTGGCAAGTCGAGCTCGACGAAAAATCGCGAGACCAGACCGCATTCATAGTGCCAGGTCGTGGCCTATTTCAATTTAAAAGAATGCCTTTCGGTTTGTCCAACTCCCCGAAAACACTTTGTAAGCTGATGGACAAAGTAATCCCGTATGAGCTTCATGAGGATGTCTTTGTCTACCTTGATGATCTGTTGATCCTCTCGGAGGACTTTGACACACACATGTTGCTCTTGGGCAAAGTAGCAAAGTGTTTGAAGGAAGCTGGACTAACCATCAATATCGAAAAAAGTCGTTTTTGCCAGAAGCAAACTAAATATTTAGGCCATATCATCGACAGCGAGGGGATAAAAACTGATCCCGAAAAAATCGTCGCAATCAATGACTTTCCAGTTCCTAAATCAGTACGACAAATTAGAAGATTTCTCGGCATGACAGGTTGGTACAATCGCTTTATCAAAAACTACGCAGAGCTGGTCACCCCAATCACCAATCTACTGAACAAAAAATCACAGGACAAATGGAACGACGAAGCAGAGTCAGCCTTCATCGCCTTGAAGTTGGCGCTCACACAAGCGCCATTTCTCGTTAACCCAGACTGCAAACGAGAATTTTCAGTGCAATGTGACGCGTCGAAGACGGGAGTCGGGGGCGTTCTATTTCAGACGGATGACGAGGGACATGAACATCCGATTGCGTTCATGTCGCAGAAATTGAATAATGCACAGAAAAATTACAGCGTCACTGAACTGAATGCCTCGCGGCTGTCGTAGGCGTAGCGATCAAAAAATTCCGACCGTACATTGAGGGGGCCAAGTTCACCGTCATCACTGACCACGCTAGTCTTAAATGGTTGATGAACCAAAAAGATCTTTCGGGTAGACTAGCGCGGTGGAGCCTTAAACTTCAAGGGTTTGATTTCACCATCGTCCACCGGAAAGGCAGCGATAATATTGTGGCTGATGCTCTGTCGCGTGGCGAAGTAGACGAGCTTGAGGGGGAACTACGACAGCACAATATTATCGACGGAAGTGATGACGCGTTCCAAGACCTGGAATATCTTGAGAAAATGGACACCTTTAAGGAAAATATAACGAGATTTCCGGATATTAAAATCCAAAATGGAGTTATTTTCAAACGTTGTGGGTTTCGAAAAAATGAGGCACGTACAGATATTCCGGTCTGGAAGCTGTGGGTTCCGTCCGCTCTCTGCGACAAGATCATTCGGCATTATCATGATGATCCCATCGAGGCTCAATCGGGTGTTGATAAAACTACGGAGAAAATTAAACGGTATTATTATTGGCCAAACATGAACCAGTCGATCAGTACTTACATAGCGCACTGCGATTCGTGTAAAGAATGTAAAGCTCCGAACATTTGTCTGCTGCCACCAATGGTTATACGACCTCCACCAGTCCGTCCGTGGCAAAACATCAATATTGACTTATGAGGCCCGTATCCAAGATCTAAAAATGGAAACACCATCATATTAATAGTATTAGACCAGTTTAGCAAATTTGTATTATTAAAACCTTTGCGGCAGGCAACGACTGGTCCAATTTTAAAATTCCTGGAATCTGATGTATTCCACCTATTCGGCATACCAGAAGTGGTGTTATCGGATAATGGAGTCCAGTTCAGATCTAAAGAGTTCAAAAAATTAATGTCGGAATACAATATAACCCATAAATTTACAGCACCTTACCATCCACAGGCAAACTCGTCGGAACGAGTAAAGAGAAATATTATCACCGCAATCAGAGCCTATATAAAGAGTGATAACCATAAAGAATGGGACACAAATTTGCGTCACATAGCGTGTGCCCTTCGAAATGTGGTGCACGACGCTACGGGATTTTCGCCATTCTATTTAACTTTTGGTTACCACATGGTGACTGATGGTTCGTCATATGAGCTGCTCCGAAAATTAAACGCTCTTCAAGAAGAAGTTGCTATTGAGAACGACGACCATCGATGCAGAAGGGTACATGACGCAGTTATACAAAACCTGAAAAAAAAAGAAAAAAAATATGAACAAAAATATAATCTGCGTACAAGACCAATAAAATTCGTACCTGGTGATATCGTTTTTAGGCGAATGCATGGTCTGAGTGACCAACAAAAGAAGATATCGGCAAAATTTTTGAAGCCGTGGCAAAAATGTACAATTATTTCAAACAAAGGCCACGTGTGTTACGAGGTGGAAGATGACGTCACGGGGAAAAAATTAATTGTTCATGCCAAAGATTTAAAAAAGTAAGGCCCGGCTTATCTCAGGGTGTGGGACAGCCCCACGTTGAGTTAAAATGAAAAAAAAAAATTGTATATTACATTAACACCTGTGATATTTTAAAAGTTTTTCTTTGTTATTTATTATTATATTTAGTGTAGGTTTAGTGAGAGTTATTTACAATTAAGTGTTAGTTAGATTAGGATTATTTATTATTAGGTAGTTTTTTTTAGTCATAATTTTTTTTTGTTATTTATTTAGTAGGGTTTAAAATTTTTTTTTGTTTATATACACTTAGTTGTTATTTAATTTATTAGTTATAGCAGAAACTATTTATAATAAGACAAACTAGCACGAACAATGAAATTGTTATGTTTCGAAATAAAGGTGGGATACCCAATTTTTATTTTTTCTCATAAAAAAAAATGAGCAAAAAAATTCTCTCACCACAAAACAAAACAGAGAAAGAAAACTGAAAATTCTGAAAAATAATAGATTACATATTACAAAAATCCATAAGTGCGTATAGAAATAAATGGATGGAAAAAAAATTTATATTTTATCTACAGTATGCAAAATCCGTATTCGCACATTTTTAATTTATGACATTTTTTAATTTATTATTGAATAATTATTGAATAATGAAAAATGAAAAGTACATTCTTTTTTTTTCTTTAAATGTATGCTCCATTAATATTATTCATGATTTCTTGCAGAAAATTTTTCATTAAATTTGCAGTAATGGACACACTTTTGTCTTTAAAATAAAAGGGTGTACGAATACGGATTTTGCATACTGTACTTAGTTAAAAAAGCATGCGACAAAGTCGAAATTAAGTGGCACGCGTGCCAAGATTGGCACGGTTAAAAATTTTACTGGCACTCGTGATAAAAAATAAAAAGCATTTGCAATATGGTGTTTTATTTAAAAAAAAAGTATTATGTTCCCTACTATTAATTGTTATATTGTTATAGGTAAAGTTATTAATTGTTATATTTTTATTATATCAGAACTGATATTTTTTTCCCTTTAAACTTTAAAGAAATATATATATATTTTTTTTATATACCTTTATATAACAAATTAAAAAATTAATTAAAAGTAATAAAAAACCAAATAAATCACATTCTTTTATTTCTGTTATTTCAATACTTTTTTATATTATGGAATTGGTTTGGCACGTAAGAAATATTGTTTCAAAAAAATCATATTTTTTGGCACACTACCTAAAATCTAATTGCGACCACTGTTATAAAATAACTAAAGTTTTCTTTTTGCATAGCGAGAACAGAGGAAATAGTTTTTTTTTTTTTAGTTCACACAAAGGCAAAGCAAAACAGAAGAGAGTAAGAAACGACCTAAAACAGTAAATATGCACTCATTCTCATTGTTTTCTGTTGTGGGTATCCCATCTCTAGCGAAATTTATTGAAATGAAAATTCGTAGAAGTTGTTCTATGTGAATACTCTTGATATACATTCTTTCTGGTTATAGTTAACGTGTTGTAATATTAATTTATTACAATCATAATAATTCTTTCTTTTAATGTTTATCTCACCTTTTATTTTAACCTTAACTTTTCGTCTTTTTATAATAAAATACTTGTTTATGTTTCTAAACTTTAACTATTTATTAATAATTCAAATAATATTTTAATTTTTATTCACTTATTACAATTTTTATTTAGTTATAATTTAATATAAATAAATCATAATTATTTTAACTGATTTAGTTTTTTTTAAACATATAACTTTATTTTTTTTATTGACCATTTTTAAACACTTATAATTTTATGACTTTTTTTTTAATAAACTATAATTTAATTGCAATTTTAATTATTCAAAATTATGAACTAAAAATCCTGTTTTTATATTAAATTTGTTGATTTTTTTTACAAAACAACACTAGATCTATTATTATTTTCAAGTTTACTAATCGAAGTTTTACTCACGACTTTTTCTTTTTCAACTGACCCAAAATTTTAATTTTTCTTTCTATTTTATTTTGTTGGAGAGCTTTTTTGGTTTTCCAAAATCTTTCCAATAAGATTTTGGAAAACCAATCAGCTTCTCCAACAAAATAATTTAAATTAATTTTAATTCAATTGGTTAATTAATTTTACGCGTTGTCAGCACAGAGAAATTATTATTTATTGAATTAAATTATTTCTCTGTGCACGAGCAACGCGTAATTTGAAACTTTTGTTTTTTATTAATTAAATTTAATAATTTTATTTGGATTGGAATTTTATAATTTCCGTTGTGAATTGAAGCACAGGGTGCCTCAATTCACAACAAACGTAAGAAATAGCATTTGCAATATGGTGTTGGAACAGATGTGACTGAACAGATGTGACTCTTCCTCTCGTGTGACTCTTCAATCTATTCGATTTGTTATTATTTGTTTATTATACACTTAATTGTTAAATTATTATTAGTTTAGGTTTACATTATTGGGGATGGGAATAGCATAATTTCTTGAAAAAAAAACACACACACACAAAGCACAATTGTTTATCTTACCTTGCTACCTAAAACAGCGTAGATACACCATCAATAATGTTGGGTGGGTTCAGACTTGCTCTGATGGGAATGCCTCAGGATTACGCCTGTTTTGTGACACCCCAAATTTTTGTTTTACACATCTAAAAATAAAAGGAAATTCAAAATATATTTATAAAGGAAAATAATAAACAAAAATGATTTACCTGCCACAATATCGCCGGCCATGCTGGATTTGTTATTTTTTTTTTGTGTTTTGTCAACTTAAACTGTCAAAAATTTTGATTCTGTATGTAAGTGTCTATTTATTTAGTACTAGATGTCGCTGTGGTGGTGGTGAGTTGACTTTTTCAGACCCAATAAAAAAGATGCTCTTCATTTGACCCGGGGTCGAATGAAGGGCAGAAAAAAATGGGCTGATGTGTCGGAAAAAGTCAACATTCGGGGATTCTGGTTTCGACGGTCGCGCTGGACACAGTTTTTTTTGTTATTTATTTTTTTTTGTATTGGAGATTTTTTATATATTTTTTTGAAGGAAGTTGTGAAAATTATGCTAATTTAGTGATAAATTGAAAACAAGAAAAAGTATAAAAAAAAAGGTAAAAAAAAAATAAGGCAGAAATTAAAGAAAAAAGCGATTTCAGAGTTCGTGATATATATATAAATCTGTTCCAAAAAGAAAAAAATATGTATATATAATCTTATTCGGAGATGTGAAATATGTTATTATTGAATTGGATGGTTTCCTGGATAATTTGATTTTTTTTTGTGTAATTAAATATAAATAAAAAAATTTTGTTTGTTAAAATTCTTAATTAAAATATTGGTGTATGTATTTATTTATTTATTATCTAGTGTAAATTTTTCCCTGGGTGAAGTTGGGTGAAAGAAATTTTTTTTGTGTTCGAGATTGTTTTTTTTTTTGTGGTTTTTCCGAGGTTTTTGGTGAATTTTATTTTGTTGTGATCATGGCTGGCTAGGAATCCAACTTTTGTGAACCAGCGTAGTCAGAATGTTCCTCTCGTGTGACTCTTCAATCTATTCGATTTGTTATTATGTTGGATTGAAGATTGACCTTTTTAGACAATATGTTGATTAGAAGGATCATTGGTCGTTGGATTGAAGATTGACCTATTTAGACAATATGGTGATTAGAAGGATCATTGGTCGACCCACACCCCACAGACTGTTCTGAGCCGGCAACAATAGGAGGAAATCCCAATGATCCTGGAGGCTGAGAGTAAAACAAAAAGAGAAGTAGTTTTTTTATTTTTGGTAAAAAAATTTATTTCTGGTCTTGTTCATTTTTAGTGATTGTGGCTAGGTCACTCAGACCTGGCGCCCAACGCTCTTAGCTTCCGAACACAACTCCTCCGAACTTATCCTCAGCTAACATATCAATAAAATTTGATAGCGTTACACATTTCAATTATTTTTTCTAACTTTTGTTCACTTTCATTTAACAGTTTTTCTCGAATATAATTATTAAGACCGCATATGAATAAATCTCTCACTAAATCAACTTTTAGTGAAGCAAATTCACAATTTTTTGCCAGATTTTTGAAAACAATTACAAATTCGTCTATTGTTTCACAATTGCTTTGATTTCTAGTAAAAAAATTATAGCGTTCCAAGATAAAACTTTTTTTAGGTGAGAAATATGCGTCGAATTTTTTAATTAATTCATCATGGGTAATGGTAGCTTCATTTACTTCAAATGATTCAAATATTTCAAAACATTCTTCACACATGTGATGCAACAACAATTAATTTTTTCTTATATTCGATGATTCTTGTAAACCACCAGCTATAATAAATGTTTTAAATTGTCTACACCACAATATCCACGTTGCACTCAAATTAGTGCTTTTAAAATTTAATGGTCGTAGATTGCTGCTATCTAAAGCAATCTGCTTGTAAACAATTTGTTGATTTAAGGATGACCTTTCTCCATGATTAGTGGTAGCTTTGTATATAAATTTATATATTAGTCCCATTTGGGTGATTTTTTTTGAAAAAAAAAAAATATAGTAGGGACTAAAATATAGTAGGGACATAAATCATATTTTTGATTTAACAGGGCCATCTACAGTTGAATAACTGAAACAATTCAAAATGGCAAATTTGTGTATATTTGTTACTGTAACGGGGGAAGAAAATATATAGAGAAAAAAATTTATATGCGTATTTGATTAATTTTTAATGAATTTTAGAATAGAAAAATAATTTTATGTAAATTGCTAGGGATGGTGACGTAAGGGGGAAGAAAAGGTATAAAATGTACAATTATTTCAAACAAAGGCCACGTGTGTTACGAGGTAGAAGACGACGTCACGGGGAAAAAATTAATTGTTCATGCCAAAGATTTAAAAAAGTAAGGCCAGGCTTATCTCAGGGTGTGGGACAGCCCCACGTTGAGCTAAAATGAAAAAAAAAATTGTATATTACATTAACACCTGTGATATTTTAAAAGTTTTTTTTTTGTTATTTATTATTATATTTAGTGTAGGTTTAGTGAGAGTTACTTACAATTAAGTGTTAGTTAGATTAGGATTATTTATTATTAGGTAGTTTTTTTTAGTCATAATTTTTTTTTTTTATTTATTTAGTAGGGTTTAAAATTTTTTTTTGTTTATATACACTTAGTTGTTATTTAATTTATTAGTTATAGCAGAAACTATTTATAATTATAATAAGACAAACTAGCACGAACAATGAAATTGTTATGTTTAGAAATAAAGGTGGGATACCCAATTCTTATTTTTTCTCATAAAAAAAATGAGCAAAAAAATTCTCTCACCACAAAACAAAACAGAGAAAGAAAACTGAAAATTCTGAAAAATAATAGATTGCATATTACAAAAATCCATAAGTGCGTATAGAAATAAATGGATGGAAAAAAAAATTATATTTTATCTACAGTATGCAAAATCCGTATTCGCACATTTTTAATTTATGACATTTTTTAATTTATTATTGAATAATTATTGAATAATGAAAAATGAAAAGTACATTCGTTTTTTTTCTTTAAATGTATGCTCCATTAATATTATTCATGATTTCTTGCAGAAAATTTTTCATTAAATTTGCAGTAATGGACACACTTTTGTCTTTAAAATAAGGGTGTACGAATACGGATTTTGCATACTGTACTTAGTTAAAAAAGCATGCGACAAAGTCGAAATTAAGCCAAGATTGGCACGGTTAAAAATTTTACTGGCACTCGTGATAAAAAATAATAAGCATTTGCAATATGGTGTTTTATTTAAAAAAAAGTATTATGTTCCCTACTATTAATTGTTATATTGTTATAGGTAAAGTTATTAATTGTTATATTTTTATTATATCAGAACTGATATTTTTTTTCCCTTTAAACTTTAAAGAAATATATATATATTTTTTTTATATACCTTTATATAACAAATTAAAAAATTAATTAAAAGTAATAAAAAACCAAATAAATCACATTCTTTTATTTCTGTTATTTCAATACTTTTTTATATTATGGAATTGGTTTGGCACGTAAGAAATATTGTTTCAAAAAAATCATATTTTTTGGCACACTACCTAAAATCTAATTGCGACCACTGTTATAAACTAACTAAAGTTTTCTTTTTGCATAGCGAGAACAGAGGAAGTAGTTTCTTTTTTTTAGTTCACACAAAGGCAAAGCAAAACAGAAGAGAGTAAGAAACGACCTAAAACAGTAAATATGCACTCATTCTCATTGTTTTCTCTTGTGGGTATCCCATCTCTAGCGAAATTTATTGAAATGAAAATTCGTAGAAGTTGTTCTATGTGAATACTCTTGATATACATTCTTTCTGGTTATAGTTAATTTGTTTATTATACACTTAATTGTTAAATTATTATTAGTTTAGGTTTACATTATTGGGGATGGGAATAGCTTAATTTCTTGAAAAAAAAACACACACACACAAAACACAATTGTTTATCTTACCTTGCTACCTAAAACAGCGTAGATACACCATCAATAATTTTGGGTGGGTACAGACTTGCTCTGATGGGAATGCCTCAGGATCAAGCCTGTTTTGTGACACCCCAAATTTTTGTTTTACACATCTAAAAATAAAAGGAAATTAAAATATATTTATAAAGGAAAATAATAAACAAAAATGATTTACCTGCCACAATATCGCCGGCCATGCTGGATTTGTTATTTTTTTTTTGTGTTTTGTCAACTTAAACTGTCAAAAATTTTGATTCTGTATGTTGGTGGTGTTTCGTTAAGTGTCTATTTATTTAGTACTAGATGTCGCTGTGGTGGTGGTGAGTTGACTTTTTCAGACCCAATACAAAAGATGCTCTTCATTTGACCCGGGGTCGAATGAAGGGCAGAAAAAAATGGGCTGATGTGTCGGAAAAAGTCAACATTCGGGGATTCTGGTTTCGACGGTCGCGCTGGAAATAGTTTTTTTTGTTATTGTTGTTTGTTGTTGTTTTTTTTTTGTATTGGAAATTTTTTATATATTTTTTTGAAGGAAGTTGTGAAAATTATGCTAATTTAGTGATAAATTGAAAACAAGAAAATGTATAAAAAAAAAGGTAAAAAAAAAATAAGGCAGAAATTAAAGAAAAAAGCGATTTCAGAGTTCGTGATATATATATAAATCTGTTCCAAAAAGAAAAAAATATGTATATATAATCTTATTCGGAGATGTCAAATATGTTATTATTGAATTGGATGGTTTCCTGGATAATTTGATTTTTTTTTTGTGTAATGAAATATAAATATTAAAATATAAATAAAAAAATTTTGTTTGTTAAAATTCTTAATTAAAATATTGGTGTTTGTATTTATTTATTTATTATCTAGTGTAAATTTTTCCCTGGGTGAAGTTGGGTGAAAGAAATTTTTTTTGTGTTCGAGATTGTTTTTTTTGGTGGTTTTTCCGAGGTTTTTGGTGAATTTTCTTTTGTTGTGATCATGGCTGGCTAGGAATCCAACTTTTGTGAACCAGCGTAGTCAGGATGTTCCTCTCGTGTGACTCTTCAATCTATTCGATTTGTTATTATGTTGGATTGAAGATTGACCTATTTAGACAATATGGTGATTAGAAGGATCATTGGTCGTTGGATTGAAGATTGACCTATTTAGACAATATGGTGATTAGAAGGATATGGTGATTAGAAGGATTGGTCGACCCACACCCCACAGACTGTGCTGAGCCGGCAACAATAGGAGGAAATCCCAATGATCCTGGAGGCTGAGAGTAAAACAAAAAGAGAAGTAGTTTTTTTATTTTTGGTAAAAGAATTTATTTCTTGTTCATTTTTAGTGATCTTGTTCATTTTTAGTGATTGTGGCTAGGTCACTCAGACCTCAAATTCGTCTATTGTTTCACAATTGCTTTGATTTCTAGTAAAAAAATTATAGCGTTCCATGATAAGACTTTTTTTAGGTGAGAAATATGCGTCGAATTTTTTAATTAATTCATCATGGGTAATGGTAGCTTCATTTACTTCAAAAGATTCAAATATTTCAAAACATTCTTCACCCATGTGATGCAACAACAATGAATTTTTTCTTATATTCGATGATTCTTGTAAACCACCAGCTATAATAAATGTTTTAAATTGTCTACACCACAATATCCACGTTGCACTCAAATTAGTGCTTTTAAAATTTAATGGTCGTAGATTGCTGCTATCTAAAGCAATCTGCTTGTAAACAATTTGTTGATTTAAGGATGACCTTTCTCCATGATTAGTGGTAGCTTTGTATATAAATTTATATATTAGTCCCATTTGGTTGATTTTTTTTGAAAAAAGGCCGTGAGAGAAGTGCTAACTAAAATATAGTAGGGACATAAATCATATTTTTGATTTAACAGGGTCATCTACATTTGAATAACTGAAACAATTCAAAATGGCAAATTTGTGTATATTTGTTATTGTAACGGGGCAAGAAAATATATAGAAAAAAAAATTTATATGCGTATTTGATTAATTTTTAATGAATTTTAGAATAGAAAAATAATTTTATGTAAATTGCTAGGGATGGTGACGTAAGGGGGAAGAAAAGGTATAAAATGTACAATTATTTCAAACAAAGGCCACGTGTGTTACGAGGTAGAAGACGACGTCACGGGGAAAAAATTAATTGTTCATGCCAAAGATTTAAAAAAGTAAGGCCCGGCTTATCTCAGGGTGTGGGACAGCCCCACGTTGAGCTAAAATGAAAAAAAAAATTGTATATTACATTAACACCTGTGATATTTTAAAAGTTTTTTTTTTGTTATTTATTATTATATTTAGTGTAGGTTTAGTGAGAGTTACTTACAATTAAGTGTTAGTTAGATTAGGATTATTTATTATTAGGTAGTTTTTTTTAGTCATATTTTTTTTTTGTTATTTATTTAGTAGGGTTTAAAATTTTTTTTTGTTTATATACACTTAGTTGTTATTTAATTTATTAGTTATAGCAGAAACTATTTATAATAAGACAAACTAGCACGAACAATGAAATTGTTATGTTTAGAAATAAAGGTGGGATACCCAATTCTTATTTTTTCTCATAAAAAAAATGAGCAAAAAAATTCTCTCACCACAAAACAAAACAGAGAAAGAAAACTGAAAATTCTGAAAAATAATAGATTACATATTCCAAAAATCCATAAGTGCGTATAGAAATAAATGGATGGAAAAAAAATTTATATTTTATCTACAGTATGCAAAATCCGTATTCGCACATTTTTAATTTATGATATTTCTTAATTTATTATTAAATAATGAAAAATGAAAAGTACATTCGTTTTTTTTTCTTTAAATGTATGCTCCATTAATATTATTCATGATTTCTTGCAGAAAATTTTTCATTAAATTTGCAGTAATGGACACACTTTTGTCTTTAAAATAAGGGTGTACGAATACGGATTTTGCATACTGTACTTAGTTAAAAAAGCATGCGACAAAGTCGAAATTAAGTGGCACGCGTGCCAAGATTGACGGTTAAAAATTTTACTGGCACTCGTGATAAAAAATAATAAGCATTTGCAATATGGTGTTTTATTTAAAAAAAAGTATTATGTTCCCTACTATTAATTGTTATATTGTTATAGGTAAAGTTATTAATTGTTATATTGTTATTATATCAGAACTGATATTTTTTTTCCCTTTAAACTTTAAAGAAATATATATATATTTTTTTTATATACCTTTATATAACAAATTATTCCTCTCGTGTGACTCTTCAATCTATTCGATTTGTTATTATGTTGGATTGAAGTTTGACCTATTTAGACAATATGGTGATTAGAAGGATCATTGGTCGTTGTATTGAAGATTGACCTATTTAGACAATATGGTGATTAGAAGGATCATTGGTCGACCCACACCCCACAGACTGTGCTGAGCCGGCAACAATAGGAGGAAATCCCAATGATCCTGGAGGCTGAGAGTAAAACAAAAAGAGAAGTAGTTTTTTTATTTTTGGTAAAAGAATTTATTTCTGGTCTTGTTCATTTTTAGTGATTGTGGCTAGGTCACTCAGACCTCAAATTCGTCTATTGTTTCACAATTGCTTTGATTTCTAGTAAAAAAATTATAGCGTTCCATGATAAGACTTTTTTAGGTGAGAAATATGCGTCGAAGTTTTTAATTAATTCATCATGGGTAATGGTAGCTTCATTTACTTCAAAAGATTCAAATATTTCAAAACATTCTTCACCCATGTGATGCAACAACAATGAATTTTTTCTTATATTCGATGATTCTTGTAAACCACCAGCTATAATAAATGTTTTAAATTGTCTACACCACAATATCCACGTTGCACTCAAATTAGTGCTTTTAAAATTTAATGGTCGTAGATTGCTGCTATCTAAAGCAATCTGCTTGTAAACAATTTGTTGATTTAAGGATGACCTTTCTCCATGATTAGTGGTAGCTTTGTATATAAATTTATATATTAGTCCCATTTGGGTGATTTTTTTTGAAAAAAGGCCGTGAGAGAAGTGCTAACTAAAATATAGTAGGGACATAAATCATATTTTTGATTTAACAGGGCAATCTACATTTGAATAACTGAAACAATTCAAAATGGCAAATTTGTGTATATTTGTTACTGTAATTTTTTTTATTTCTTTTTCTGGGTACAGAAGTGTAACGGGGGAAGAAAATATATAGAAAAAAAAATTTTATATGCGTATTTGAATAATTTTTAATGAATTTTAGAATAGAAAAATAATTTTATGTAAATTGCTAGGGATGGTGACGTAAGGGGAAAGAAAATATATGAGATTTCTTTCTAGAATGTTCTAGAATGTTCTACAAATCGAATAATTTTAAGGAATTTATGAATTAAAAATGTTTTTTATGTTATTATTCATTGGCTATGGTGCCGATTTTATAAAATTTCCTAATTTTTTAATTTTTATTGGTCTGGATGAAATGATGAATGGCCATATTTTCATCTGGGATTTTCTCTGGTACCACTGGATGGATTGTGCTAAAATTTTGCAACCACATTCAAATTAGTGGTCTGGATGAAATGATGAGTAGCCATATTTTCACCTGGGATTTTCTCTAGCACCCGTGGATGGATTGGGTTGATATTTGGTAAACACATTCATTGTAGTGATCTACAGTTAACTATACCAGTGCTCCTCCTAATGGAGGAGCACTGGCATAGTTAACTATAGAACAGCATAATGAGTGTGTTTACCAAATATCAGACCAATCCATCCAGAGGTACCAGAGAAAATCCCAGATGAAAAAATGGCTATTCACCATTTCATCCAGACCACTATAATGAATGTGTTTACCAAATTTTAGCCCCATACATCCAGTGGTACCAAAGAAAATCCCAGATGAAAATATAGCCATTCATCATTTCATCCAGACAAATATAAATAAAAAAATTAGGAAATTTTATAAAATCGGCACCATAGCCAATGAATAATAACATAAAAAACATTTTTAATTCATAAATTCCTTAAAATTATTCGATTTCTAGAACATTCTAGAACATTCTAGAAAGAAATCTCATATATTTTCTTCCCCAAGAATTTAAGAATTGAAAAATAAAAAAAATATTTTCAATCTTAAATTAACTCATAAAATTATATAAAAATACGCACATCCATAAAAAAAATCTCATATGTTTTCTTCCCCCTTACGTCACCATCCCTAGCAATTTACAAAAAATTATTTTTCTATTCTAAAATTCATTAAAACTTATTCAAATACGCATATAAAATTTTTTTTTCTATATATATACTTCCCCCCTTACACTTCTGTACCAAGAATAAGAAATAAAAAAAATTACAATAACAAATATACACAAATTTTCCATTTTGAATTGTTTCAGTTATTCAAATGTAGATGGCCCTGTTAAATCAAAAATATGATTTATGTCCCTACTATATTTTAGCTAGTACTTCTCTCACGGCCTTTTTTCAAAAAAAATCACCCAAATGGGACTACTATATAAATTTATATACAAAGGTGGTAGTCATTTAATAAATTTAAGAAAAGGAATAAGGATAGATTTTTTGTATATTATCCCTTTTATGTTTTTGAGCAGTCACGCTCCCCTTGCTATTTTATTTTAAAACAAATTTTTTTTTTTTCTTTAATTTTTTTTTTATTAATATTAAAATTTCAAATTTCAATATATTTTTGTTATAAATAGCTTAATATAATTTACTTTACGCTTCCACCTATGTTTTACCAATCTTTTTACCAATTTTTTATATTTTTATTTCAGGATTTTTCTTAAATTATAGTTATATGTATATTTTTACACATAACATAAACCTAATATAATAATAAATTTTAATAATAATAATAAAAATTGAATTTTTATTATTATTGTTATTATTAATATAGTACATTATTTAATTATTTAACATCATAACCTTTGGATTATTTAACATATTTAAATTACAACAAATTCAGTTTTAATTATTTATTAATATTTATATTATTCAAATAAATTTGATAATTATATCGTGAAATATTTATATGGGAGATTCAATATAAATTTTGTAAATATAAATTTTTTTACCATTGATTTTTAATTTGTTATGTTTATTAAATAAGACTAGTTAAGCTTATGAGCGTTGTATGACGACTGTCATAACTCTTTATTAATCTTTTACTTATAAGATAACTAATATATTTAGTGTTAACTCTATAACATCTCCCTTTTTAAAGTTAATAACAATATTAAAATTTATTAAGTTTTAAATTCAGTTTGAAATATAAAAGTAATATAATTTTATATAATATAAAATTCAAAATACGTAAACGAATTCTAGCATTTCATTTCACATTATTTTTCGTTACTTTAATACAAATAATTAACTTTAATTGCTAAGATTTTACAAAATTTTTTACTTTAATAAACATTTTTTTGATTTATAGTTTAAAAATTTCTTTATAGTTTGTACAGATCTTTCTCCCAGACCATTAGATCTAGGCATATATGGACTAGAAGTTTTGTGTTCAATTGTTCTATACCCCAATTATTACAGCAAAATTTACATTACTAAAGGCCCTGGTCCATTAGTCTTGTTAAAAGTTGTGATGTCTTGTTTAAAGTTGTGATGAAAAAGAAAAGAGTTAACATATAAAATTATACAGTACAGAGAGAGAGAAAAATTCCCACTCTTTAACAAAATTTCGAAATATTTTTGAAATTTCGAATTTTCTTTTTTATTTGAAAATAATTTTGTACTGAAGATGACGGTCTAGTTAGCATTAAATTAGACACAATCTTGACCTTTTCATTTTCTTCAAATTACAAAAAAAAATTATATTGTAAAATATTTAATTCTTATATATAAAGAAGTATGTACCTTTTTTAATTGAAATATTTTGAAAATTCATTATTATTATTAAAAATATACTTTATTGAAAAAATATGAAATTTAAAAAAAAAATTTAAAAAAATGTAGATTTTTTTCAAAAAATTATGACAAGTATTTTAAAGTATATGTCAACGCCAACTTTTATTAAAAAAAAGTTGTTAATTATCAACTTTTTTTCGGATGCAACCACTTTTTTTTTCGAATACAACCACTTTTTTCGAATACAACCACTTTTTTGTTGGAGTCGACATTTTTTTCGGATACAACAACTTTTTTTCGATAAAAAGTCGTTGTTCCCTCTCTATCGCACGCATGCTTGTTTGTATCTTGCATAACTTCTACTAGAAAAAAGTGGTGACGACTTTTAAAAAAGACTAATGGATCTGGGCCTTTAGAAGGAAAAGGTGGACCGTTATCACTCATAATTATTTTGGGTTAATTATCAACTTTTTTCGGATGCAACCACTTTTTTTTTCGAATACAACCGCTTTTTTCGAATACAACCACTTTTTTGTTGGATTCGACATTTTTTTCGGATTCAACCATTTTTTTTCGATAAAAAGTCGTTGTTCCCTCTCTATCGCACGCATGCTTGTTTGTATCTTGCATAACTTCTGCTAGAAAAAAGTGGTGACGACTTTTAAAAAAGACTAATGGATCTGGGCCTTTAGAAGGAAAAGGTGGACCGTTATCACTCATAATTATTTTGGGTATTCCCTGTCTAGAAAAAATAGATTTTAGTTCTGCAACTAATACTTGATTCGAATAACCATTGCGTAAAATATTTTATCATGTGCATCTAACTGCACCGACAGCGCTTTTTTATTAGTATCATAATACGTTAAGATTGGTGTTTCAGCAATTATTTTTTTTCAATTTATTGAATTCATTTTCATGAAATTCATCAGAAAACCCATGCACTATCTTTCTTTAATAGTTTTCTTAAATTTTGATTTTCAGATACACAGTTTTTAGCAAATGATCCTAAATAATTTACCATACCAAGAAATCTTTGCAAGTCTTTAACATTATTTGGACTGGGCATTTTAACTATAGCTTCGATTTTATTATCATCCGGACGGACCCCTTGACTATTAAAAATATGACCAATGAACTTTATTTCGTTAACATTGAATAACGATTTTTCTTTATTAAATTTCAACCCAATATTTTTGCTCTCTCAAGAACTTTTAAAAGAATCTCATCATGTTGTTCTTTTGATTCAGCATGAATCAAGAAATCATCTATATAAATAATTAAATTTTTAATATCTCCAAATAGTTTAATCATTTCAGCGTGGAGTATTTCCGGAGCCGCATTTATACCAAATGGTAAACGAAAAAACTTAAACCTTCCAAAAGGAGTATTAAATGTGAAAAGTTTAGATGATTCGTCATCTAATTGAATCATCCAGAAACCTGAATTTGCGTCCAATTTCCTGAAATATTTTGACCCGTTTTATTTAGCTTTGATTTCATCAACGTTTAGAAATTGGTAATGCGGACGAAGAATGGCTTTATTTAAATTTCTTGGATCTAAACATAATCTTAGATCACCACTACTTTTGAGTACTAAAACAATACAACTCACCCATTTTGTTGGTTCTATAACACGTTCAATCACCTTCATATTTTCCATCTTTTCAATTTCTTTTTTAAATTCATTCATTAAATTAAATGGTATTTTACGTGGTGGTTTAATCACAGGTTCAACTTCATTATTCAGCACTAAATGACATTTCTCCTTTAAGCATCCTAATCCAATAAAACTTTCTTTATAATTATCTAAAATGAGAGTATTATTATTATCAGTCAAATTAATTTTATTTACAGTATGGTTATTAATATTATTAATGCTGTTGAAAATTTTAAAATTGTTGGTAACCTTTTCAATAATATTTAAATCAAAACATGATTTCAAACCAAGAACCGTTTTGCAGTCAAAAGCAAGTATAATAAATTCTAACAAATATTTACTCTTCTCAAAAACAGAAATAATTAATGTTTTACCAACAACTTCAAGACTTTCACCAGAAAAAGTACTAATAATGACATCAGCTTTATTTATAAATTTTTGGTTGAGTTTTAGTCTGTGTAGTGAAATAATATTGCATCTCACTCCCTTTACTCCTTTAGTGAAATAATATTGCATTGTGCTCCTGTATCGACTTGTGCTATAATAATCGCATTATTTATTCTTAAATTCATATTCCAGATGAATTTATTATTTGACACTGTCATGGTCCCAAGAAACAGTTGATTATCTTCATTATTATTAGACGAAGTAATCTCTAAATTACTAACTTTTTTCTCAATTTTATTTTGCTGACACATCCTTGCGAAATGATTTTTCTTTTTACATTTATGACATATTAGATCTGTTGCTGGACATTGGTAGTAGTGTTACTGGCCACAATTTTTGCAAATTATTTTAAAATGTTGATAATCTTTTTGATTTTTATTAAAATTGTTGTTGAAAGTTTTTGAATTTTTACTATAATTATTTTTTACTTTTTGATAATTAATTCCTCCAATATTACTATTTTCATTTTTATTAATTCTGAATTCTTTAGACTGTTCTTTATTAATTTGTATTGTTCTGACCATTTCAATTATTTTTTCTAACTTTTGTTCACTTTCATTTAACAGTTTTTCTCGAATATAATTATTGTTACTGTTAAGACCGCATATGAATAAATGTCTCACTAAATCATCTTTTAGTGGAACAAATTCACAGCTAAATATGCGTCGAATTTTTTAATTAATTCATCATGGGTAATTGTAGCTTCACTTACTTCAAATGATTCAAATATTTCAAAACATTCTTCACCCATGTGATTCAACAACAATGAATTTTTCTTATATTCGATGATTCTTGTAAACCACCAGCTATAATAAATGTTTTAAATTGTCTACACCACAATATCCACGTTGCACTCAAATTAGTGCTTTTAAAATTTAATAGTCGTAGATTGCTGCTATATAAAGCAATCTGCTTGTAAACAATTTGTTGATTTAAGGATGACCTTTCTCCATGATTAGTGGTAGTCATTTTATGTTAAAAAAAATTTTCTTACCACGTGGAGCACAATCAAAATTAAATTTTTGATTTTAACTTCAATATTAATAAATTTGTTCGGTTCGCACACTCTTTTTTTTATATATATACGGTATATGCTTGACTTTATTTTAAATATAATTATTATTTAAATAAACTGACGACTTCTTTGATTTGAAAGTTCTAGAACGAATAAAAAAACTCTTCACACAAGAGAAAACACCTGACACCATGTTATGTTTATTAAATAAAACTAGTTAATCTTATGAGCGTTGTATAACGACAGTCATAACTCTTTATTAATCTATTACTTATAACTAATATATTTAGTGTTACCAACTCTATAACATAATTATACAATTTGCAATTAATATTTATTTGCTGATTTTAAATACAATAGTTGAAATTATTTATTATTTTTTTAAATAAGGAGATTCAATATAAAATTTTGTAAATATAATTTTTTTTACAAATGATTTTTAATTATACAATTTGCAATTTATATTTAGTTGCTGGTTTTAAATATAATAGTTGAAACGAATTATTATATTTTTACATAAAATTCCACTGCCATTCAACAGCGCCATCTGTGATCTCTACAGAGACAATCAGCACAAATACCTTGTAAAAAACAAATTTCCCTTGCGCATCGATCTGTAGCATTAAGCTAGATTTGAATGATAAAAATTTACGGCTTGTGAAGGAAAAATAGAACTAGACAGTATGTTATATTTTTACATGAGAAAAAATAGATCGCTGCACAAGGGCATTTTTTGACAAGGGAATTATCTCTGTATAAATATAATAAGTAAAACAAAAAATTAAATAATTTAAATTTAAATACATAATATATATTATAAACTAAATTAAATCAATATATTGTCTAATTTAAAAGGGTTAATAAAAGCTTTAATAATAATAATAATAATAAAAATTTAAAAATTTAATTTTTATATTTTGATACATATGTTATGATTATAATTATAATCACTAATTTTCTTTACTTTATCTTTAATATTGTCCCACCTTTTGTATATGCATGTAAATTTTTTTTCTTTTTTACTATTCATAAATAAAACAATTTTAGTATTTTTACATAAATTTTTAGTTTTATTTTATTATAAGTTTATTTATTAATAAAAATTTATTATAAGATTATTATAATATCAGTTATTATAAAATATTCGAATTCACAAATTTTCACAATTTTAAATGTTCTCAATTTTGTATTTTTTAATTTTATAATAGTTATATAGTTTTAATTTTTATAATCAAAACTTTATTAATCAAAACGACAAATTTACCAATTCTAATTTTTTTTTATTAAAACTTCTCTTTAATTTTTAGAAACGACTTTTTTGTTTTTAAACGACTGACCGAAATAATAACTTTTAAAAATTAACTTTTTTTTATCAACTGGTTGACTGACTCTCCTAATTTCGATTTTGAATTTGAAACTTAATTTTCTTTATCCGATCGACTGCCTAAATTTTAAAAATCTTTCCAATAATTTTTTGGAAAACCAATCAGCTTCTCCAACAAAATAATTTTGATCAATTTTAATTCAATTGGTTAATTAATTTTACGCGTTGTCAGCACAGAGTAATTATAATTTATTGATTTAATTTTTTCTCTGTGCCCGAGCAACGCGTAATTGGAAACTTTTGTTTTTTTAAATGAATTAAATTTAATAATTTTATTAAATAGAAATTTTATTGATTTCCGTTGTGAATTGAAGCACAGGGTGCCTCAATCCACAACACCTTCCCTCTTAGAAAAAAATGTAAGGGTAGAAGAAATTTTTCTTCGACTCTTATATTTTAAAAAAATGCTTCATTTCTATTTTTTATATATTTTTATAAATTTTACGATTTAAAACAAATTCTCTGTTACTTAATGCTATGTGTAAATTGTTTTTTTATTATTCCAAAAAGATATTTAAAAAAAAAAATTTTTTTTTTGTAACATCCCCTTTTTTTATTATATAAAAAATTATATTTATTATTATTTTTATTTATTATTATTAAAAAAATATTTTGTAAAAAAAATTTTTTTCTTATCATTTATTTTTTCTTTGTTTTCTTACATATTTTGTTTTTTTTTAATTTTATACAATTAAAATCTTATTGACTTATTTTACTATATAATATTTTATTCTTTGAAAAAAAACCTTTTTTGTTTTATTTTATATATTTATTAATTTTTAATAAAGTTTTATATAAAATTATATAAAAATTTTTTATTATAAATTTATTTATTTTTACTAAAATTTATGTTTTTTAAATATAGATTATTTTTACAGAATGCATATATATATAATAAAAATTTAAGAAAAGTAATAGGAATTTCAGGAATAAGGATAGATTATTTGTATATTATCCCTTTTATGTTTAAATCCTAAAATAAAAATATAAAAAAATGGTAAAAAAATTGGTTAAACATAGGTGGAAGCGTAAAGTAAATTATATTAAGCTATTTATAACGAAAATATATTGAAATTTGAAATTTTAATATTAATAAAAAAAATTAAATAAAAAAATTTTTTTTTTTTAAATAAAATAGAAAGGGGATTTTATTCTATTTTATATTTTCTATTTTATTTAAAAAAAAAAATTTTTTTATTTAATTTTTTTTATTAATATTAAAATTTCAAATTTCAATATATTTTTGTTATAAATAGCTTAATATAATTTACTTTACGCTTCCACCTATGTTTAACCAATTTTTTTACCATTTTTTTATATTTTTATTTTAGGATTTTTCTTAAATTATAGTTATGTGTATATTTTTACACATAACATAAACCTAATAGAATGCGCTGTCCTACACATTTTTTGAAATACTTTTGCTTAGAATTGTCTCTCTTACTCTCATAGTAAACCATATCTCTATTTAGGGGAGTTGAGAAAAACCTATCCAGGGGAGTTGTAAATGCGAAAAGTAGATAAGCTATGAGAGTTCTGGCCCAATTTTACGTGTATTTTCAAAGGGGGGTCTAAAATGACTTTTCCGCCATCTTGGATTTTTTGTAAACAATTAAAATGATTAATCTTTCGCATGCACACATGTTTAGTTTGTGGTGTCTGTCGTTTTGTCTGTCGGTCTGTCGTTTTAGTGTGTGGTTGTGTTGGGGTTGGTGAATTGGATATTGGGGTTGAGGTTGTGGTGTGGGTGGGGGTGTGGGGGTTGTAGTGGGAACTTTTTGGCATAGGTTGTGGGGGTTGTAGTGGGCTTTTTGGCATAGGTTGTGGGGGTTGTAGTGGGCTTTTTGGCATAGGTTGTGGTGGTGTGGGAATGTGGTTGTGGGTTGAAACATGTTAGGACATGTTATCTAATTTTATTAGTAAATTTCGAAAATGTTCTAAAAGTCTGAATAGACTATTTTTCTTATCAGCAGTATTAATTAAGTTGTGTGTTTATGTATGGATTTTTTTATGGTTTTTTTTTTATTTTAAATATAAGACTCTCCTTAGTGGATATATATAGATATATAAAATAAACACAAAAAATCTCAAAAAATTCTTTCCTTAGTGGATATATGTATATATATATAACGTAAACAGAAAAATTTCGAAAAATGCTTTCTTAAGTGGATATATGTATATATAGTTACATTTTTTCCTAAGAAATAATTGCAAGGCTATGCTTCCCATTTATGTTTATATTATTTATATATTAATTGAATGCGCTTTGTGCTTAATTAAACATTTTTTATGTTAGAAATTATAACTGTATTATTTTCTTAAAAAAAAATGAATTTACTTAAAAGATCAAAAAAATAAAGAATCAGTTCTTATAAAGAATTCAAGTCGTTCGTTTCAATCAGAATTTAATTAAAAGTATTTGAAATAATCAGTTTAATTTTGTAATAATAGAAGAGTGTAATAATGTCAAATTTAACTAAAAAACTAAATAATATTGGTAGCGCAGAAATGCTACAAACAAAGAAAATTACCGACTTGAAAATAAATAAGCGGTATAAAATTGTAAAACTACAACGAATTAACACAAAATTCGGACCACGAATTATAGCTAACTTTAGTCAGTTTAGAGTGTTTTTACCCACTATGTATAAAATGATAAGTGATAAGGACATATCAGATTTATATAAAGGTAACTGTGCCATAATGAGTGTATCTCATTATGGTAGTTCTGCCAACATTAAGTGTATTGATCTGGATTTGGGGCAACCCTTAGGTGATGATGATGATGATGGCAACCAGTAATAGTGGAAGATGATAATGATGAAGACAGCGACTGGGGTGTTCCAGTAAAACAGTTGAAAAAAAATGTATATAATTATTTTTTTTATTTTGTGAATATTTCGTTTTTTGTAATTTTCTATAGAGATATGTGAAAAATAAAATATTTATATATCAGATTTTTTTGTGAGGCATAAAAGCTTATTGAACTCAAGTGACGTTTCATATAAATTTTTTTAGAATTATTAACTTATAGTATTAAGAATTATTAACTTTAGTATTTAGTATTAAGAATTATTAAAATTATTAACTATAAAATAAACAAAACAAAAAAAATTCAATAATTTAATAGTTTTATTTCTTATATAAAATACATAGGATTATATTTCAGGTTATACAATAATCAAGATTTTTTTTAATAAACATACATTTTGTACTGCACATATACCAGAATGATTTGCTAAGCATTTAGAATTTTCTGTCTCATATTTTGATTTTAAAGTTTTGATATTTGCATAATGATTATCATCCAAATCTATAATATTAGCATGATTCAGAGTATTGGCAACCCATTCCCTTTTTTCAAACCCTTTAACAAATATTTTGATGCGATCATTTAGCATATTTTGTTTATGATTACTAGTATCATGAAAATATGAAACTCCATCACACCATTGAAATCCATGATGGTTTCTCTCTAGCCATCTGTTTGTTTTTTGTGTGTTAGCTGAGAGTAAAAGGAATCCATTTGGCGGTCTTATAATGTAGTGCTGTAATTCACCGGTTGAGGAGAGTATTGCAATTTCTTTTAAAATTAACTAATTTTTATTATCTCTGAAGCCTTGAATATCAATTATGAAGTATAGAGATTTCATTTAAATGATTTTGATAACTTCAGCGCTCAATGGATTGTAATGAACTAAACGATCATGCAGCATAAGACAATATGCTGATGTATTTTCATCTAGAACTCCTTGAAATTTCATTACAATCGCATGTCAACAGGTCCAGTTTTTAGATTTTCATTTTGATGACGAGTATCTAATACTAATATCATTGCAGATGATTTAAATTTACTCCAGGTAATTAAAGGTTTTGCTATAGATTTATTATAGTAATTTTTTTGAAAGTTGATATAGGCATCATAAGCTATAGCATACCGGTTTTTGTCAAAAGCAAGTCCCATATCTTCATATGGATAAACATCGGAATTAAAATCAATTTTTAGATCAGTTATATTACAATGATCGAATTCTGAAGAATCAGCAGTAATTTGTCTGCGTTCTTTTTTTTGTAGAGCGAAAATTATAAATCGCGCTTTTTCCAATTGGGTTGTAGTCTTTACATTCCAAATATGATGAGTAGAGTTTATAATTAAAGATGGGTATTCATATATATCCCAATTTTGAAAAGCTATTTTCATTGTTTCTCCATGATTAATACCCTTATATAAATTTAACTTTACCGTATCAGATAGTGATATATGTTGCACTTTCCATTGAACTTTTGATAATGTTATTAGGGGTTTCTCAGCTGCATCGGTACAAATTAAAGCCTTATCATCAGTTCTCGCACGAGTTAGAATTAATTCATGTCGAGCATTTGGTATAATATTTGTAAGATCTTCTGAAAATCCTACCAATCTCTTCAATGGAATACAAAAATTAAAATAATATCCATTAGTGGAAATTGATTCTTTTGGTGACCAACTAGCATTGTAAAGTCCAATGCTTTCATTTTCAGTCAAAGAAATATAATTTTTTAAAGTTGATGTTATACCAACATTTCGTTTATGATCAATTTCTTTACCATTAAGCTCATATCTAATTTCATCAAAAAAATATGCAACTGCATTATTAATTAATTTTGTGTTCTTTACAGCTTCAGCTTTTTCAGTAGTAAGTAAACCTTCTATGTTAAGTAAACTAGTAGATGGTAATATATTTATATTTTGGTGTTGGATTGTAATTCGTATAATATCGCTTTTATTGAATGAATTCAAAAATGGAGAATAACTATGCCATTGCGAATTGGTAATACTTTCATCAAACACAGGTTCTTGAAAACTATTCATAATTTTGCTCATTGTTTGATTTGTTTTTATTTAATTTTAATCCAATTGACCTTAAAAACTGTTGATTTTGGTGTGTTAATACTTTTAAGGTCCTTAGATGTCCATGTGTTCAGTGTCTGATTCTGATTTAAATTCAGACCTATATTACTTAAGTATTTATTATTAGGTTGATATTCCTGATTATATATTATCATGTTTGAGGCTTCAAATGCAATCTTGCAGTAATATTTTTTACCTCTAAAATTCTATAAATGTCCCTCTTGATCGGTAAATTTTAAAACTAAGCATGTTAATCGTTCAACGTTTATTGGTAAATAGATAACATTCAATGGTACTTCTATAATTTTATATCCTGGACTTACTTTAATTGAGAATTCGTGTATTATATGAGCTTGTTGATTATTTATATACGTTCCACCAATAATATTACACTCAATACGTAAAGTACTCACCCTATTTATATCAACATAAAGGTCTGATATATGCAATTGTTTTTTTTGTAATAATCTTTTACTAAAACCTTAAAGCTTACAAGTACTCAGTTCTTTAGTGAAATCAATATCTCCTACATCAGTATAAATTTCACAATTTAAAGTATTGTTATTTGCTTTCAATTCAAAGGGTTTTTGATCTGTTTGATCTGATTCACCATTATCATTAATACCCAACTCATCACGAATGTACTGCTCTATATCACCAATTTCAAAAGATCCAACAGGTATCGTGATGACTTTGTTACCAATATGAAATTTATTATTATCAATATCCACATTTGGTATTGAATTATATGTTTGAAAATCTACTAATCCACATACGTAATTCCCCTTTAAATCAATAGATGGAAAATAATGTGAAGTAAGTGTAGAACTATTATCGTTGAGAGATAATGTTAATGACATAATGTATTGATAACAATTGAGTAAATTTTTAATAGATTGTTCCATTTATTCTGTTTTTTAAATTTCATACAATTTTACAATAATTATTTTTTAATAAAAATTTTAAACATAAATGTCCACATATATATGTGTTAAATTATTGTTCTTTATTATAGTTATAGAATAATTTATCAGCATTTAAGTAATTCACAACTTCAATTAGAGGTTTTAAATTGCCAAAACTATCAAAATAATGAACAAATTTATTGTGTTTGCAATATGCTACCCAATGTGTCCCCGGTCCACTAGAATTATCCAAGTTTACTATACCACATTCATACTTCCATATTTTTTAAGGTAAATTATCACGCATAAAGACACCTCGAAAATGTTGTAAATGTTTCCCAAACTTGAGTAAATCTATATTTGTTAGTGGTTGATTAGGTAGCAGTTTTAAAAGTTTTTTGAATGATTTTGAGGTTTTAAATATAGCCCCAATCCTTTTTTGTATGGTTTTAAGTATAATCCTCCACCATTTTTATCATTGATTGCAATAGCCTCCATTTTTTTATTTTCCTTTTTTGCATTACTAGCATCATTAACTGCTTTCGCTATGCCTGCAGCTCCACCTGAAAGACCACCAACAGCGGAAAGGCCAGCGAATAATGGTACTAAAACAGGAAGAACTCCACCTAATTTTGGTATTGGTAAAACCCTTGGATACTTGATCTTTTCGCGATTTTTACCATTCAAAGTTTTTCTAGCAGCTCTTAAAGCTACTTTTATGGAATCTTTTTGATTTATTGGGTTAGAAGTTTGAACTGCGATTTTAGCAGATTGTACTGCATCTTTAAATGTATTTTTATTTTTAGTTTTAGATTTCTTTTTTCTCATATTAGAACCCATTCCAAGTTTTACTTTTGCTTTCATTGCATTTGTAATAAGAACAGCATTAGCTCGTTCACCCCAAGTAGAATTTTTGTCAGTTACTCTTTCCCAAGCCTTTTCTGTCAATCTTTTATCCGCAATATGTCTATGATTTATGTCTTTACTGTGAGTATGCTATATCATGTTCTTTGCAAGCTTCATCCAAAGGATTTATGCCCTTGTCCCCTCGGTTTAATCTTTCTTTAAGCTTAGTTCCAGGTCCACAATAATTGTATCCAGGTAAATGTAATTCAAAAGGTAATTTATTTATTAGCGAGTTTAAGACACCATCTCCTACTTTAATATCTTTTCTACAATTGTCAGAGTTATAATTAATCATAACTTTTATATATGTATAGCCACTTTGTAACGAACACCTTAACAACTATTTTACAACTAACTAGATTTCGAAAATTATCAACAAAAAAAATATATTTATATATAATTTAATCTCATTTTGATTTGCAATTAGTCAAAAGAATAAAGTTTGTGAAGCAACATGTAAATATTACAATTAAAAATTTTTATCAAACTGTAGGTTGTGGTGTTGAAAAAACAAAACCTGGTGCCTTTTGTTACCGAATAATATACGAGGTTTAATAGTCGGACCATCAAATTGTGGTAAAACAAATATAATGTTGAGCATGTTATTGGATTCAAATAGTGTGCGTTTTGAAAACATCTATATATATTCAAAATCATTACATCAACCAAAATATGGATATTTCAAAAAAATTGATATCATCTATTAACGGCATGGGTTATTATGAATTTTCAAATAATTGTGAAATTATGGAACCATCTGAAGCTAAAAAGAATTCAGTTTTTATTTTTGATGATGTTGCATGCGAAAGACAAAATAATAACTATTATACTTTTGTATGGGACGTCATAATGATATTGATAGTTTTTATTTATGCCAATCTTATACGCATATACCTAAACATTTGATACGTGATAATGCAAATTTCATAATATTATTCAAGCAAGATGATTTAAATTTAAGACATATTTACAAAGATCATGTAAACTCTGATATGTCATTTAATCAATTCAAAAATGTCTGTAGTGAGTGTTGGAGAGATCAGTATGGATTTCTACTTATTGATAAAACAGGCCCTGCAGTAAAGGTGGATAACGGAAAAATTTCAATGCATTTTTAGTGATTGAATAACAAAATAAGCTGATAAGAAATCTGATCAAAACCTGATCTGTATCAATCAATAACCAATGTAATCAGTCAATAACCAATGTGATCAGTCAATAACCGATGTGACTAGTCAATAACCGACCGAACTGTTCAGTCAATAACCGATGTAACTAGTCAATAACCGACCGATCTGTTCAGTCAATAACCGATGTCACTAGTCAATAACCAACCGATCTGTTCAGTTAATAACCGATGTGACTAGTCAATAACCGACTGATCTGTTCAGTCAATAACCGATGTGATCAGTATCAGTATTAAACTGGTAAAGATATAAAAGCAATCAATATTGCTTAACTTTAATCAGTATTGATTTAGAGTTGAGTAAATCATAATACAAAATGAATGAAAAAGTCTTAAAAGAGTTGATAAAAACTCGTAAAGCTTTGAAGCGTAAATATACAACTATAAAGACCAGAGAAACTGCCAAAAAAACTGAATTGGAAACTACTTTCAAGCCCATTGTAAAACCTCTAAAAGAATTAATAAAAATAGCTCGAGATGATAAAATATCTAACGAAATAATACGACCAGAATTAAAACAAGAAGAATATGATCATTTAAAACCTGAAAAAAAAAAAAGTTTCCAAAGCTTTACAACATCAACACCAAATTCAACAATAAAATTTGATACTACAGATAATTATGAAACACCCAGCAAAAATAGTGCTGTTAATATTTCACCAACATCATCACAATTATGGACACCACCACCAATAAAAAAGACTGAACTAGATAAAACATATGGCCCTCACTTCGATAGTGTCAACAATTTAAGCAAATTGGGTAAATTTGTTTTTAAAATTGATGAGAATAACATTTACATTGATAACTATAAACCTTTTAAAATTACAAATGATATTTCACAAAAGTCCTCAACACTATGCTGACTATGATTTGACAAATTATAAAAAAATATTAAACATGACAAATGCTCATTTAAAAGACCCGAATGACTCCAATTCACAAATTAATGGTAATAAAGGGCTAAAATATATAAATATAATTCAAAAACTGGTGACACATAAGTATAATACTCGGAAGAAAAAAGGTGGAAGCCTATCGAAAACAAAAAGATTGCCATTGGATATGGAATTTTCATCAAAACCTATAGAGTATGTTCATTGGGATGATCCGAATGAACTTGTTTTAAAAAAAAAAAAAACCGTCGCTTGAAAGTCCGATTTTGAAATAGTATGCAAAGTCCGCAAGATTGTTTTGAAATTCAAAAAACCTAATTGAATAAAAGACTAATAAAAAAGATGAGTAATATTATACATTAACATTCAGCGAAAACATGAGTAAAAGGCAGGTTGGTGAAGAGCTGCATAAAGCTATTAGAAAAAACTTTAAAAGACGAAGAGTTATAATCAAAGGTTTTGATGATCTTTGGCAAGCTGATCTTGTAGAAATGGGTGCATATGCTAAATAAAATTCTAATTATAAATATTTATTAACTGTAATTGATACATTTTCAAAATATGGGTGGGCTATACCCCTAAAAAATAAAACTGGTGAAAAGGTTACTGAGTCGTTTAAATCGATTTTCAAAAATTCAAGTAGATATCCTAAAAATTTACAAACTGATGATGGTAAAGAGTTTTTTAACAAAACCTTCCTCAGTTTGATGTTGAAATACAACATTAATCATTATTCAACATTTAGCTCATTGAAAGCCTCAATTGTTGAACGTTTTAATCGTACAATAAAGGAAAAAATGTGGAAAGAATTCAGTTTTAATGGAAACTATAAATGGATTAACATCATTCAGAAACTTATTAATGATTATAATCATTCAACGCACAGAACAACTAAAAGAAAACCCTCCGAAATCACCAAAAATGATGAAAGAAATTTATTATCTACAGTTTATAATCACATTAAAATTGCACCATTTGCTAAATTTAAAGTGAGTCAGTTCGAGTGAGCAAGTTTGAACATGTTTTTGAAAAAGGTTACACACCCAACTGGACAATGGAAATCTTCAAGATAACTAAGAGACAACTAACAAATCCAGTAACTTACTTATTAGAAGATTACCAAGGCAACCCTATTAGAGGAGGATTGTATGAGTATGAATTACAAAAATATAAATATCCAGATCTATATTTAGTTGAAAAAATCATCACAACTAAAGGTGACAAAGTTTTTGTGAAGTGGCTCGGATTTCTAACCAAAATTCGTGGATAAACAAAAAAGATGTATTATTGTGAAATACATTAAAAACAAAAACAATGTATATATATTCTCTGAAAAATAATAATTAGTTTAGTTTAAGTAAAGGCGATATATAGAACACACTAAATAACGAAATTTAGAATGAGTGACAAAAAACAATTGTTGAATGAAGACAAGAACATGGATAAAATAAAAGAATGCAAATATAAACTATTGGGGTCATCTACAAAATCATCTTGTCCAAATCCAAAACAACAATCATCATCATCATCATACTCAAAAGCAGAGAAGTCTTCAATTCCTCACAAAAACATAAAATAATTATGAAAATTAAATATATTATTTGTTAAATAAAAAACAGAAATTTCATGTTTCAAACTAAAAATGTTTTTTATTTACATAATTTCTTAAAGTAAATGTTAAGGATATATTCACACTGTGTATTTACTGTTGACTATGTATGTTTATGTACAAATTTATCAACAGATCTGCAAAAGTGTTCCAATTTATTTATTTCATCCTTTAAAAATATTATATGGGTATTTATTTCCGATAAATCATATTTTAATTCATTTATAGATTTTTCACACTCTCTTTTTACTCTATTAATTTCACTATCAACATATTGTTTTGAAACAACATCGAAATTATCTATAGGTTCTGCAACGTTTATAACTCGTTTATTTTTCAAGTCATAATCACCTTGAACCGTTAAACCAAATCCTTCGCCTGCTGGACCTCGTAAAGGTTTCCTCTCTCTCCAGTCATCAGTGCGTTCAAATTTGTCAATTGACATTTTAGGATTGATAGAATTGTTTTATAAAGCAATATCTTTTATAATACTACCTTATACATAAATTAATTATCTGATAAATAAAAACCCAAAATATTATCTTTCAACTAAAATATTTCTTTTTATTTATATCAAGTATATAAGTACATTTGTACTATTAACTTATTTGGTAATTTATTTGTTATTTATAATAATTCATTATTTTCATTATATATTGTTTTCAAAAAACTCCATAACACATGCACATGTATATGTACAATCACATTTTATTTGTTGTGTATATGTGTTTGTTGTGTTTGGAAATCTGATATAAAAATCAATTATAATATCTTTATGTTCTTTCAATAGCACACCATCATATTTTTCTAAAAAACATATTATAAAATTATTGCTCATCCTTAATGTTATATTTTACTTAGTGAACAAAATACTAAAAATCAAATCTATGTAATCAGATTTTTTTTTTAATTTATTTTTAGCTACAATTAGCATTTGTAATAAAGTATTTTATTTAGCTTAATAATAAATTATTTTCACCAGCCAATCTCAGATGAAATTTCATAAGTCTAGAAGACTCTTCAATAAAGTTTATACTACTACATGAACATGTATCTGGCCCAGTTGTTGCATTATCGGAAGACCATATACAATTTGCATAGTGAGAACCATGAATTGAAAATTTCATTTCAACATTCACTAATTTCATTAGTGCTTTCCGATAATTTTCAAATTCCTCTCTATGCTCAGGAAGCAAGAAATCCTTATGTATGATTAAAAATTTCTCTAAAACTAATAATTTTTTATGTATATTGTTCTTCAATGATTGTAGTATTTCATCATCATCATCATCATCATCACCATCAAATGTAGTAATTGTCCGAAGATCTTCCCACAATGCCATAATAATAATTCAGCCATCAACAGTTCACATCAATTTTTAAACTAAATATATCTTAGAATTGATTGGTATATTTAAATAAAAATAAGAATCACATTTAGCTAAATTTCATTATATCACTCACCTCTTTATCAATTTAACTCAAATGTAAGGCCACCGCAGAATACAAGAATTTTTGCATCATTAATCTCATATATAAGCATATAACTTTTTTTTGTTTCAAAATATAATATTTTAATATCAAAACAAAAATATGAAATCTCCATACATCATACATATATATGTATATATTTTCATAAATACTTTTTACAAATTCACACTCCAAAATTAATTATAAATTCTTATATTATAATCAAGATTATGATATCTAGAATATTAACATATATGTTTACATTACACTAAACTCTGCATCAAAACATAATTGTTTTTATTATAGTAATTGTGGTATAAGAATTTTTTACAATTTTTGTGTTTACGTTATATACATTATATACATATATCCACTAAGGAAAGAATTTTTTGAGATTTTTTGTGTTTACGTTATATATCTATATATATATCCACTAAGGAGAGTCTTTTGTATTTAAAATAAACAAAAAAACCATAAAAAAACACCACCACAACATATGCCAAAAAGCCCACTACAACCCCTACAACCTATGCCAAAAAGCCCACTACAACCCCCACAACCTATGCCAAAAAGCCCACTACAACCCCCACAACCTATGCTAAAAAGCCCACTACAACCCCCACAACCTATGCCAAAAAGCCCACTACAACCCTCCACACCCCCACCCCACACCACACCCACAACCCCAATATCCAATTCACCAACCCCAACACAACCACACACTAAACCGACAGACAAAATTCAGATTGATCATTTTAATTGTTTACAAAAAATCCAAGATGGCGGAAAAGTCATTTTAGACCCCCCCTTTAAAAATACACGTAAAATTGGGCCAGAACTCTCATAGCTTATCTGCTGCGAAAGAGCAAAAATATATTTCAATTGAAAATGCATTTTACGGTGTGCATTTTACTCTACCATAGTCTATTTTTATATTCCATTTGCAAGGGATATTTTAAGTCTATTTTTATATTCCATTTGCAAGGGATATTTTTGATTTGCCAGGGATATTTTACCACGGATAATTTACTTGCAAGCTATATTTTTCAATTTACAATACCTCGCTAAGTTTATTTTTTAAAAACCATAGATATTCCTTCTTATATGATATCACAGTTTTGTTGAAGTTTGACATTTCAGTATTGCCATTAAAAAATTGTATCGTTTACATTTTTTTATGTTAATTATATTTTGAACAAAATTTATATAAAATGTAAAATATAAAACCAAATGGGAATGTTCAATAATTTAATTAACTTTGTTTGTGCAGTTTTTTTTTCATGTACAAGGATGTAAATAATTTATTTTGGACTGTATATATACCATTAAAATTATTATTTATTTATTTCAAATATTTGAATGATACAATTTCGTGTTTTAAAATATTATTAACGATTGTTAATCAAATTATTTCCAGGTTTTTGTAAAAAAATATATACGTATATTTTTTAAAACTTTAATTGATTGAATAAAATTTACACAAATGCATCACTATAATATATTAATCAATAAATTTTAATAATAATAATAAAAATAGAATTTTTATTATTATGTTTTGTTATTATTAATATAGTAAATTATTTAATTATTTAACATCACAACCTTTGGATTATTTAACATATTTAAATTACAACAAATTCAGTTTTAATTATTTATTAATATTTATATTATTCAAATAAATTTGATAATTATATCGTGAAATATTTATATGGGAGATTCAATATAAATTTTGTAAATATAAATTTTTTTACCATTGATTTTTAATTTGTTATGTTTATTAAATAAGACTAGTTAAGCTTATGAGCGTTGTATGACGACTGTCATAACTCTTTATTAATCTTTTACTTATAAGATAACTAATATATTTAGTGTTAACTCTATAACATCTCCCTTTTTAAAGTTAATAACAATATTAAAATTTATTAAGTTTTAAATTCAGTTTGAAATATAAAAGTAATATAATTTTATATAATATAAAATTCAAAATACGTAAACGAATTCTAACATTTCATTTCACATTATTTTTCGTTACTTTAATACAAATAATTAACTTACAAATAATTAACATTTTATAAAATTTTTTACTTTAATAAACATTTTTTTGATTTATAGTTCATACATTAAGAATTATGCAGTATTATTAATAATTAACTATTGATGTTCAAGAAGGAATGTCATTGAAATTATAAATTCAATTTATTTGGGTTTTTTATTACTCGACCACTTCTTGTTTGTTTTTGTATCTGTGATTGATTGAACCATATTTTTATTATATTATTCCTATCATTTCTGTTATTAAGACTGACATTATCATTAGAGATTTTAGTACTATCGTTACCAATATTACCATCAAACGGACTACTTTGATTTAATATTTGTTCGGACTGTATAATACTCGATCTTGGTTCACGACATCGACTTGATATTATACCCGGATACCAGTTTGATTTAGGATATTTTTGATAATAAATTTTTTCATTATTTTTTAGATCATTTAATAACTTTTTGGACCTGTTATAATATTTCATCATTTTATTGTTATTATTTTTAAAGTATATATTTAATTTGTGGTTATCAACTTGACTTGATTTAAGGTTATCTGTTTTCGTAGGAATTTTGGTTCGAAACATACTGTAATGAATATAGCACACAGATAGTGTATACTCAACCTTAATAAAATATATCGGTATATATACATGGTGTATACATGGTGTATACCCACCTTAATAAAATATAAAAATTAAAAGATAAGAATTATGCATTAAACCTAATGCAAGAAATTGTAATATGAGTAGATATATATTTTTATAGTAAAATTAAAGTAAAATAATTTTGGTCAAAAATGCTGACCAAATCTAAATAATAAGAATTATATAGTTTTAAAGGGAATAATATTTCTAAGGAATTTTAATTGTAAACAAATAATTAGGGTATATAAAGAGACAGAATTATAATAAAAATTCAATTTTCAATCAAAAGTCAACCGAGTCTTATCTTTATTATAAAGCAACACGCTTGTTTAAATTTAAAACTCCTAAAACTAACTTCCACAACAAAGTCGGCAATCTTGCCTGTTGAATATTGAGGTAGCATTGTTGCTACAAATGAAAATAGATATATGTTAAATAAATTATTATTTAAATAATTATTATTAATAATTATTAATTATTTAACATATAATAATATATGTTAAATAAACCTATTTAACATATATAAATCATAAGCATAAACACTACATGGCGATCCTGCCCACCGAACACCAGAAGAAAATACAAAAAGTCATAGGAGAGAATAGCCACCAAATTGGTCCAAAACCAATATTCATAGAGGAATACAAGAAAGGACATCCAGTTGTAACAAATACACCAGAACCAACTACAACAACAACCCAAAATAAGACAAGAGGAGGAAAATATGTACAATTAAGGAAGGAGATAGCCAATTTATACAGACTATCTGCGATAGCAACAACACTAGAGAAAAAGAAATTCGTACAACAGATCAAAGTATTAAAAAAGCAACAAAAAACAGAACAGCGACGACGAAAGCTGAAACGTGAAACGGCGGACAAGAAATTTTCGGAAACATTTGATAATACATTTGAAAAATATTCAAACATATTAAATGCAAAAACAAATAAATAAAATATCTTTGATAATGAAAAAATTTACTTATGTATAAAAATAGAATATATGAAGCTCAATCACTTATGTTAAAATTACTTATATATTAAAATAAATCATTTATGTTTAATTACTTATATATGAAGATAAATTACTTATGTATAAAAATATAATATTTTATATATGAAATTTAAAAAAAAAATTATAAATAAATATATATATATATATATATATACAATCGTATAAATTTAATATTTTAAATATTGTAAAATTCTTAAATGATTCTTAAATTTTTTTTTAGTTGGTAATGTTTGTTTACCATTTAACTTTAATACTTAACACTCCATAATTTACTTTTTACTCTTTATTATTATTAAAAAAAATCCACTTAAAAATTTACAAAATTCTAACTTTGTTTCATATTTTCGTCTACACTAACGAATAAATAAAATCTCAAATTTGATCCACATAATGGGTGGACAAAATGCTAAACCTGAGGAGGTTATTATAAATAATAGTGCTGGTAGTGCAGCAAATATTCATGCAAAAGATGAATTTAAATTTTCAAATTTACAACTTATTGTAATAATGTTAATTTTGATTATTGCTATAAATATAGCATATAATTATATTAAAAATTTATTAACAAAAAAAATAGCAAAAGAAGTTGCTAGAACTAATGTTTAATTTACAAAAAAATTTTTTTAAAAAAAATATATTTTAAATAAGCAAACTAAAGTTAAAAATATATATAGACAGTATTCTAGTATATATCATTCAATTTTAGAAGTAGTTGATAAAAATTTATTACTTATAAAGAAAAATTCTACTTATAAAGAAAAATTCTTTGAGGTTTATAACGAGTTACAATTAGTTTTATATAATTATTCACAAAACATTTTGGATAATTCAACCATCTCCGAAGGGGAAGAGGATAGCGAAGAAAAAACTGAAACATGAAATCATATAGAAATCGAAATGGCGTCATTTTACATATCTGTTACGCACAAATTAATCCCAGAATTTGAAGGTGATACAAAGAAATTAGACAATTTTTTAAATCTAATTGATTACATACATGAAACTCTAAAAGATGACAATGAAAAGAAAAAATTAATTGAGTTTGTAATAAGAACACAAATTTCCGATAAAGTTAGAACAAAAATAAGCTCACAACAGACACCCACTACACTAATACAACTAAAAGCTAATTTTAAGAGTATATTCAAAACAAATAGCACACCGCTGAGAATACAATCTGAATTAGCTAAAATCAGACAAGTTAAGTTAATAATGTAACAAATTTTACAAACAAAATTGAAAATTTAACTTCAGAACTCAATGCACTACAAATATTAGAGCAGGGAGAAGAAAATAAAGAAATAATAAGAAAGCTTAATGACCAAATAGCATTAAATGTTTTTAGAAATGGTCTAAATCAGTGGTTCTTAACCGGTGGTGCACGCACCCCTTAGGGGTGCGAGCTAGAATATCTGGGGGTGCGAAGTTGTAATTTTACAAATTCGTGTAGCTAAAAAAATAAAAAAACTAAACTTAAAAATTCGTTTTGGTTAGTAACTTTTTTATTCACTAAACATTTTTTAAATATGTATGTAAAATTATAATTCCAAGTAACCATAGAAACAAACGAATTTTTGTATTTTTTCAACAATTTCGAAAATTAAAATACGTTTCCATAGTGATTTTTATATTTCCTCCAAATTTTAGTTGATAATGTATAAATTGCCGCGGCGCGTTCAGCAGAGAAAATTTATCGAGCACTGCAAAGAGCCTCACTAGATAGAGCAGCAAAAATTATATTGCCGTTCAGTAGAATTTTTCGATAAATATCCCTTAAAACCCCCTCTATTCAATATTCCTCTAAAAAAAAATGGATTCCTCTAAAAAAAAATTGCTGCTCTATGTAGCCTAAAATTTTTCTGCTCGATAAAACTCGAGCGCTCGTAAAATTAACCGTTCAGTAGAAGGTCTAAATGAACCAATAAAATCAACCATTTTTGCAGCCAGACCAAAAACCTTACAAGACGCTATACAATTGGCAACAGAAATAGAACAGCCAAATGATTCAGCACGTATTTACCAATATAATACTAGAAGTCAACAACGATATAATTCAAACAGAAATTATATTCAAAGAAACAATTTCAATAATAGGAGCAATTGGCAAAATAGGGATAATAATAGATATAATAATAACAACTTCACTAATAGAAATAATAATTTTAGCAACAGAAATAATAATAATAATAGGTATAACAATAACAATAGAAACAACAATTTCAATAGCAGAAATAATAATTCTAATAGAAACAATAATACTAATACAAATCGGTACCAAAATCGGAATCAAAATCAAAGTCGTCGTGTACATTGTATTCATCAATCGGGAAACGCGCATACAGTCCCCGACGTGCAACCATCGAGGGACTTAAATTTAAGAATTGCCAACAATCAATAAAAATATATAATTTAAATAAAAATTTAACAAATTATGTAACAATTTGTACTGATATCACTAAAGGAATAAAAACATTTTTAATAGATACTGGAGCTGATATATCAATCCTAAAATTAAGTGAAATATATCCTGATATTCAACTAAACGAAAATAAATGTAAGATAACAGGAGTTACAGAATCAGAAACACAATCTATAGGTACTGCAATAGCAAACATAAATTTTGAAAAAGAAAATATACTACAAGAATTTATGTAAATAGTGATTTTCCAATTTTAACAGATGGGATATTAGGTAGAGATTTTTTAGCAAAAAACTTATGCAAAATTGATTATGAAACTTTTTCGATTAGTATATACATAAATAATTCGGAAATAGTTTTACCAATGATAACCAGATTACCAAATGTGGAAATAAAATACCAGCGAGAACACAACAGTTGCAAGCAATTAACTTAGAAGTTAAAGTAGATACTGTAATCACAAATCAAGAAATACAAAAAGGAGTATTTTTAGCGAATACTATTATACCTGCAAAAGGTGTATCTCACATAAAAATTTTAAATACGTTAGAACATGAAGTAATTCTAAAAAATATCACACCAAAAGTTGAACCATTACAGAATTATCATATAATAAATTTAAGAAAGTTCAATAATTTAGAAACTAAAGAAGAAAGGTACAATAAACTGTCAACAGAATTAAAAATAGATAACTTAGATGAAAACGCAAAAGAATCAATTCTTGAAATATGTAAAAAAATTTCAGATACTTTTTATTTAACAGGAGATGTTTTAACAACAAATAATTTTTACAAACAAAAAATTTCCGTATTAGATGAAAATCCAATATATATAAAAAATTATAGGCTTCCACAAGCACAAACAGATGAAATAAATAAACAAATAAATAAATTAATTGATGACGACATAATAGAACCATCAATTAGTCCTTACAATTCACCATTATTAATCGTACCCAAGAAAAACGATGATACTGATACTAAAAAATGGAGATTAGTTGTAGATTTTCGACAATTAAATAAAAAGATAATGGACCATAAATTTCCATTAACAAGATTGGAAGATGTTTTAGATAATATAGGAAGAGCAAAATATTTTTCACCATTAGATCTAACTAGCTCTTTTCATCAAATAGAATTAGATAAGAAATCAATACCTTTAACAGCATTTTCGTCAAATAAAGGATTATATCAATTTAAAAGATTACCATTTGGATTAAAGATATCCACAAATAGTTTTCAAAGAATGCTATCAATTGCACTTGCGGGGTTAGATCAAGAAGCTTTTCTTTATGTAGATGACATTATAATATTTGGATGTAGTTTGAAACACCATAATAGAAATTTAATAAAAACTTTGAGCAGATTAAGAAAATATAATTTAAAATTAAATCCACAAAAATGTAATTTTTTACGAACTGAGGTAACATATTTGGGACACTTAATTACAAATGAAGGAATTAAGACAGAACCTAGAAAGCATGAAGCAATATTAAACTACCCTGTACCTACAAATGCAGATGAAACAAAACGATTTACAGCATTTTGTAACTATTATAGAAGATTTATTCCAAATTTTGCAGAAATTGCAAAACCACTAAATTGACTTACAAAGAAAAACACTCTTTTCACGTGGTCTAATGAATGTCAGAATGCATTCACAGAACTTAAAAATAAATTAATAAATCCACCAATACTAAAACATCCTAATTTTGAAGAAAAATTCATATTAACAACTGATGCTTCACAATTCGCTTTAGGAGCAGTACTGTCACAAGGTTAAATAGGTCAAGATTTACCAATTTCTAATGCCAGCAGAACTTTAACTAAACATGAAATAAATAAACCTATTATAGAAAAAGAATTATTAGCTATACATTGGTCAATAATTTTTTTTCGACGATACTTATATGGTAGAAAATTTACAGTAGTAACTGACCATAAACCATTAGTTAGCTTATTTACACATAAAAACCCATCCTCAAAATTAACAAGAATGAGATTAGATTTATGTGACTATGAATTTGACATAATATACAAAGAAGGTAAAATGAACACAAACGCTGACGCATTATCACGAATAAAAATAGACTCCGATTACTTAAAAGCCATGATTCCAACAGCTGATGTAAAAGTATTAACTCGAGCAATGGTAAAAAATAACAAAAATAACACGAAAATAAGAACTGAAAAAGCAGATGAAATAAAGCCTGATCAATTTTATATATGGAACTGCACATCAATATCAGAAATAAAGAAATTAAAAAATTTTATATTTAAAAATAATAAAAAGCGCTATAGAAATAATGGAATAAATGAAAATCATGGAAAATTTAAGAATAAATGTTATAGAAGCATGCCCAAAATAAATATAAATGAAAAAGAAGTAATTATAGAAATTAGTGATAATTCATATCAATACTTAGGTATGATTTTGGAGAAGCTAATATCTGAAATGAATAAAATAAATATAAAATCGCTAGCATTAAAAAATAATGATGAAATATTTGAGCATATTAATATAAATAATTTTAAAGATATATTTAACAAATTAATGAAAAATAGGCAAGAAAATTTAGAAATAATAATATATGATGCTCCCATTAATATAGAAAGTGACGTCACAAGAAATAAAATAATAAAAGAATTCCATGATTCACGACATTCAAGAGGGCATACAGGAGTAAAAAGAACAATAAATAAAATAAAGCAGCGTTTCGTTTGGAAAAATTTAAATCAAATGGTAAAAAGATATATAAATAATTGCGAATTATGTGCAAAAAATAAACAAACAAAACATACAAAAGAAAAATTAGTAATAACACCAACACCTAAAAGCAGTTTTGAAATAATTTCAATAGATACAGTAGGACCATTGAGATTTGTAAATAATTACAGATATATTTTAACAATACAGTGTGAATTAACAAAATATATAGAAGCTATTCCGATAGAAAACAAAGAAGCAAAAACAATTGCAAGAGCACTTGTAGAACAATTCATATTAAAATATGGAAGTTTTAAAACATTCAAAACGGATCTAGGTACAGAATTTGTTAATGAAATATTTAAAAATATTTGTTCATTCTTCGATATTAACCATATTACATCGACACCTTATCACCATGAAACTCTTGGATCAATAGAAAGAAATCACAGAGTTCTGAATGAATACTTATTATCTTTTGTAGATTTTAACTGGGACAAATGGATACATATTATGTATTCAGTTATAACACAACACCGCACACTGATACAGAAGTATCACCATATGAACTTGTTTTTGGTAAGCTCGCAAGACTACCATCAGATGACAAATTAACAAATAATACACCAATTTATAATATAGATAATTATGCTGAAGAACTAAGATTTCGTTTACAAAGCCGTAACTCTCAATGAACTAGCCAAAAAGAAAAGAAAAGAATTATTTGATAAAACTACGAATACACTAAAAATATCAATAGATCTTGTATGGTTAAAAGTAGGTACTCGTAAAAAATTAGAGTCACCTTATAAAGGCCATATGAAGTTGTAGAATTAAAAGGTGTAAACACCAAAATAAAAATAGGTAATGAAATAAAAAAAATTCATAACAATAGGTTAAAAGTAATAAACAAAGAAAATTAAATTTAATAAATTTTAAGATATATTTTAATTATATAAGAAATTAGTATATATAAATGGTATAGAAACAAAAAAAAAACAAAAAAAAAAATTTTTCTAAAGGGATTAAGGATGTAATGAATATAGCACACAGATAGTGTATACTCAACCTTAATAAAATATATCGGTATATACATGGTGTATACCCACCTTAATATAAAAATTAAAAGATAAGAATTATGCATTAAACCTAATGCAAAAAATTGTAATATGAGTAGATATATATTTTTATAGTAAAATTAAAGTAAAATAATTTTGGTCAAAAATGCCGACCAAATCTAAATAATAAGAATTATATAGTTTTAAAGGGAATAATATTTCTAAGGAATTTTAATTGTAAACAAATAATTAGAGGGTATATAAAGAGACAGAATTATAATAAAAATTCACTTTTCAATCAGAAGTCAACCGAGTCTTATCTTTATTATAAAGCAACACGCTTGTTTAAATTTAAAACTCCTAAAACTAACTTCCACAACAAAGTCGGCAATCTTGCCTGTTGAATATTGAGGTAGCATTGTTGCTACAAATGGATGAAGTTAGTATACAAATAATATATATTAAATAAACCTATTTAACATACATATATAAATCATAAGCATAAACACTACAATACGATTCATTAACAATTCAGATGGAGAATAACCTGTGGCATTTGGAGTTGTTCTGTAATGTAATAATGCTATATATGGATCGGTTTCATCATCACAACTTTTATTTAGAAGTTTCTTATAGTTTGTACAGATCTTTCTCCCAGACCATTAGATCTAGGCATATATGGACTAGAAGTTTTGTGTTCAATTGTTCAATACCCCAATCATTACAGAAAAATTTACATTACTAAAGGCCCTGGTCCATTAGTCTTGTTAAAAGTTGTGATGACTTTTTAACAGTCGTCACCACTTTTTTCTAGCCAAAAAGAAAAGAGATAACATGTAAAATTATACAGTACAGAGAGAGATAAAAATTCTCACTGTTTAACAAAATTTCGAAATATTTTTAACATTTCGAATTTTTTTTTTTATTTGAAAATAATTTTCAAATTGTACTGAAGATGATGGTCTAGTTAGCATTAAATTAGACACAATCTTGACCTTTTCATTTTCTTCAAAAAAAAATTATATTGTAAAATTTTTAATTTTTATATATAAAGAAGTATGTACCTTCTTTAATTGAAATATTTTGAAAATTCATTATTATTAATAAAAATATATTTTTTCGGATACAACCACCTTTTACGACCGGCTTATAAATGACTTTAATTCTGATAAGGTCTACTTTCCCACGATTTGGAATTCCACATTTGGCCCATGTTTTGTTTTTTGTATAATTGGCTCCACATGACCCAGGCTACTGCTCGGACTACTCTTCACGAACTTTCATTTGATGCCGCAACTGATTTTTTTATGGTGGGCCCCCGCATGATATAGGTTTTGGGCCCTAACATGAATTACGAAGCCCCATGGACTGCGCAACTAGATGTGTTCTTCAATTCCTTTTATTTGATACCTCTCATGTCTTTTTGCATTATGGCCCCACAAGACCCAGAGTACCTCTCGGAGTACTCAACAAGATGTCCTCTTCAAGACCTTTCATTTGATACCTCACATAATTTTTTTTTCGGCCCCAGTTGACTCACGGTGACCCATGGACTACCCCAAGATATGTACTCTTCAAAACTATCATTTGATACCCAACTGATATTTTGTATGATGGGCCCCAGGTGGAACAGATTTTGTGCCCACTTGACCCACGCAGTACGCAACGAGATGTACTCTGCAAGACCTTTCATTTGATACCCTACACGATATTTTTATGATTTTAGGCCATGTTGACCAACATGACCCCCTTTTGGAACCTCGTGTAACTCAGTATGCCTTTAGGGACTACGCTCATTTAATTGTACTCTTCCAGGCCTTTCATTTGATACCCCACATATTTTTTTGTATTATGGAGCCTAACATTGCCCCCGTTTTGTGCCCCACATGACCCACGGCGCCCCCCGAACTATTCCTATTGAGATGTACTCGTCAAGACCTTTCTACATTTAAAAATTTAAGCGGCCCTCCGTGCCCCCTTCCCCCTCATCAAAAAGGCCCCAAAATTAGAGGGCATCAAACTTCCAAATTTGAGCTCAATCGGTCAAGCCGTTTAAGAGTTATAGCCAAGTGAGGAGATAGCGACACACCGACATACTGGAAGTGTGAATTCATAAAAGGGCAGGTAATAAATATACTGGAAGTGTGAATTCATAGAAGGAAAAGTAATAAATTTTACATTTTTTGTAAAAATTTTCATTTTCTGTTAAATTTTGAATTTTGCAATATATTTTACATTTCTTTTAAAACTTAACATTTTCAGTTAAACTTGCATTTTCTGTTAAATTTACTTCTTCTGCTAAATTTTACAATTTCTGTTAAATTTTACACTTTCGGTTTAAATTTAAATCTTCTATCAAATTTTACATTTTCAAATTTTACAATTTACATCTTCTGTTAAATTTTACATTTTTTGTTATATGTATATTAAAGTTTCTGTCAAATTTACAATTTCTGTTACATTTATATCTGCTATTAAATTTTACAATTTCTGTTAAATTTTACATTCCGTCCAATAAGATGTACTCTTCAAGACCTTTCATTTGATGCCCCACATGATTTATTTCTATGATGAGACCACTTGACCCACTTTTGGGCCCCACATGATCCACGGGACCCACAGAATACTCTCCATTGAGATGTACTCTTCAAGACATTTCATTTAATACCCCACATGATTTTTTGTTTTACAGGCCCAACGTTGCCGCGTTTTGGGCCCGACATGACCCACGGCGCCCCCGGTTTTTTTGGTACATTCAAAAATTAAACGGTCCTCCGCGCCCCCTTCCCTCTCATCAAAAAGGCCCTAAATAGGGTACCAAGCATTTGATGACACGAGCTCAACTTCCAAATTTGAGCTCAATCGGTCAAGCCGTTTAAGAGTTATGGCCAGGTGAGGAGATACCGACATACCGACATATATATATATATACTGGAAGTGTGAATTCATAAAAGGGAAAGTAAAAAAGCAATTTCAATAAATTTAGAGTAATAGCACAAACTAATAAACTGTATACAGACGATTATATTAGAATACCATTTTTGTCTACAATTTTCTGGCTCCACAAAGAGAGAAAATGATATATTCTGGAAAAATGTAGAAAATGTAGAACAAAAAGTAAAGAGAGCGACGAATTTCTCTACTTTTCATTCTACATTTTTCCAAAATATATCATTTTTCTCTTTATGGAGCCAGAAAATTGTAGACAAAAATGGTATTCTAATATAATCGTCTGTATACAGTTTATTAGTTTGTGGTAATAGTCTACTATAAGTAAATAATTTTTCTTTTTAAATTCAAAAAAATCCATACCAACTTTGTGCAATGGAATTTGGACTATTTCATGTGGCATCAAAGGTTCTTTTATGTTAAAATTTTTATAGCGAATACATATTTCGCAATTTTTAACTAAATTTTTAATATCACTATTGATATTTGGCCAATAAACTAAACTTCTAGCTAAACTAATGCATCTTTAAATTCCCATGTGGCTTTCGTGTATCAATTCGGTTTTGGAATTACCACCCTATATGAAGATATACCCATAAAAATTATATCATTAACAACACTTAATTCATTTTTGACTTTATAGTATGGTAATAAATCCTTTTCAATTGACAGTTTGTCTACTGACCAGCCATTTTTAATCTGTATAATCAGTTTTTGCAAAACTGAATCTATTAACAGTTCATTTTTAATTTTTTCTAATTTTTGATCACTAATAGATAAATTTGACACAATTAGATTACACTGAATTTCAATTTCTTTATCAAATTCAGTTAAATATTCATTTGACAACGGAGTGCTTGATAACGTATCAGCAATAAACATTTCTTTGCCTGGTTTATTCACAACTTCAAAACTATAAGTTTGTAGTCTTAACACAAATCTTTGTAACCGTGGTGCTACTTTATTTAACGGTTTGTTAGAAATAGGTATCAATGGTTTGTGGTCTGTTTCAACAACGAATTTTTTACCATATAAATATTGATGGAAACGTGTACGACAAAAAAGAATCGCGAATCTCTATTTGTGCATAATTTTTCTGACACTCTGTTAATGTAGCTGATGCATAAGCTATTGGATTTTTATCATGTGCAATAACTGCACCGACAGCGCTTTTTTATTAGTATCATAATACGTTAGGATTGGTGTTTCAGCAATTATTTTTTTTCAATTTATTGAATTCATTTTCATGAATTTCATCAGAAAACCCATGCACTATCTTTCTTTAATAGTTTTCTTAAATTTTGATTTTCAGATGCAAAGTCTTTAGCAAATGATCCTAAATAATTTACCATACCAAGAAATCTTTGCAAGTCTTTAACATTATTTGGACTGGGCATTAACTATAGCTTCGATTTTATTATCATCCGGACGGACCCCTTGACTATTAAAAATATGACAAATGAACTTTATTTCGTTAACATTGAATAACGATTTTTCTTTATTAAATTTCAACCCAATATTTTTAACTCTCTCAAGAACTTTTAAAAGAATCTCATCATGTTGTTCTTTTGATTCAGCATGAATCAAGAAATCATCTATATAAATAATTAAATTTTTAATATCTCCAAATAGTTTAACCATTTCCGCGTGGAGTATTTCGGGAGCCGCATTTATACCAAATGGTAAACGAAAAAAATTAAATCTTCCAAAAGGAGTATTAAATGTGAAAAGTTTAGATGATTCGTCATCTAATTGAATCATCCAGAAACCTGAATTTGGGTCAAATTTCCTGAAATATTTTGACCCGTTTAATTTAGCTTTAATTTCATCAACGTTTGGAAATTGGTAATGCGGACGAAGAATGGCTTTATTTAAATTTCTTGGATCTAAACATAATCTTAGATCACCACTACTTTTGAGTACTAAAACAATAGAACTCACCTATGTTGTTGGTTCTAAACACGTTCATTCAACTTCATATATTCCATCTTTTCGATTTCTTTTTTAAATTCATTCATTAAATTAAATGGTATTTTACGTGGTGGTTCAATCAGGGCTGGGAAAACCAGTCAAAAACATTTCAGTCAAAAACAAGAAGGCATTTCAGTCAAAAATAATTTCATACAAATTTTATGACTGAAATGCCTTTTCAAGATGGAACTTCAGTAAAAAAAAGGCATTCCGGTTAAAAAAATGTTTGACTGAGTCGCCTTTTCTGTATTAACCAATTTTTTTATAAAAATCATTAACAAATGAAGATATTTTCCCTTTTGCAGACGGTTTTGAGGTTTTGACTGGAATTCCATTTCAGTTTTTTGATTGAATATCCTTCTTAAAAGGCAATTCAGTCAAAAATTATTTTGACACAGATGCCTTCTTATTTTTGACTGAAATTCCTTTTTTTTACTGAAATGTTTTTGTCTGGTTTTCCCGGAGCCGGTTCAATCACAGGTTCAACTTCATTATTCAGCACTAAATGACATTTCTCCTTTAAGCATCCTAAACCAATAAAACTTCCTTTATAATTATCTAAAATGAGAGTATTATTATTATCAGACAAATTATTTTTATTTACAGTATAGTTATTAATATTATTAATGCTGTTGAAAATTTTAAAATTGTTGGTAAGCTTTTCAATAATATTTAAATCAAAACATGATTTCAAACCAAGAACCGTTTTGCAGTCAATAGTAAGTATAATAAATTCTAACAAATATTTACTCTTCTCAAAAACACAAATAATTAATGTTTTACCAACAACTTCAAGACTTTCACCAGAAAAAGTACTAATAATGACATCAGCTTTATTTATAAATTTTTGGTTGAGTTTCTGTTTAGTGAAATAATATTGCATCTCACTCCCTTCACTCCTTTAGTGAAATAATATTGCAGTGTGCTCCTGTATCGACTTGTGCTATAATAATCGCATTATTTATTCTTAAATTCACATTCCAGATGAATTTATTATTTGACACTGTCATGGTCCCAAGAAACAGTTGATTATCTTCATTATTATTAGACGAAGTAATCTCTAAATTACTAACTTTTTTCTCAATTTTATTTTGCTGACACATCCTTGCGAAATGATTTTACTTTTTACATTTATGACATATTACATCTTTTGCTGGACATTGGTAGTAGTGTTGCTGGCCACAATTTTTGCAAATTTTTTTAAAATGTTGATAATCTTTTTGATTTTTATTAAAATTGTTTTTGAAAGTTTTTGAATTTTTACTATAATTATTTTTTACTTTTTGATAATTAATTCCTCCAACACAGGCCCGGCTCAACATAATATGCAGACCATGCAATGCATGGGGGCGCCGATCTAAAGGGCGCCTTTCCTCTTTTGATTTAAATAATTATATATTATTCATTTTTTATTGGTGTAAAAAAAATGTTCATAAAAATTTCTGTGTTTAATTTATTAAAAAAATATTTGAAAATTTTAAATACAAATTGAAATATTTTTTGTGATCTATATTTTAGGTATAGTATAATATAAAATATATCGATGGCCTAACAGTGATATAACGTAACTAGAAAAACCTGATTTTACAGGAGAAAGAAAATACATTATAACTTTTATATTTATTCTATTACATAGTAATTTTTTAAAAAATTTTCATTAAAAAATATCTACACTAACATTATATGACAATTGAGAACAAAAATTCATAGCTATAATTAAGTTTTTGAGAGATAAGTTTTCTCACGTTGATATTTCCTTATACATTTTCTTAATTACGGTTTATCACAGAGAGATAAGTTTTCTCACGTTGATATTTCCTTATAAATTTTCTTAGTTAGGGTTTATCACACGTTATCTCATGACAATTTTTTTCTAACATGCACATACGTTTTATTAAATTCGCGCCTTTTTAGATAAAATTAAGACAGAAACAATGTCACTAACATATGATTTATATGGGGCTTCTCACGGGGATCATTTTGGCATTTAAACCTAAAAAACGACAAATTGTCACTTACGTTATATCACTGTCGATATATGTATTGTATATTATATTTTTAATTTTTGTATTATTTTTGTTTTACTCGTTGTTAATTTCTTAATGGATTAGAAAGACTTTCTGAAAGAGTAAAATATAGTGAGAAAAATGACTTTTACCGTAATTCTAATTACTATTGCTTATTGCACAAGTTTTCTCATTTATTTCAACGGAATTTCCCTATTTATATTTCATGAAGTTTGACAAACAAATCTGATATACATTTTTGGTATATCTCAGTTGCATTGCAATTTGCTGATAGCATAAAACGCGTAATTTATAATTGTTATTTCACAGTTTAGTGCAAATCATTAAGTGAAATTAATTATTATTCAGGTGCACTTGTAATATTTTAACTTATTAAGTAAAAATTTTTCATCTCGCATAGGAAGTATGTATGTCGATTAATTATGGTCTAATTTACATTTAAAGATAATTCATTTAAATATTTGTTTACACGGTATAGTCTAGGTAAAAAAACATGGAATAAAAAAAAAAGTTAGGAGCAGAAAATTGTTAACTTTTTTTAATTTTTTATACTTTATGTTGAACTATTATATTATGTTGAACTTGTAATTATTTTATTTGTATGAATTATTTTACGAGTATAAAATAAAACGTTTTCTGCCTTTAAATTTATTTACTTATCTCCCATGTACACTTCTTTTTTAATTCAAACAAAAAGGGCGCAAAAAAAACTTGCATAGGGCGCATAGAACCATAGAGCCGGCGCTGCTCCAACATTACTATTTTCATTTTTATTAATTCTGAATTCTTTACTGTTCTTTATTAATTTGTATTGTTCTGACCATTTCAATTATTTTTTCTAACTTTTGTTCACTTTCATTTAACAGTTTTTCTCGAATATAATTATTGTTACTGTTAAGACCGCATATGAATAAATCTCTCACTAAATCATCTTTTAGTGAAACAAATTCACAGCTAAATATGCGTCGCATTTTTTAATTAATTCATCATGGGTAATTGTAGCTTCATTTACTTCATATGATTCAAATATTTCAAAACATTCTTCACCCATGTGATGCAACAACAATGAATATTTTCTTATATTCGATGATTCTTGTAAACCACCAGCTATAATAACTGTTTTAAATTGTCTACACCACAATATCCACGTTGCACTCAAATTAGTGCTTTTAAAATTTAATGGTCGTAGATTGCTGCTATCTAAAGCAATCTGCTTGTAAACAATTTGTTGATTTAAGGATGACCTTTCTCCATGATTAGTGGTAGTAATTTTATGTTAAAAAAAAATTTTCTTACCACGTGGAGCACAATCAAAATTTAATTTTTGATTTTAACTTCAATATTAATAAATTTGTTCGGTTCGTACGCTCTTTTCTTTTTATATATATACGGTATATGCTTGACTTTATTTTAAATATAATTATTATATAAATAAACTGACGACTTCTTTGATTTGAAAGTTCTAGAACCAATAAAAGAACTCTTCACACAAGAGAAAACACCTGACACCATGTTATGTTTATTAAATAAGAATAGTTAATCTTATGAGCGTTTTATAACGACACTCATAACTTTTATTAATCTATTACTTATAACTAATATATTTAGTGTTACCAACTCTATAACATAATTATACAATTTGCAATTAATATTTAATTGCTGATTTTAAATATAATATTTGAAATGATTTATTATTTTTTTAAATAAGGAGATTCAATATAAAAATTTTGTAAATATAATTTTTTTTACAATTGATTTTTAATTATACAATTTGCAATTTATATTTAATTGCTGGTTTTAAATATAATAGTTGAAACGAATTATTATATTTTTACATAAAATTCCACTGCCATTCAACAGCGCCATCTGTGATCTCTACAGAGATAATCAGCATTTTGAAGTACCTTGTAAAAAAAACATTTTCCCTTGCGCATCGATCTCTAGCATTAAGCTAGATTTGAATGATAAAAATTTACGGCTTGTGAAGGAAAAATAGAACGAGACAGTATGTTATATTTTTACATGAGAAAAAATAGATCGCTGCACAAGGGCATTTTTTGACAAGGGAATTATCTCTGTATAAATATAATAAGTAAAACAAAAAATTAAATAATTTAAATTTAAATACATAATATATATTATAAACTAAATTAAATCAATATATTGTCTAATTTAAAAGGGTTAAGAAAAGCTTTAATAATAATAATAATAATAAAAAATTTAAAATTTAATTTTAATATTGTGATACATATGTTATGATTATAATTATATACATTAATTTTCTTTACTTTGTCTTAAATATTGTCTCACCTTTTGTATATGCATGTAAAATTTTCTTGTTTTTTACTATTCATAAATAAAACAATTTTAGTATTTTTACATAAATTTTTAGTTTTATTTTATTATATGTTTATTTATTAATTAAAATTTATTATAAGATTATTATAATATCAGTTATTATAAAATATTCGAATTCACAAATTTTCACAATTTTAAATGGTTTCAATTTTGTATTTTTTAATTTTATAATAGTTATATAGTTTTAATTTTTATAATCAAAACTTTATTAATCAAAACGACAAATTTACCAATTCTAATTTTTTTTTATTAAAACTTCTCTTTAATTTTTAGAAACGACTTTTTTGTTTTTAAACGACTGACCGAAATAATAACTTTTAAAAATTAACTTTTTTTTATCAACTGGTTGACTGACTCTCCTAATTTCGATTTTGAATTTGAAACTTAATTTTCTTTATCCGATCGACTGCCTAAATTTTAAAAATCTTTCCAATAATTTTTTGGAAAACCAATCAGCTTCTCCAACAAAATAATTTTGATAAATTTTAATTCAATTGGTTAATTAATTTTACGCGTTGTCAGGACAGAGAAATTATAATTTATTGATTTAATTTTTTCTCTGTGCACGAGCAACGCGTAATTTGAAACTTTTGTTTTTTTAAATTAATTAAATTTAATAATTTTATTAAATGGAAATTTTATTGATTTCTGTTGTGAATTGAAGCACAGGGTGCCTCAATTCACAACACATATTTTTATTTTATAAATAAAAATAATAAATAGTTAGGTAAAAAATTTAGTTATGTTGTTATTGGAAAACTTAAAGAAATTAATTTATTTCATTATTTAAATTTTTATTATTTGTTTACAACAATTTTTTTATTTTTGTTTACAAACAATGTATTTTGACAGAAAAATCTTTCAATTTTGAAAAATAATTTTGTGATTTTTTTCGCCCTAACTAATTAGTCAGTACAGAAAATATTAAAAAATATCTGAAAATTACAGCTCATTGAACAGGAAAACAGTTTAGAACAGAAAATATCAACTAAAATTCTCATTGAACAGGAATTTGTGATATTTTGTGATATTTTCTGTTCTATTTCCAAAAATATCAGCTCAATGAACAATGATATTATTTGACGCATTTGTGTCAATTTCATTCAATCAATTAAGCTGGATTCATTGATGCAGATAGAAAAAGTCGAACTCATTTGAGTCGAACTATTTTTTTTCTTGAACGTTCATCGTTGCGGATTAAAAGTGCCGCGCTAAATTTTTTTTATGTCATTAATTTGACATTTATTTGTTTGACATTTAGTGAAAAGTTGTGAGAAGTAATTTTTGATACAACAAAATCAAAAATAATAATAAAATTAATAAACATCCAATATTATACGAGAAAGAAATAAGTAAGTATACATTAAATTAAAAAATTTTGAATTGAATGTTCTGTCCCTTCATTTTTCCGTTTTGAGGTCTGGATTAACGTTTTCATTATAGTGCGTCACGAAAGTTGATTAAAAAACAAAAAAAAAAAAATTTGAATAAAAAACAAAAAAAAATTGGGAATTTCAAATTTTCATGTAAAAAATGTGCGCGGACATGAGCGCGACGCGAAATGGCCGCATCAATGATCGAATTCTCTGCAGAGATATCGTGTAGCACGAGAATCGACTAAAATTTTCGATCACGATTCTCGAGCAAAAAAAATCAAATCATGGGAGTCGATAGCAATCGAATCGAAATTTTGTAAAATTGTACTAGATTTTACTACAATTTGAAATGTCAAATTGTATTATTTTCATATATTAAATTTTATTGATCTCGGTTGGCATATTTTAAATTTGTGGAAATATAGTGGAAAATAAAAGTAAAATGAATACATAAAAATATCCTATAAGTACAAAAAGTATAAAATTACATTACATATTCAACATAATAATTTGTGTACTTTATTAATATATTTTATTAAAATCTAATAATATTATCAATAATAATTGATTTATATATCTACTTACATTTTTCCTTAATTTTCCTATACACAAATATAACCAAAACAAAAAAAAAACTCCCAAAATATATATCGAATGAAAATATCGTTTAACAGCTCGATCAATCGAGTCATAGAATCCCAAATAGCACAAATTTCGATATCATATACTCGATATCTATTCAGAGAATTCGACCCCAGCTTAAAAGTTTTAAAAAATATATGTATATATTTTTTACAAAAACCTGTACCGAGATTTTATAAAGTGAGTTGGTGAGTAGTTGATTTCACTTTACTCACTGATTCTACATCTACTCACTTAAAAAAAAGCGATTTAGCTTAAAAAGTGAGTTCGAAGAACTTCGAAAAAAAATTCGACATAATTTTTGAAGTATAAGTGTAAAAAAAAATCATATGTTTTCTTAGTTTTTTCTTGCCACCGACATACAGAACAAACATAAAATACGTTGTTTGTCAAAATTTCATTTTTTTTCTTGAAATTGCGCTTTCCTTTTTTTGAAATTACGGAGAAATATATAAATATTTAAATAATGTTTTTTTAAAAAATTACATTGATTTATAAAATACAAATTAAATTTATGAAAAATATGGAAATAAATGTAATTTTAAATATAGAAAGTGTTTCTTAAATTAAATATTTATTCCTAATGAATTCTGCAAACAGCTAGCTAGAAATATATAAATTGTTCCACTTGGAAATTTTCCCTCCATATTTTCTTTAATTATTTCTAATAAAAGCAGCTTTTGATGTCTAGTTATTTTGGTTGACTAAAATAAAAAATGTTTTTATTAATTTATTTAAACTTATTAAAGAAATAGATTAAGCACAATAATAAATGTATCTGTATTTGCACAAATAATTGATTATTGTCCAGAAAAAATAGCAAAATAAAAAAAAATATTTTTAAATTTTACCATTTCCAAATAATAACTACAAATTCACTTTTCACTATTAAAATATATGGTGAGTAAAATGACAGCTCCATCTCACTCATCTCACTTGTCATTTCACTAGCTAAATCGCTTTTATCTACTCACTTTGTTAGCTAAATCTTGATACTGGAAATAATTTGAATAACAATCGTTTTTTATTGAAATTATTGAACATTCCCATTTGATTTTACGTTTTACATTTTATATAAATTTTGTTCAAAATATAATTAACATAAATAAATGTAAACAATACAATTTTTTAATGACAATACTGAAATGTAAAATTTCAACAAAACTGTGATACCTGTGATACAAGAAGG